>CM035415.1:151288737-151523737 GCA_020310875.1 Ceratopteris richardii
GCAACATGGATAATTGACTTGTTGTGCCTTGCCTAATCTTCTTGCAACAAAACAGAGACTATCTTCTTGAATGTTGAGGCATTTGGATTGCCTTTCATCATCAATCGAAGAGTAGAAACAAAACTCTGATATGAATTTGGAAGTCACACTTGAACTATCAAGTGAACTATTTGGCAAGATTTCATCAGCAGAAATAATCAACTGTTCTTTAAAATTTTTGATCTTTGTCAAAAACTGTCCATAGAATGTCCTTCATTCATATTCTCACACCAATTGTTTTTGGAGGTAGGCAATATAAGCCTCATTTCTTGCTTGGCATAATGTTGTAAGAGTTTTCTAAGCATCTTTTGCTGTCTTGCAAGAGCTAATGGAATGTGATTGCTCTCAAGGATTAAGCCATTCTTCATGAGAATCCTAATCGTGCAAACACCTCTAATGCCATAGTTACATGTTATGCATTTTATATCTATATTTTAAGAAGTCCAAGAACACCAATTCCAAAGAGGTGTCTATGCTAGCTCTCATATAAAAATATGTTCTGCTTTACTTTCTTCAATAAAATTGATTTGATGGAGTTGCAGTGTTATGAATATGTGGGTATCGTCATATGGATTATGATATGAACACGTGAATCCAATTGTGGGGAAGAGGAATATCCATGGATCACTTGCTGCAAATGTTGAGAAGATAACATGTCCAAGGCTCATATATGATACAGAGGAAAGGGAAACTTATGCAGAGTCCAAATATGGTCATGCAGGAGACTAATGCTGTGTATGTTTTTAGGAGGCAGTAGAGGCTTGTTTGTTATGTATATTTTATGAAATCCAAGGAAACCACGTTTGAATAGTTCTTTCTATTCTAGCTTACAGAATAAAACATCTTTTGTATTGATTTTCATTAGTAAAATGATTTGATGGAGATGTTGCCATATTAACATACTTCTACTATTTCGAATTATGAGGTGAACATGTGAATCTGTTTGTATAGAACAAAGAAGTTACCTTAGATCACTTTCTGCTTGTGCTAGGATGGAAGTGTCTGGTCTGGATGTGCATCACTTCTGGAAGTGATAGAAACTCAGTTCGTAGAGCTTTTTTGTGTGCGTGTTGTGGGGTGAGTGTGTGAGCATGTATTTATTCTTAGTTCTATACTCACTATATGGGCACTGATGACGATATTGGGGATGTCATATTATCGAGTAGATATGGTGCATAATGGAGCTGATATGCTATATAGTATTGTGGTTGACTACCATGAGCTTATAGTTGCACTTTCTTTGAGGGTGAATCTGGGGTTTGCCTGGAACAGGATGGTTTGGAGATGTTTAAATTTAGTGATACATTTTTAAGTTTTTCTTTCTTCCCCCACCTTATTTTTAAGTCTTAACCATGCATCCATTGATGTTCTGTGATGTATTACCAAACATCAGATTCTCATAATGTGAACAGGTCGCAAATGCTTTGTATTACAATCCAGGCCTGTCTCTAAATATCTTGCAAAGAATGGGAGTTACAACTGAAGTTTTCCAAACTTGGTTCACTCTTCTTCAGGAGACAAAAAAGAGTGGTCAACCTGCACATTTTCGAAGGTTGATTGTTGCAATAATGTTGTTGGTCTTACAATGGGTTTGCTACAAGCTCTTGATATTCAGAGTTTTCTGCACAAAGTCTCGAAAAGTAGACACCACCATCACTAATGACTTTAGTGCCATTGTCCAGGGAGCATGACAAAAAGGTGTGCATTTTGGGTCTCCTCTCTCTACTTTCACTTCCCTCAGAGCTCATGCCACAGGAGCTACAGGCTGGGATGGATCAGATCTTCAAGGCTGTGCTTAAGTTGCTTGTTTTATATAGGCAACAGCTTGAAGGTAATTTGATCTTTAAAGTGTGCTTGCAAATGCAGAGTCAATTTTTTAGAAGTGCTCCTTGATTTTCTCCACATAGAATCAGGTTGCGGATGTTTTGAAGTTACGTTTTTGTGGGCTTATGCATTATAGAAGCAGCAAAGAAACGTGAAGATGCTGATGAAGATGAGGATTTTGGAGGTTTGGGTTCCGACCATGATGATTCAGAGGATGATATGGGTGGTGATGATGACGACGACGACGATGATGATGAGAATGATGAGGCCAATGCTGAGAAGCTTCAGAGGCTTGCTGCAGAGGTCTGCCTTCTTTACCTTACAGACTTATGCACTCTTTGAGATCAAGTTTTGAGTAGTTTACTTTCTTGAACGGCAGGCTAGTGCGTTTCGAAGACATTCTCTATCAGATGACGAGAGTGATGATTTCACTGATGATGAGGAATTCCAAGCACCAATTGACAATGTTGATCCGTTCATCCTTTTTGCAGATATCATGCATGGTAAGGTCTCCTAAGTTGATTGTGTTTGCTGATATGTTTGGTTATTTAACTCCTAGTCACTTGCATATATTTTTGAGCTATGCCACCGTCATTATCAACTGAATCAAGTGGAGAATAGATGATAGGGTTTTGCATCTGAAGTATGAGTTTAACTTTTTTTGTTGTTCTCTGGAGATATGCTGCTGGTGCACCTGCATAACTTGAGTATGTGCATACACGTAGGATCTCCTTAACATTTTCATGCTGTGTCATGTGGTTCAACAAAGCATATTATTGCTCTTCTTGATATTTATGACAAGCCTTCCATGTGCATTTATAGGAGTAGTAGCATGTGCATAGTGAATGAAGATACTCCTGCAATGTTAATGTGTAGTTTTTTAAAATGTGAGTATGTATAGAGAAGGGCTCCTTTCTCATTTTATGGCTTGGAAAACGAATCATATTGTTTACTGCCAAGATTATTCGTACTTCTTGTGGAGATTACTAAGATCGTTCAGTGCCATATGCAATTGCACCTGGGAGTGTGATTTTAGAAAAATCAGTTTATGGAATGTGCACTGTGACGATAAGTTTTATTGTTTTTCTTTAAATTCAGGGATGTCAGCCTCTAATCCTGTAAGATTTCAAGCCTATACGCAGTCACTAGACCCAGAGCTTCAAGCAGTAGCAAATGGCCTTGTAGTATATGCAGAAGATAGGAGGAAAGCCGTCCAAAAAGGATCGTGATGAAAGAAACCCCACACTTTTTTTTTGGTTTCATCATTACTTATAAGTCATACGACCATTCTTTCATTTTTTAAAAAACCTTCAACAGCGTTCATTTTTCAGATTTTGTAATTTGTATAGTGGTTACTACGCACGTGGTTGTATAAATATGATCTGTTGCTGACAAGCAATGGACATTGCGGGATTTTTGTATGTTGATGAGCTCAAACCTCCCTGTACTTCATTTTATACGGATTTTAGGTCGTAATCTCAAGATAATCCCATGTCATCTTATTTTTCTGAGACTTCAAACAGCAGCCATTTATTTTGCTTTGCCGATTCAGCAGTAATCAAGTCTTTGTTTTCGGTCTCACAATATTTGTGACATTGTCCTGGTTCCTGATGTTCCTACTTTCTTTGGGTTGTTTTGAAGATGTGATTGTAACTATTAGATGATTTGACACCCAGGTTTCCATAACTTAATATCGAAGGATACAGATCTTTGTGAGTGGGTGTGATTTATTCTTTGTAGTTTTATTTTATTATTATTATTATTATTTATTTATTTATTTATTTTTAGAGAGAGAGAGAGAGCTCTTCCAAAGGTGAAAATTAGAGTAACCAAGGGATGGTGATGTGTCCTTGGAAGAACTATATTCCAACGATCTAGACCTTTCCAAGGATCCCAATTCAGGATGGCACTTAAAATATGCTGATTTTAAGGCCAATTTTAAATCAAAATAATTCATAATGATCTTGTTAGCTATAAGAACACACAAACAAGAAAATAGTAAAATAAAGTATTTCAAAGTGAAATATGTGAAAACATGTGTGTTGAAGTTGTATGTAGATATACATTGAGATTGACTTATGTCATATGATTTGATCATTACTCAAGTTATCACTTATATAGGAGACAACATGGAATAAGTTACAAACCACATGTGATATCTTCCATGTTGTCTCCCATATCTTCTTGATTGCTACTATGTATAAGAAGAGTAAATATCATGAATGAAACCTCAAAGGTACAGGCATGGCCCATATGGCATAGATGATAGCTCTAAGATAATTCAAGTGTCAAGGAGAACCCAAGTGGGGATTTTGTGCTACATTAGTAGAGGTGGTAGCCCATTGTGCAATTTGAATCTCCACTTGCTCAATGTATTTTGAATCATGTGCCTCTTCATGTTCTTCAACTTGCACCTTGTCTTCCACCTCCCATTCAAGGATATGAAGCCATGCTTTGAGTCTTGCGAAACATCCTTAAATTTGCACTGACAAAGACAAGATCACTTGCATGACAAAGACAAGATCACTTGCACGTTGCACACCAGATTTGTTCCTCTTCTTAGAGGTTGCATGTCCATATACACTCCATAGTTGCTCAAGGAAACTCATAGTGCAAGTTTGGTCAAGTATTTGTATAGCCAATTGCTGCAACTTTGGACCATCAACTTGCACCTTGTCTTCATGTGCCTCTTCTTCATGTTCTTCAACTTGCACCTTGTCTTTCACCTCCCGTTCAAGGATATGAAGCCATGCTTTGAGTCTTGCGAAACATCCTTAAATTTGCACTGACAAAGACAAGATCACTTGCATGACAAAGACAAGATCACGTGCATGTTGCACACCAAGTTTGTTCCTCTTCTTAGAGGTTGCTTGTCCATATACACTCCATAGTTGCTCAAAGCAACTCGTAGTGCAAGTTTGGTTAAGTATTTGTGTGGCCAATTGTTGCAACTTTGGACCATCAAATCCAAAATCATCCTACCATAGATTAGTGTCAACATGAAACCTATCTTCTTGTGCATATACACATGAAAAAGAACATGAAAAAGAAGAATCTTTTCTAGTTCTATATTTGGATAATGGATAATAAGCCTTCTCGATGCATTATCTAGGACAAGTCTTTCCAATATTGTCCTTTACCCATTTGCTAGCTCCGAATCAACATATTGTTCTTTATCTTGGAATTCGGGGTCCACCATGAATGTCATATGGAGTGGGGAGTAATAGGCATTCCATCATGGAACACATGTTGATGAACTTTCTTCATACTTCTTATCCTTTTGCACTAGCTTCGTAAGTGACTTTATGGTTCGATTTGTAGCTTCATATACTTTGCCAATGCATGGTTCTATAGAGTTTATTACTCTTAACAAGTGCACAACTGGTTGCACGATATTCACTGTGTCTAATAATCTCCCATCATGATGCATTATCTACTAATTTTTTGAATTCCTTTCTTGTTGTAGTGGAAGCCTTTGGCATTGTTGCAAATTCATCACTTAATAGTAGACCTCTTAAAACATCACTACACTTCACAACATGATGTAACATGATGAAGATATATGCAAATTGTGTTCCAGCATATTTGTGTATGATTGTTGATGAAGCTCACTAATGCATTTGCCTTATTGATTGAAGGCAAAATCCAATCCAAATTGCCAATGTCTTTGAGAATATTATTTAGGCAATAAGCCATGCAAAAACAAACATTGGTATGAGGATACAAACTTTCAATGACCTGAACAACTGTTGTGTTTATGGCTTTCGCATCTACTACTATAGCAACAACATTTCTTGAATGCACCATTTTTATGGCACTTTCCCACTCAGAAGCAAGCACATCGATTGATTTTCTTGTCTCAGATGCATCATGGGATGATATGAAGTACATCTCACCTCGGGACTAAGTGACAACTCCATGGATAGATCTCCATTGAGTATCACTCCATCCATCCACGAGCAAGAATACTCCATTTCTTTCCCATGAATTTAGGATGTTTTCACATGCGACTTTCTACAAGTTTCTTCTCCTTGTCTAGTAGATTTGTACAAAAAATCTTTGAAGTAGGAGGAACATAGTGTGGTCCATATTCCCCTATTTTTTTTCATCATCTCATTGAAGTACAATGATTTATGAACAAAGGGAGAATTTACATTGTACAAATTGCAAATAAATAGGTAAAATTGAAAATTTAATTATGCCATATGAGTCATGACTAATCGGGCTGCATTGAAAGATATGTGGTCATGATAGAGAAAACCTTCCCATCACCATGCCAACCTTTTTCTTCAATTTAGGATTCCATTTATCATCAAGGGTTTGTTGACGATGTGGACATCCATATGGTGTGGAGCTTGAAGATGGCATATCTTTTGGTGTGGTGGAACGAGGCCGAGTAGCCATTGGTGATGGAGATGCCTCCTTGGAAATGGAGATAGAAGTTCTCCCAAATGTCACAAGGTTGATACGGGCTTGTGAAGCACGACGGGCATGCACATGGGAATCACTCATTGCAAGTTTGTTGAGAAGCTCTTGCTTCTTCTTCGAAGTGATGGCATAACAAAGCTTTACTTCATTGTATCTCTTATAAAGAAGATGGGCACGTACCTTGTTTGCTCCACCAGTCCTTTTGTATCTTCATAACTTGCTTGTCCATGGCCTTGAACCACCTCCTCCTATGGATATTTGAGACCACCTCTTCCCACCATGATAATTTTGCAACGGCTCCTCTTGTAAGTGCTTGATGAAGACGCCATAATGGCTGCTCGTACACTCCAAAGCTAAGAGAGGAGGAAGGGTTGGAACCTACAAGCTAAGATCTTAAGCCTTGATGAAAGGGGCTGTTGAAATCACTCGTCAAGAGAGGGCAACATGCTTGCGTGTGTCTTTGAAGGCTCTAAGCACTCCTTAAGAGGATGCAAGTAGAAGCTTTCGGATAGTTTTTTTTTTTCAAAATATGGAACAAAAGAAGGGTCTATTGGATGGCCATCCCCATAGTGTTCAAACAAGGACGCCCATCAGAGATACCATCTCGACAATGTCCCCTTTTGTGATGGCCTATCGGGGGACGATCTGCTGTCCCGAGACATCCTTGCACTAGACACTCTATCAAGAAAATTGGAAATGTCAAAGCTTCTGATGGTAACATGAACCTCTTAAGTATGGTTTTATATGTACCAACCATAACAAAACACCTAATCAGTGTTGGACAAATTATTGAGAAAGGCTTACATGTGAGATTCACAAGGCATGGAGCATATGTGGAAGATCCTCAATAAGGTTTCAAGAGGATTGCAAAAGGTGAGAAGTCTCGTAGACTCTTTACATTTAAGATTGAAGACACCAGAAACATAGCACTCTTCAATTACAAAGATTAAACTCTATCTGAACTAGAGATATTGCACAAAAGGCTTGGTCATATAGGAGAAAGAACATTAAAGCAAATATGCAGGGATCAGAGCATGCTTGGCATTCCAAATGTGTCCAAGCAACACATGATATACAAGTGTGGAGCATGCCAATTTAGCAAAGCTCGCAGGCAACCATTCAATAGAAAGGGGTACATGTATGAAGATTACTTGAAGCTTGTACACACTCATATGTGGGGTCCTAACAAAGATCCATCAATCTCAGGTTCAGGGTACTATGTTTCATTTATAGATGATTACAGTAGATGGACAATTCTTTACTTCATGAAGCATAAGGATGAAGTATCTACATGTTTCAAAAAGTATTTGGCATTGGTTGAGAACCAAACAGGTAGAAGCTTGAAGAGGATCATATACGATAGAGGTGGTGAGTATTTTTCACATGAATTTGATTCATTCTTATAGGACAAAGGTATAAAGAGAGAAGTCTCAACAAGAGATACTCTTGAACTAAATGAAGTGGTAGGGAGGAGGAACAAATTAATAGTGGAAGCTGCAAGGTCAATGTTGAATGAGAAGAAACTATCCAACTACCTATGGGCAGAGGTTGTTTCCACAGCCACATACTTGATTAACAGGCTCCCATCCAAATCCTTGGATGGAATGCCACCGGATGAAGCATGGAATGGAAGGAGACCCTCCTTGGACCATTGCAAAATCTTTGGGTGCATAGCTTATGCACATATACCTTCACAGATTAGAGGGAAGCTTGATCCTAAAGTTAAAAAGTGTATATTCATTGGCTATGACCAAAACCAGAAGGGTTATAGGCTATACAATCCTACTAACAAAGGGTTTATAGTTATAGTAGGGATGTAGTGTTTGATGAAAATAATTCATGGTTTGAAGATGATTGTAGGAAGATCAAGTTACCTTATGATTTGGAAAATGACTTTCCAACTCTCACTCAAGAAGATCAACAATTATCAGAAGATGTCAATTCAGAGGATGAAGAGCAGATTGACTTCAAGGCTTGGAAGTCAAGAGGCAAGATCAAGTTCAAGCAATTGGAAGACATTCTAGGGTCCTCCAATCAAGCACTCAGGAGATCTCAAAGGGAGAGTAAAAAACCCATAAGGTATAGCTATGACACATCATTAGTCACCAAGCACTCAATGTTTATCACTAAAGTCTCTATGACAGGACCTTCTTCATTTGAAGAGGCCAATAAAAAGAAAGAACAGAGAGAAGCCATCCAGGAAGGAGCTGAAGCACTTCAGGAGAACAATACTTGTGACTTGGTTCCCAAGAAGCCAAGCATGAAGGTAATAGGATCCAAGTGGATATATAAAATCAAGAAAAATTCAGATGGTTCTATAAACAGGTACAAGGCAAGGTTAGTGGCAAAGGGGTTTGCTCAAATCCATGGAGTGGACTATGAAGAAACTTTTTCACATGTGGCTAAGATGCCAACAGTTAGGGTTTTGGTAAGTATTGCTGCATCCAAGAATTGGAGCCTATATCAGTTAGATATTAAGAATGCATTCCTAAATGATGGATCTCAGAAGAAGTGTACATGGCTCAACCACCAGGGTATGAAGATAAGGATAAACCAGGTTTTGTATGCAAGCTAAGAAAGGCACTCTATGGCCTAAAGCAAGATCCTAGAGCTTGGAACCATAGGCTTGTTATTTATTTGCAAGATCAAGGATTTGTGGCTAGCAAAGTAGATTCTTCTTTATTTATAAAGAAGACCAATTCAGAAGTTATCTACCTATGTGTCTATGTGGATGACATTACTATTAGAGGGAATGATGCCAGTGGTATCAAGCAGGTTAAAGCTCAACTAATGGAAGAAAGTGACCTTGGTTTATTAACATACTTTCTTGGTCTAGAACTTCTGCATACAGATTCTCGTGTGTTCATTACTCAAAGAAAGTATATCCATGATATGTTGGTAAAATTCAAGATGGGGAACACCAAAATTTCAGGTACACCCGTGGAACTCAATCATAAGCTTAGTTCTCATGAAGGAGAGCTTCTTGAGGATGTTATAGGTTACCAAAAACTTGTTGGGAGTCTCAACTATGCAACCCTAACAAGAGTAGACATTGCTTATGGAGTAAGTACATTAAGCGAGTATATGCATGCACCAAGAAAACCTCATATGGAAGCTGCCAAGGGAGTGCTAAAGTATCTAAAGGGTACCATAAATGAAGGGCTGTTTTATCCATTCACTTTTGACTTGGACATTAAGATGTATTCTGATGCAGATGGGGCTAGCTCCAAGGATGATAGGAGGAGAAACTCAAGATACTTGTCTTTTGCAGGTTCAAAGCTAATATCATGGTCATCTAAAAAGCAACCAACTGTGGCATTGTCATCCACAGAGGTGGAATATAGAGGTTTAGCAAATGCAACTCAAGAGGCTATGTGGCTCAAGCAACTCTACACAGATTTAGGATTACCGTCTTACACTCCAATAATTTTGGAGACAACACTAGTTCACTTCATTTGGTTGCTAATCCTATATATCATGCAAGGACTAAGCACATTGAAGTGCACTATCATTATGTAAAGGAGAATTTGCTTAGCAAGGACATTCAATTGTCCTATATATCAACTCATTTACAATGTGCAGATATACTCACAAAGTCTTTGGATGGAACTACGATGAATAGGTTCAAATTGATGATTGGTTTGCAGGAGATCAAGGAGGAATGAAGACCAAGCATGTTAGGCTTAAGGGGAAATTGTTGGTGCAAGAGAATCCAAGCCCACATACTTGGATGATTAGCATATTCCTCATGGAGCCTTATATGATCAATCCCTTGTAAAATCAATTACACTTATCTTTTTAAAAGAACCTTACTTCCACGAGGAGTTAGGAAGCATCAAATCTTGATTCATTTGGTAGTTGATTGATGAGAGAATATATCCTATAGTTTAGGATTTACTTTTAGGTGAACTTTTGAATTTGAATTCAAAAGATTGGCTCCAAACTCAACAATCAAAAGACTAGTGTGATGTCTCGATTTTTGGAGAGCAATAGAGAGGGATCCTATGTGATTTGAGAGCTCACTCCATAGCTCAATCACTTCCCTCACATTGTGCAATAGATTATTGCCAATTACATTGTATTTTTATGTGATCTAATACATACATTTTCATTACATCTTTACTTCACTTCTTTGCGATGACTACATCAATACAATGATCTTCTTAGAGCTTGTTCTCAGTGTATAATTGATCATTTGTCGTGATTTAAAGCATCATAGATTCAATGTACTCTCTAGTTTATAGCTACAAAATCTCATTATCATTGGTTCTCTCAATCATGAGATATTGTCATATCTTTACTCTTTGGTCTGTACTCTAATGCATCTCGAAAATGTCGGGGAAGTCTTATGATTTGCTAAACATCATACTCTGTGTATAGTTCATCTTTTCTATTGAAATCACTCATGATTGGTAGCTGTCTAAGTTAATTAGACACCATCAAAAGGAATCAGGCTAATTGATACCATGCTCAGAGCACGGTTCATTATACTGAACATGTGTAGAGACTAAAATAGCAAGTCTATGACTTTGGATCAATTTCCTACCTATCTGTTTTGATCCATTGATTAGTGGATCATGTTCCAAACAATGATTATTTGTGATCATTATCAAGCTAAAGAGGCCCACTACACTCTCCAACACTTGTTCTTGGCTGGTATGAAGCAGGTTTAAGCAACGCCACTTCATCTTTGAAGACTATCCACCATCTCCTCCAACAGGTCTGACCCATGTTCTTTTGTATGTATGTGTGCCAAATCTCTTGGCAGATGATCCTATTCCTCTCTTGGTTGGAGAGCGAGTAGGTGGAGGATTGAGTGTCATACTATATTGGTGGTAGCATATCTATGTCAAAACCGTGGTGGGCTAGCTAATCTCGTGTCTATGCATACCATGAGGATGCCCTGTGCTAGAGCCATCTCTCATGATGCCTGGAAGGCCTTGGAAGCAATGCACTCTTTGTCCATGCTCTGGACCCTATGTAGTATGCATACTATCGAGAAGAGTGTCTCGATAAGCATCGATGGTGTAGCAAGCTCCACCCTGATGATCTTATGGGGTACTGAGGACTTGCTAGGAATGAGTATGGCAATCATAAATATCATTGGTCGCTCCACGGTTGTCCATCATGAGGCAGTGAGCCTCGACCCCAAATGGCTGTAGCATACATGAGGGTCGGGGTGGGCAATGGTGCAACTCACCATAGTTGACGTGAATAAGTCAAAGGTGGTGGGGTGTGAGATCTGTGGCATGGTAATGGGCGCTTGATCCGACATCTGGTATAGACTTTGTGCATAGCTATGCCAAGTGCACAACTTTCGAATGGGTGTTTGCTGTCTCCTCTCTCTCAGATGTTATTGTGCTATTGCTTTATCACAACTCATGAGAAAGTGATAGTTATCCCAATATTCTCTCCTCTCATTCCCACCTTTTATGACGGGTAAGGCTGTTCATGCGACACTACGCATGTCTCTATGTAATTTCTCCTCTATACTCCAATATCCGTAATTGCCTCCTAAGTTCTCGACAATTGGCATCGTACCAACTGTTTGGGCATGGATCCCATGTGTGGTAGGTGTGTCTGTAGAGCAAAGTCATGTAAGATTGTGGTAATATGTGAGGTGAGTGTGTCCAAGGTTGAGAGTGGATCGAGGGAAATTAGGCAGGTGTAAAAGCTGTGTGCATAAATATGTGAGAGCTCGTGTGTGAAGTGTATCGTGATGTGTGGCTCAATGACTGGAGGAGGGTCTAATGGAATGGGAGAAGAAAGTGTGAATATGATAAATGTATGGTCAACACCGAGTGGGCATCTCTTAATACTAAGTGATGTAATAAGAGAAGCGTCGAAGATGGAACCCAGTATGTAGTCAATCGTGCTCTTGCCCCCCATCCTCTCCCCCCTTGTGAGGGAAGCAAGCAAGTCCACCCAAGCTTGGCCAATAGTGCATCCCATTATATATAAGGAGATGGTTTTGAATGCCTAGCTCAAGCAGATGGATGCCATACCTAGTGGTGTCTTGACCTATATCCATTGGTACTCTATAGGTCCTCGTCTCATCAAGTCTGCCTCTCATGATATGTGGATGCTCCATGTCATCGGACTCACACTCATGTGACTGGGTGTAGCCATTGAATTCCCCCATAAGGAAGATCTAGGGTAATGTAGTGTAGTATCTCCTGGAAAGTATGGTGTAGGATGAATCTCTGTCTCGAGTTGTCTCTTCGTGGTCATGTCCAACATATCGAGATTTGTGAGGTGGGAAGTAGCATAAAAAAAATTCCGAATCTCCAATGCTATCTTCATGCGGAACCACATGTATCATGCCTCCTTTTATTTGATTATGATATTTATCCGAATCTATATATCTTGTTTAAATATTATGGAGACACCCCTCGATCCCCATACTTTACTCAATTGCATTGTGGCCTTGAACCTAGATACCCAATGGAAACCTACTATGCAAGGTAGGCCTCTCTCTAGGTCTTCATGGATCTATATGATGCATGCGAAGTCATGAGTATCTAGGATCTCCTCCATTTGGTTTGGTCATGTCCAAAGTGCTCCATTGCAGTTCCACACTTCTCCTCTGAGTGGTTATTGCTGATGTGGTATTGCGTGATAGGCCCCATGGCCCTATTTGATAGGGCATCCGTCTATGAAGACCTTATCATCACAGTAAAAAGCCTTCCTCCACTCTTGTTGTGCTTGGAGGATCTGTGGTATGCAAATGCATCGGTGCTCTATCTGCATTGTGACACACACACACACATACACACACACATACACAGACACACACAGACACACACACACACACACACACATATATATATATATATATATACACACACACACACACACACATATACACACATACACACACATACACACACATACACACACATACACACACACACACATACATACATACATACATACATACATACATACATACATACATACATACATACATATAGATAGATAGATAGAGAGAGAGAGAGAGAGAGAGAGAGAGAGAGAGAGAGAGAGAGAGAGAGAGAGAGAGAGAGAGAGAGAGAGAGAGAGAGAGAGAGAGAGAGAGAGAGAGAGAGAGAGAGAGAGAGAGAGAGAGAGAGAGAGAGAGAGAGAGAGAGAGAGAGAGAGAGAGAGAGAGAGAGGGAGAGGGAGAGGGAGAGGGAGAGGGAGAGAGGGGGAGAGAGAGAGAGAGAGAGAGAGAGAGAGAGAGAGAGAGAGAGAGAGAGAGAGAGAGAGAGAGAGAGAGAGAGAGAGAGAGAGAGAGAGAGAGAGAGAGAGAGAGAGAGAGAGAGAGAGAGAGAGAGAGAGAGAGAGAGAGAGAGAGAGAGAGATCTTGGGGAGGCCATGTTTGTCGATCCCACAAATGGACGGTGTGGAGTTAAAGGTGCAAATCTCCTTGAGATACCCAAGAGCAAGCACGGATTAAGTTGTTTGGTTCGAGTGTGGGATCCAAAGTGGAAGTGAGACTTAACTTGGAAAGATGAAGGGGTAGTGTGGAGAACATGCTGACCGCATGGTGCAGTGCAGTCGAGTTCCAACATCGATGCCAAGAGGTTAAGTGGTTGTTCATTGCCACACACATCCGAAATCACTTTTGAGTGCACAGGAAAGATGAGGATAGGCAAGCTCGATGCCGGCTCGCACGGGCATGAAGGTATAAGGCCCGCCAAGGATTGATGGCATATGCTCCTGTTCTCCTTAATCTACCCACGATCCAAAGGATGATCGATGGTCTCATCAAAAGTGAGGAAGGGAAGGCTAAGCACATACACTCAATAGTGTGTTTTCACTCGGACATTGGATGATTGGCCTTCCGTGTAGAGGCATGCACAATTATCACTCCTCTTATAGTTGCACATAATTCGGAGAAGCAAGGCAAACCATTGGGACCTTATGAGTGGTTTGAGAGAAAACTAGGAAGGAGGCAAGGGGGCATGACATCCACCCCTTCTCCAATGGACTTCTTGTCCTCGAGAAGTTTACCTATGGGCCCTATAATGATTCATGTTTTTGGTGAATACGAAAGGATAAAAATTGTGATGGTTGTGGGATGGCATGTTATTCTTAGCCTCAAATTGTGGAGCACCCTTAGTACCATGGGTTGTCAATCTCCTTAGTATCATGGGTTGTCGTGCGAAAGCATATCTTAGCGAAACTAAACTTATGCAAGAGAGGTGTGGACCTAACACTACGGGTTCGGCCAATAGAAAAGGGACCACTTAAAAGTTACAAGGGAAGACATGACCCACTTTGACTACATTGGGGCATGACAAATTCCCCATGAGCCGCATCTTGCATAAAGTAGACCTTGTATTTTGGGTCAAGGTGCCTTGCCTTTAAGTAGGTTGAATGCCCAGATTGAGTGCCAAGAATTTCCAAGAAGATTCTATCGTTGAAAGGATGGCCAACTTCTCTAAGTGAATACACAATTGGTCATCCAACATGCCCTTTGCCTTCAAAATTGCTGAGTGGGCCATTCTGTACAAGCCAGGAGTCCAAGCGAAAACACTAAGGCCTCGAGATGATGTTAAGTAAAAATTGCCCCTTCTTGAGTAGATAGAGTGACAAAGGGTCCATGCCCAAATTTGTGAAGGGAAAGGCATGTGGTCAATCCACACACACTTGTTGGCGTCTTGATAAACTTTCCATAATTACTTAGGCACGAGAAGCCCAAACTACAAGCATCGGCCAATGTAATTTCTACCTAAGAGAAATGAGGGCCTATTCACGATCCATCTCATTACATTCTAAAAAGGCACATACATGCCACACATTTTTGTGGCTTACAATGCAATCTTGTGGCTTATGCTACATTTTTGGGTGACATATGGCACAAGGACGTATAGTGTGTGAATCTGGATTACGACACAAAATGATCTATGCATGTCAATCAAACCAAGCCCTTAAGACAAACCTTGGCCTAAAAGGAATCCACGTGCATGCCTAAACTAAGGCGTGAACGAGATTGCATTTCTTGACTTATAATCTCATGGAGCTCTGGGGTGATGGCTTACATACTCATCCACCATCCAAAAATGGACCTATCAAGAACCCACACTGCGTTTCACTCGTAGCATATACATGCAACATTAGTGAATTAGAATCATGTTGGCAAAACTAACTTAAGATTTTGCCCCATCCACAAAGGGACCCACAGACAACTTCCACAATAGGGCATAGATGGGAGAACAAGGCCACAAACCCACTGACCATGATTCATAAGTGCATACCCTTGCCCCGATCAACCTCTTAGGTAGTATGCCTTCTTGCTTAAAATTTTGACTTCTGGCACATTGGCCAAAGAGTAAAAGATAAGGACTTAGATTCCATCCAAAACAAGAATTGTGGTCTCTAAGTGCTCACTACTCTGATCGAATGCATTTCCTTGGCAAGAGAACATGTTTAGTTTGCCTTTTGCTTCCATATTTTAGCTTAGCTTTGGGAAACACTCAAACAAAAGATAGGCTTTTCAGTACAAAGGGACAAGCCTTACAATAAAAAACTGGGTTTTGAGTGCAGTTACGTTTGGCCTGATAGTGTCATCATCTCTGCAATGGAGCACAAAGCGATTGCTCTTTGTTCCTCCTAGTTTTAGTCTTACAGATGGGGCATCCACCCCAAAGGGACGTGACTTACATCGTCTCCGACCTCTTACTCCACTATCTAGGCCCAGAGAACAGGATGGTCCTAATTGCAAGTGGAGTACCTTAACTCCTTCCCCATGGTGGTTGTGATGGAATGGTTAATGTCTATCCAACCAATAAGGAAATATGCGAATGGGAGTGGGCTGAAATGCATTCGATCCAGAAACACGTTGAAGAGCATTAAACATGTGTTTACCAAGGATCTAAATGATTGGTGTGGCTTGCCACACCAATGCTAGGAACCATGCCATGTGGGCCTTAAGCACCAATCTATTGCCGTTCACCTTGCCGGTGACCCAAGAGGGGATTGAATGCTAGACATGTGACACTCGTTAAAAAATAATTTTGCCAAGCGAGCGAATATCCAAGATGGGAGTATCAACAATGTATATCATGTAAAATAAATTTTTTTGCCATTTGTCGATGGGCCATAAATGGAACCACTGACAATGGAGCAAGTAAGATGAAAATGGCCTGGCCCAATGCCGGCCTGTCGGAGTCTCAAGGTATAAGATTAGTCAAGGATTAATGAAGTGTGCTCCATTGCCGAGCATCGACCTATGATCTAAAGGACAACCAATGTTCTCATGAAAAGTGAGGAAGGGAAGACTAATCTAGGTTGCATTTATTCGATCAAATAATGGAAAAATATAGAATATGTTCATTTTATTAGGGGATTTTGGAATAAAGGTGAATAAGAAATTAGACACACATATGTTTTTCGATCAAAACACTTTTGATTAAAAGATCTTTTGATTGAAAAGTTTTCAATCAAAAGTGTTTTTGATAAAAGAATATTCCGATCGAAAACCTCTTTCTAAGCAAAATAATATATATTTTTCCATTCGATAAAAAAGCTTATTCTAAACGTGCTTTCTAACAAGTCCTTAGAGTTCTATTACTAGCATACTACTCACAAAGCCCTTTCCTCACCATATCATTCAAGTATTGCTCTATTTGTCATGGACATCTTGAATCTCAGATTCCATGTGAATCCTATACCTCATGATTGGTTCAGAATTTGGGGAAACTAATGATTCCATTGCATCCGGAACATGCCAAAACCCTAAGATCGACTGTCTTCTTGCTTGATTCTGACATCCAGAGACCATGCTTCGAGTCGATGACATCATGATGACATCATCAAGTCGCAACCGCCCTTGGGAACCGCCCTTGAAAACCTATATAAGGAGGGGTTGGCCACATTCATAATCAGTCTTGCCAATACCAGTTTGAGAGCTCAAGGAGTCGTGACCACCAAGTAAGTACTCTCCAAGTTCCAGTTCCTGTTCTTTTCTTGTTCCTTGTTCCAGTCCTGTCTAGTCTTGTATCCTAGACATCTAGTCTTGTCCTCTTGTAATCTCGTAGTATGAGATCTTGTCGAGTTCTTTTTTGTATCTAGTCCATCTCCCAGAGGGGAGTTCTTGTAATCCAGAGATCTTGTTCCATACTTACGATCCTAGGTTGTGGGATCTCCTGTATCATCTCTAGCTGAGTTATCTACACCTATCAGTCCCGGGTTGTGGGATATCTTATATCAGTCACATATTCTTGTATTATTTTCCCTTCATGGGTGATCTTGTAATCAGAAGTGTATTTCCGAAATCTTGTCTACTATAGTCAGAGAGCACAATCTAGTGCTCCCTTGATACTATTTTCATTTATTTTCTATTTTATTGTTATGTTTATTTTGTGTCATGCATATGTTATGATTTGCATATGCGTCGATTGCATATGTATGTTTTGTATTTATGGGATTAGTTTTATGTATTTTAATAATCAATAAGATACATGTTCGAATCGCGAAAGCATTTCTTACTTATATACTTTGATGAATCAAATTTAAAATAAACCACTACTATGATTGTCTAAGTCGCTACATCGATTCTAACTCTGACAGTAGTATAAGACTAAGCAATATATCTATTGAGATTGTTTGAATCATTGTCTCGATTCCTACTCTCTCAATAGTATAGGGAGTGTATAGGGAGTATTGTGATTGTGTGATTCTTTGACTTTTAGTTTTACAATAGTCACTTAGATTCATGTGAGCATAATTATAGTGTAGGTCACATGGTGTATAGAAACTATTTTGATTGTCTGATTCATTGACTCTTACTAACACAATAGTTATATACACTCATGTGACAAGAATCATACATAGATTTGTGAGACAATATGAACTATTACGAATGTCTGATTCTTTGACTATTACATTCTTAATAGTTACATAGATTCACTTCAAGATGGTAATTCTACTTTCTATTTAATTATAAATCTACTTATCGAACTATCTATCCATATTTCTATCATTTATCTATTTATATATTGATCTATCTATTCATAAACTCACCGATTTATCTATCTATATATGTACTTAAAATGAATTCAAGTATCTATCATTTTATTTATGAGTCTTATTTTGTATTATTGCTTTTATGAATTATATTAAAAGCAATAATACAAAATTCTATAAATGAAAATTTTAATTTTATCTGATATTCTATTTTTTATATTTGCACATATGGCAGTTAAAATAAATAAGCACGAGCAAAAGTTCTTGGAATTTTTCTTTGCTCATACATATATGGAATGAGAGAAGATCAAATCACTATAGCAATGGATATATCAAATAACAAAGATTTCATTGAACAACTAGCTATAATACCATACATCAATATTGAGGATAAATTTGGAAGTGTATCAAGAGGATCACAAGTACTATATGACCAAATGTCCCGAGAGCTCCCTCAGATCTTTGGAAAAATAATCAAAGTTGTAGAATCATCTGCATTGGATATCACCACAATGCTAGTATTCATCAACAAAATCAAATTTGTCGATTTACATTATCAAACAATGAAGAGAAGAAAGCGAGTAAGAGTTGAAACTACAGAATAAGCAGAGAGACCAATAGTAGCAACAACAGTAGATCCATATGCAAAAGATATACATGTGAATATGGGAGATCAAACATTGAATAATCTAAGATCTATACAATTTCAGTACTCCCGTTGCAACTTTTTAAATACATAGATTTAGATAGTTACCCCATTGATAAAAATGAGTTTTATAAGTTTAAATATGTTTAGAACTAGTATGTGATAGAGATGTATAAAAAATAATAGATGGAGATGAATTACTTAGAGTATTCTTGAATCTAGTTCATTATGGTTTAAAGATATCCATTACTGATGGATTAAGACGATATTGAAAACAATGTTGATTCATTTGAATTATGTGGATTAAATGATGGATTCATTTATATTATGTGGAGTAAATGATGTGGATTCATTTGGATTATGTGGTTTCATTTGAATTATGTGGATTAAATGATGTAGATTCATTTGAATTAAGTGGAGTAAATGATATGGATCCATTTGAATCATGTGGATTAAATGATGTGGATTCATTTGAATTATGTGAAGTAAATGATGTGGATTCATTTGAATTAAGTGGATTAAATGATTTGGATTCATTTGAATTATGTGGAGTAAATGATGTGGATTCATTTGAATTAAGTGGATTAAATGATGTGGATTTATTTGAATTAAGTGGATTAAATGACATGGATTCATTTGAGTTAAGTAGATTAAATGATGTGGATTCATTTGAATTAAGTGGATTAAATGATATGGATTCATTATTTGAACTCTATGGATCAAATGTTGTGGATTCATTTGAATCAAGTGGTTTGGGCCAATATGGATTAAATAATGTGGATTCAGTATTTGAATTTTATGGATTAAATGATGTGGATTCATTTGAATTAAGTGGTTTGGGCCGATGTGGATTTATTTGAATTACGTGGTATCATTTGAATTATGTGGATTAAATGATGTGGATATATTATTTGAATTTTGTGGATTAAATGATGTCAATTCATTCGAGGTAAAATTAATATTTTTGTTTTGCAGATTTGAAGGTAAAACATGGCAAGAATGCCAAATGTGAATAATGAACTTGATCATGTTAAATCTAAAAGGATTTTGTCTGAAAAGAATGCTTAATTTGCACAATCTGGATTAGGATTTTTATTCCACCAAAGATTTAGAACTAGAGGGATTAGAATGAGATCTATTATCAATGAAAGAACTAAAAAAAGCTACGTCCAAATCATTTTGTTCGTGATGTTCTCTTTTGAGTTATAAGAAGGGCGAAAGAAACAGCAGCATTAAAGCTCTCTCACTTACAACATAAAGGATTAGTTGAAACTCTACTTCAAAACTTTGTTCAAGTTGAAAGATCATTACCAAACAATAATCAAATAGTACTATATTTCATTTAAAAACTTTTTGTACAAGATATTATTCACTGATGTGTAGATTAGGATGATTTTATTGGGAGATTTTGAACAAAAGAGCGAATATGAAAATTGATGCTCTTGGATAAATTTGACCACATGAATTGCATCTAATAAAATTTGTTTAATGAAAGATAATCTACCTATATCTTTTGATAATAGATTTAGTATATGACCTGCGCATTGAATCCAAGTAATGCCTTCATACTGGTTTCGTATTGCAATGCCAACACTTTGAAAATTAGATGCATTATCAGTTATTATCACAGTCATATTCTTCGGACCACCCACGAGATATAGCATGTTCATATATTTTTACAAGAAAAGCTAGACTTTTCTCTTTAAGAGAAGTATCAACTACTTCCAAAAACATGCTTTCATTTGGACATATAACTATGACATTAATCAATGGCTTCTTCTGCCAACTTGTCCATCCATCTAGTGCTATTGTGCATCCATACATGGGTACATAATCTTGCACTGTTCGTTTTAAAATAGGTTCAATAATTTTCTTCACTTTATCTACATATATCTATTTGAATTTTAATGTAATCTGGCATGGTGAATCCTTTTTGTGCAGTTGACATCAAAAAATATTTGAAAATATAAGGATTACGAATAACATTGAAAGGAATTCCACATGCTAAAAATGCTTGAGTCCATTTAAGATGAAGGTCAAGACAATCTTGCTTTTCAAAAGCTATAGGTATTGTGTTTTGTGACTTAGTATGAACAAAGCATGGTGACACATTATTAGATCCATCGTTTTTACAACATTCACTGGGTCCACTCTTTCTTAATGTAGCGGGAGAAAATGGAGTACATGTATCTTGATTAATCTAAAAAACAGTTTGTGATACTTGACTAGAAATATCACGAGGATCCTCTCTTGTCATTGATACATCTACTCATTCTTGCTCTACACCTAGATTACTTCAAAAGTACTGTGAAGTACTCATGGTCTTAAAAACATTGAAATTTACATCTTTTTGCATAACTCGTAGTGTACCCATATACCACTATCTGGATTATAACATCCTGCGACATTATTACCTGTACTAAAAAGATTCTCTTTTATCCGAGTTGCATTACCTACATAATGATGTCCACAACATTTGCATTGTATTGTGGAGACTATTTTACCCTCTTGATGAATAATCACATATGACCATTATTTTATCTTTGCCATAATGCTTCCTTTATGAAGACTTTATATCTACAAAAAGACGACATAGATCAATATCAAATAAGATATAAATCCCACTAAATATATATCTTAAAATATATACAAACTGAATCTCTCTTAATGTTTTTAAATCTATTAATATATGTATTTATCTATCTATCTGTTTATATTCTATCTCTTCATATAAACAGATAGATTTTAACTCATAACCATATATGCACAGACACTTACACATACTATTATGAAGTAAGAATCAATGTTGAGTCAAACAATCACAATAGATTTTAATTCTCAATCATACACACATACACTTATACTATTGTGAAGTCCAAATTAATGTTGAGTCAGACAATTATAATAGATTTTAATTCTCAATCATACACTTACACACACATACACTTGCACATACTATTGTGAAGTAAGAATCAATGTTGAGTCAGACAATCACAATAGATTTTAATTCTCAATCATACACACACATACACTTACACATACTATTGTGAAGTAAGAATCAATGTTGAGTCAAACAATCACAATAGATTTTAATGCTCAATCATACACACACATACACTTACACATATTATTGTGAAGTATGAATCGATGTTGATTCAGACAATTACATTGGATTTTAATTCTCAATCATACACACACATAGACTTACACATGCTATTGTGAAGTAAGAATCAATGTTGAGTGAGACAATCATAATAGATTTTAATTCTCAAGCACTCACACATATAAAATTACACATACTATAACGAAGTAAGAATCAATGTTGAGTCACACAATCACAACAGATATTAAATTTTCAATCATATGCACATACACTTACACATACTATTGTGAAGTAAGAATCAATGTTGAGTCAGAAAATCACAATAGATTTTCATTCACAATTATACACTCGTATGCACATACACATACTATTGGATGAAACATTGTTGTACAATTCAAGGGACATGAGAAGGTGTTAATAAGTCTACAAAACAAAGCCATTTAGAGACCTAAAAATCTCTAGTTCACTTATTAACACCTTCTCAACCCTTGAATTATAAAAAAGAAGTTAAAAGATTTTTCAATATATACAATAGATTTTAATTCGCAATCATACACACACACACACATACACATGCACATACACAATCACAATAGATTTTCACTCACAACCATACGTACACATACACATACAATTGTGAAGTAAGAATAAATATTGATTCAAACAATCACAATACATTTTTACTCACAATCATACACACACATACATATACTATGGTGAAGTAAGAATCAATGTTGAGTCAAACAATCACAATATTTTCTAAGCCACAATTAAAAAATGCAAAAATATTTTTCTTTATTTTTTTAATACTAAAAGACTAAATATTTTTGACAAGAGCTTATGCCTTGTTCTTTGTATGGCACTAAGCTTGCAAAAAACAAAGTAACTCTACTTAGGTATAATTATGAGGGCATTCTATTATAAAACATTATTCAAACAAATATTTTTTGATCGAAAGACTTTTCGATCGAAAGATTTCCAATCAAAAAAATTTTCAATCGAAAGCTTTTTAATCGAAATAAATCCGAATTGTGGTGCAGAAACTATCTGCTTATGTTCAAATAAGCTGATGTGATATCGAATAATTTGGTAGAATAATATAAGTTCAACATAAAATTCCATAATTATTCATGAATAATTGAATTGTTGAATAATGAATAATGCAACCTAGAGGCTAAGCACATAGGCCCAGTAGTCCATGGTTGGTCAGAAATTGGATGGCACTCATAGCCATTTCACCATTTAGTACATGCATAAATACCACTCCGCTTTTAGTTGACACAATTCGATGCAACAAGATAAGCTACCTTCACCCTATGAGGTTAAATAGAAAATCAGGGAGGAGGTAAGGCGACATGACATTGAGAGAGAGAGAGAGAGAGAGAGAGAGAGAGAGAGAGAGAGAGAGAGAGAGAGAGAGAGAGAGGGGAGGGGAGGAGGAGGGAGGGAAGGTTGGGAGGGATGATGAGATGTCTTGAATCCCCTCAAATACTGAGGGCCCGCAAATGGGGATCCAAGGCATGCACATGAGAAAATGTACACGTGACAAGTGTTTGCCAAAAGAAAACTTTATATTACTTATACATGAGATTACAACAAAATGACAAGGAGGGCTTGATAAGGGGAAATGATGTTCAGGTGCACTATTGCATAGTATAGTTGCATAATTCAACACGATAGGACAAATCATGTAGGCATAACAATGCCTTGGATAGAAATATAGAGGCTACCATATTCTCCCTTGGCTTGAAGAGCTTGTTGCCCTCAACAAGCGGGTTCAGACTTACAAAATTGGGTTGGTACAACTTAGTGTGATACAAAATATTGGTAAACTTACAATTTGGTTAAGGGCCTAAATAGGTCTAATGCATATTATAATGCATTTTACAAAACATTTGGATAAGGGGATGGTTTAGACCAAAGGTTTTGGCCAAGATCCAATCTACATCTGTGAGGGGGCATCCATGCTACTTAAGTAGGAACTCGAGACGTGTACAACCAAAATGCTTGTGCAAAATGGCCTTCAATTCCTTGAAGAATGGTGTAGCTCAAGCATAAGCATCACCTCCTTTACTTGTCAATCCATGGAAGAGATAGGAGTGATATGAAGATCATGAATGCAAGAAGTAGTGAGAGTGAAGATTAGAAGCATGAAGATGCACACACACATACACACACATGGAAGAGACAAGCAAGACACAATGGAAGGTAGAAAGTAGACTCTATTGCTCAAGAACACTCTTACAAGCTCAAGTTTGATCTAAGCTCACACTAACCAACACTAGCTAACCTAAAAAATGAGCTCTCTGCTCTTTTTATAGTTTTTTGACTAGTTTTGACCGATTTCACATCTAGTGATTGGCATAGTTAAGAAATAGGTTATAGGGGGCATTTGGAGGTTTAAACAAGATCTAAAAATAGCCAAAATTGGTAGAATTTTTCTACCTAAGATCCTCAAGCTCCAGGACTCCTCGGCTTGTAAAAAATGTAGCTATTAATTACAAAAGTGGATGTTTTATGATACGCATTGTACAAAAGTGATGAAAATCACTGTTTGATGTTTTGAAAAACTAATATCACATATATTTCTTTGAGAAAAAATGAATGCCTGTCTCCCCACGACTCTTTGTAGTCCACCTCTACATGCTTCCTCTGTGTCTATGCCTTTGGCTGCCACCAACACCCCCTCCCTCTCGCGTTTGTCATCCCCGACAGATCCTTGTTGTGGGGTCTGTATAATGTAGTTTTGCAAGAGGTCTTGTGCAAGGGTGTGCTCCATGATTCAAATTCCTCATGTGAGATCAGCTTCGAGCTTTTCCCAATCTATGGCCTGAGGTTCGTCAGGAGGTGGAAGCCAGTAGTGTGTTGAATACACAAGTTGCTCGCAAGCAAATAATTGAAGTAGATGGGTAGGTCAGTTGATGAAAACTTCAGAATGGTATTCCCAGAAGACCGTCGTGAACATCTCTTCAAAATTCATCTTATACCATGTAGGTAAGTACTTTATATGGCAGTGCCATGTGTAGCATACCCGTAGCAAAGGTGTAGTGCTCATGTCGTATGCGAGGTCTTGGTTTCCATGCTCAAAGCTCGGGGTATCAACATGTGGTTCCTTGACATGTCGAAAGATCTTGAAAATTGTTTGCATTATATCGAAGATCCTGATAGTCATGTATGCGATGACATCATCCATGCAACGTAATCAGGGGAGGCAGTGATGGATGGTCGTCATCATATATCCAACGGTTGGAGGGCCATGTGGTGGTGCTAGATAGGGATAGTTTAATGAATCCTGACATTGCTTGTTATTTTGAACCTTGATGGAAAATGCCTTTCAGGAGCGACATCTTGGCATCAGACCCTAGCACGGATTGTACTTCCGGTGCAGCGGTGCTTTTGTCAAGATGTGCATAATCTTTGGGTATTCTTGTAACAACTCCATGTGCCAATTTGGCCGAAAGATCTTTCCACTCTTTGCTTTAGGCGACACATCTTTGGGCTCAAATTGTGTAGCATGAGTTGGTTTCTTGCTCGTTTCTTTTTCAATAGCTAATTGATACTCTGCCATGTATAGAAAGTAGGGTTTGTACTGAAGTTCATTAATGGAGATGTACCTTCGAGAGGTCAGCTGAGGAAAATAGGATGATTGTAAAATGCATTCCTCGATCATGGCCATGGCATGTAGCTGTGCTTCGACACCTGCAGAGTGATTCTTACCAAGTTCTTCCACTAACTTGAGCCATGCGGGAATCGGAAGTTCAAAAGTGTCTTGGCCTTCTAGTGTGACATGTCCACTTGGGATTGGTTGTGGTTCATAGGCCTCTTCATATGTGTCCTCCACTGGTATAGAGACACTTTCTTCTTCAACATGAATTTTTGGTGGGGAATCTGGCCTCAGAGGCTCTGATTGAGCTGCAATCTGTGCTTGAAGATCAATGACACGAGTCCATAAAGTGGTCAATTCGTCAAGGATTTTTGGGGGGGTGACTTCCAAAACTGGTTGGGGCTGTGTAGGTTCCTTCAATAGTAAGGCTTTGTGATCTGCCTGTAACTTCTGATAGTCTTCATTGATTTTGTTGTAGTCCTCGAGTAATCGCGCATGATCTTCCAATAATATTTGCATCGTTTCAGAGGGGACTGCTTTGAATCTCTAGGACTTAATGTTTCCTTTGTTCGATCCATCGCAACTTTGAAGTTCTCTTGATTCTGCTCTTGACGCCTCTGGTTCTCTTCTTTGGCTAATGCGAGATGGCATCTTAATAGTCCCATATTGTGTGTGTGTTGCATTTGGTACTCTCCGGGCATGTAAGAAATTTACTACGTCTATGAGAGCTTCTTTAGTCTTCTGTTTTGATTCTAACTCTAACGAGTGGTAAGCCTCACATAATTCGTGATTGCGTGCATTCAGGGAAGCATTTTGGATGATTAAAGAATTTAATTTTTCTTGCAGCTATGTAGTAGTCTGTTGCAATGCTTGGTAATTGCTTTTGAGAGATGCAAATTCATCTCTAACTTGCCTCATACAAGCAAACATTTGCTGGAATGCGGTGTTGATCGTGGGTGATAATAACAATGGTGCGATGAGTGAAGATGATATTAGTGTGGGCATAGATGAAGTGGGAAGGGGAATGGGGAATGTTGGCTAGCAAGTTCTTGCTCTAGGATTTCTTGACTTTGTTCTTCAGACAATTGTCAGCATGCCCACACTGCTTGCATAATTTGATATAATTTCTGAACGGCCAGTGTATAGGCAGCGTCTTCGAATGTGTCATCTTCATGGGTGCTCGTATTTCCTTGAGATTCTGATTTTTGTTGTTGCTATTCCTGTTGGTCATCTGCGTGGGAGTTAAGACTGGTCTGATTGGCTTCATCATCACCTTCTTCATCATTAGTCACTGTCCTATCTTCATCTGAGCTGGATACTACCTGTTCTTGTGGTTGGTCAGGGGGTGTAGTAGGATAGCTCGATCTTTTGTATTCTTGAGAGAAAAATTGACCTTCTAAAAATTGGAATTCACTAGAAAAGGTGTCATGCATTTCAAAATCAAAAGTCGTATTAGAGATCTCTACGTTGAGATTTGGTATGGGGAAAGTACAAGCATCCACACCAATGGTGGTAGGAATTTCTTTGGCTTCCATAGTAGTGGCTTGAGTGGAGGCTTCCTAGGGAGTTACTGCACTAGTAGTGCCTTCTATATTGATTAGTAGAGGTCCATATCCGCGTTTCTATAGCTTCTTGGCGTGTTGCTTCAAAGTATACACTATGACTAAATCTCCTTCTTTTATGCCCTTATCTTTGATGTGCACACCATAATATGCTTTTTGTCTCCTTTTTGTGGCATAAATTCCCACAACAGCTTGTAGCCTTGTCTCGTGTAGTTTCTCAATCTGCTCGAGTTGCTTGGACAATTCATGCCTTGTCCATTCATACTGTTGTGCTACTCTTAAAGTAGGCACCAAGAAATTGATTGGCAGGATTGCATTTTGTCCATACACTAGATTAAATGGTGTAGTTCCAATGGCGGTTTTGTAAGCCACACGGAAGGGCCAAATTGCATGATGCAATTGTTTGTCCCAATCTAACCTTCCACTATTGACTATCTTTGTCAATATAGTGCACAACACCTTATTGGAACTTTCTGCTTGACCGTTGGCTTGAGGATGATAAGGAGCTGATTTTTTATGAATCACTAAGAACTCATTCATCGAGGACTCTATTACTTCATTAATGAAGTGCGTTCCTCGATCACTCACTATCTCTATAGGTAGTCCAAAGCGAGTAAAGATATGCTCAAAAAGAAACTTAGCTGTGGTTTGTGCATTGTTTTTTTGAGTTGCTTTTGCTTCTACCCATTTAGTCAAATAGTCTGTTGCCACGATTAGGTACTCAACGTGTGATCCTTTGGCTGGTGGATTAATGGGTCCTATGAAATCAATACCCCATTTGGAAAAGGCTCTCATGCAAACCATAGGTCTCAAAGGCATGTCATCTCATCTAATTGGATATTTATCTCTTTGGCATGCCTCACAGCTTGGTATGTAGGTGTCTACATCCATATGTAGAGTTGGCCACCATAAGCCTGCAAAGAGAATCATTTTTACAGTTTTTTCGGTTGAAAAATGTCCTCATGGAGCACTTGCATGTGCCATTTCTAATATGGGTAAGTACTCTCCTTCATGTACGCATAGTCGTAGTTGATTATCCTTCCCTCTCTTGAATAATTGTGTACCAAGATAACATAGTCCTTACTTATTTCTTCTAGGGATCGCTTCCTAGCTAAACTGATTCTGTCCTCATGCTCTCGTGTCTTTAGGAATTTCACTAACGTCTTACTTCAGTTGGGCACTATTGTAGAGAAGGGTAGTGATGTATGGTCATCGGGAGTGGTTTCTTGACATTCCATGCAACTATTGACATACTCATGAACATCCTTAGGCATATTAGGCCAATAGACTCCTAACCGTTTTAATTCTTTCAGAGTTTCATGAGTTCCCTTGTGCATTCTCCATTTGTTTACGTGCACTTGTTCAATCAAGTTCTTCTGTTCATCCTCTTCTACACATCTAGAGAACACACAATTGGGTTCTTTATGATACACACTTCCTGCTACAATGTGTAAGTTACATGATTGCAGAATTTCCTTTCTAATCTCCTTGTTAATTGAGTGTTGTGGTCCATGAGTGAGTATTGGAATTAGCTTTTCTGCCCACTTAGGACATACTTCCAAATTGAATAGGTAAGTGTCTGGTAAATCGTCCCAAGTGGTTCTCCGTGTGTTAACCTAGAGAGATGATCCTCTCTCACCTGGGTGTTCCCTTTTTTTACAATCACTTCAAAATCAAACTCCATTAATAATAGAAACGATCTCACTAGCTTCTTGTGTTACAAGGCTTATTGACTAAGTACAATAAGGCTTGATGATCTATGAAGAACTTGAATTTGTTGGCTAAAAGGTAGTGTCTGAATTTCTTTATAGCGTACACCATCCCTAAACCTTCTCGTTCCATAGTTGTATAGTTTCTTTCGGCTTGGTTCAATTGTCTGTTTGCATAGGCAATAGGATGGTCCAATTTTCCTTCATCTGTCGATTGAGCTAAAATGCATCCTATTGTGTAATTGGAAGCATCCACATGAATATGAAAGGGCTTGTTCCAGTTGGGTGTTTTCAAAATAGGTGCTGTGCTAAGTCACTTTTTTAGCTCATTAATTGTTTCTCGCATTCGTCCATCCATGTGAATTGAGTCAACAATCCATACAATGGTTTGGCAATTATAGCGTACATGTGGATAAATCCACGATAGTATCCACACCTAGTCCAGGGTGAGTTTGATTGTGTGATTGCAGCTCTGGCATTGTGAATTTCACATGGTTTTAGTTAGGAATGCTCCGTTGACTCATTTGTCCCGACATTGTGTTCTCTGGCTCTTGATGCATCCCAAAGAGATTATGAGAGGTAGTTGCCTGCTCTTGCGAAGGGAATACTGGCAACCCCATGTACTTCAATTGAGCCCTATCAACGGCATCTACCGGCAAATACCTTCTTTGGTTCTTGTCTAGGTATGTGACTCTAGACTCCTCTTCAGGATCTTTTAACTCATAGAAAGTCATTGGGTTTTCTTCCTGTCTGCGTGTGGGTGAATTAGTTTGTAACAATAAGTCTGATCCGTGGATCAAGTAGACCTCTAATAGGTAATCATCTTGAGGTATCAAATCTCCTCTCAAGACTCGAGTCACTATTGATTTGCCTTTGGGTGTAGTTATTAACTCTTCAGGGTCCGGTCTTCTGGAGTTTCCTTGTCCTTCCAATCCTCCTCTCTCGTTGATCTAATCTGGGTGTTTTGTTACCACGTAGATGTATCCTAACTTGTCCATGTACAATCCTCCTTTATAATTGACTGCAGGTCTGGGCATTATTGCTGATTCAGTGGAATTCACCATCCTATCTACTGACCTATTTAAGCCATCCAGGTAGATGGGGATCTCTTGGGGATTAGTGGACACATATTGCAGAGAGGTACGATATTCCCCCTCTACCGTTGACATGAAGTTCCCCCTAGGAATAGAACCTTGCATGTCTTCTGAAGCCATTGGTATCTCTTCCTCTGAGTCACTAGAGGTGTCATTATAGATAGAGTGATGACTTGCCTGAGTTGCACTTCCTACCAATGAAATAACACTCCTTCGGCTAATTAGCACACATCCTGATCTCAAGTTCAGCTACCCTCCTGGGGCTATCTTGGTTCCCATTATCCCACAATTGGCTCCTCAATTACCTCTAATTTTTCTCCCAAATGGCTTGATATGTTCTGGGCGATGCCACTCCAGCGATACAATACCACAGATTAATGCGATACAATACTGACTATAGTGTTGGAGTTAGACGTCTGCGGAAGCACGCGAACAACACAAGGAAGAAGAAGAAGCTTGGAGCACAACACACAATACTGAATGTATTACTAGAGAATGTACAAAGATAAGTAGCCCATTAGGGCAATAGGTGTATATACAAGCCGGGGGAAAAAAACCTCCTAAAGAGGGAAAAAAGTGCCTCGGCGGTCCTAGTGTGTTCACACACATCACTACCTAAATATATCAACAAGTCCCCCCTGGGAATGATGCGGTGAACAAGGAGCTGGCACTCATGTATAAGGAAGTTCCAAGCTATGTGGAAATCACTCCACAAAACGAAGTAAGCCCAAAGCTTTGCGGAAAGCTTCAAACTTCTCCCTAGGCAGAGCCTTCGTGAAAAGGTCTGCAATGTTCTCCTGCGTGGGCACATATGCCAAGTTGATCTCCCCAGCAGAGAACCTCTCGCTGACATAGTGATAATGCACCTCAATGTGCTTAGTGCGAGCATGGAACACAGGGTTCCTTGCAACTGCCAATGCGCTCTGACTGTCAGTGAAGATGGTGGTGGCAGAAGACTGGCCAACACCCAAATCAGCCATAAGGCGTCTGAGCCACACACACTCAACAGTCGCTGTGAAAGCTTCCCTATACTCAGCCTCACAATTGGAAGTGGCCACAGTAGGCTTCTTCTTGCTCAACCAAGATATACATGAGCTACCAAGCATGAAGCAAAAACCAATGGTGGACACACGAGTGTCATAGCAACCAACCCAATCTGAGTCAGAAAAAGCATGCAAGTCTGGCGGTAGTGATCCCCCCTTGGGATAAAACAACCCAAGTAGCCGACTACCACTCAAGTAACGAAAGATGCACTTAACCGCCTTCCAATGCGTGACTCCTGGGCAATGCATAAACCTGCTCATCTGTGAGATAGCAAACTCAATATCTGGCCGAGTAATGCATAAGTAAATCAGGCATCCAACAGCTTGCTGATAGAGGACAACATCAAATGCATCTCCAGCATCATGAAGACTCAATCGTAAACCTGTCTCCATAGGAGTGGCAATAGGCTTACAGTCTTCAAGGCCAAAACGCTGCAATAATGTGTCAATATAGTTCATTTGACACAAAGCCAATCCACCATCAACTTGCATAAACTGAATGCCCCAATTGTGATGCAAATGCTCCAAATCAGACATCTCAAATGAGGCATGCAAATCAGCCTTGAAATCAGCAATATGCTTCTCAATAGGACCAGTGAGCAGCATGTCGTCAACATAGACAACAATGATCAGAAGCACATCATTAGCACGCTTAACATATAAGGTGCTTTTAGTTGGACTGTTCTCAAAACCATGTGCAACCAGATAGGCATGTATCTTCTCATACCAAGCACGTGGTGCTTGCTTTAAACCATATAATGCCTTCTTTAACCTGCACACCTGGTTTTCATGCCCTTTTGGCACAAAGCCACGGGGCTGAAGAACATACACTTCTTCATGAAAGTCACCATTCAGAAATGCAGTTTTAATGTCCAAATGATGTACATTCCAACCATGATGGGCTGCAAGTGCACAGATGCTCCGAACAGTAGTCATACGACATGTGGGTGCAAAGGTCTCATCAAAATCAATGCCTCTTTCCTGTGCATAACCCTTTGCAACAAGCCTAGCCTTATACCTGTCAACTGTACCATCAGGTTTACACTTCAGCTTGTATACCCACTTAGTGCCAATGGCCTTCTTGCCGGGAGGCAAGTCACATAAAGACCATGGACCATTCTTCATTATAGCATCATATTCAGATTGCATAGCAGCCATCCAATTTTCTGAATTTTGTGCTTCATCAAAAGAAACAGGCTCATTCTCATCACAGAGACTAGACGCAGCCATAGCATAGCAATCTGATGCAAAGGAGGCACTATGAGAGCCTGAGCGAGTACGATATGACAAAGGTGCATCTAATTTGCTGTCACGCAAAGTCTGCACCAGCCATTTTGGCGTAGTTTTTGCCTGCTCAATATCAGCTCTCTCATCAACAAGTGCATCATGTAAATCTGCATCAGAAATGGAATGATCTACATCATATGAGACCTGCAAAGGCTGAGAAGTTGCCTCATTAGGACCAGGACTAGACTGTCCACCTGTAAAAAGAGGCATCAAAGTATCATACATGTTTTTGGAGCTAACAGATGTCTCCTTAGTACATGAAAGCAATGGCTGAATAGCATCTTCCACAAAGACAACATCACGGCTAACCAAAATGCGTTTAGTCTATGGATGATACAGACGATAGCCTTTACTTTCAGAACTGTACCCAACAAAAATACATTTTACTGCCTTATCATCCATTTTTCTGCAATGTTGTTCAAGCACTAGTGCACATGCCAAACAACCAAAAACACGTAGATGAGCAACAAATGGCTTGCAGTCATGCCAAGCCTCATATGGAGTGATAGACTGCAGCGCTTTAGTGGGACACCTGTTCAGTACATATGCTGCACACATGACAACCTCAAGCCAGAAACTATGTGGTAAAGCGTGACTCTTGACCATGCACCTCGCCATCTCCATGAGTGACCTCTTCTTTCGTTCAGCAAATCCATTCTGTTGAGGTGTATACGGCACTGTACACTGGTGTTTTATCCCACGTTCAGCCAGAAATGTATTAAAATCAGAAGACATATATTCCCCCACTCGATCAGAACGGAGGGTGCCCATTTTACATGCTGACAGATTTTCAGCCAAAACCAAAAACTGTTTAAAGTACATGAACACTTCGGACTTTGCTTTGAGTGGATATTCCCATGCATGCCTGGAAAAATCATCAATGAAATTCACGAAGTAAAGGTAATTTCCAAAAGAGGATGTCTGTATAGGACCACAAACATCACTATGTACAAGCTACAATTTTTGTGTAGCCCGAGTCGAACCATCTTTTGGACAGGAGGAACGCTGCATTTTGCCCAAAATACAACCTTCACAAACATGTTTTCCAGGTGCCTCAAGTTTGGGCAAAGAGGACACCATTTCAGACTTCTGCAGGCGTAGCAAACTAGCAAAATTCACATGACCAAAGCGTGCATGCCAAAGCTTTGCATCTAACATAGCCTAAGAATCACTTACTGCACATGCCAAATCATTTTCAAATCTTTCATAGTCTATGAGCTTATACAGCCCATGACATGAAATGCCAGAAGCAATAATAACATCGCCATTTGATAAATCATGAACTGTACATCTGTCATCAACAAATTTCACAACCAAGCCAATCTTGACTAATGCAGAAACTGATAACAGATTCTTCTTGATCCCTGGCACAAATAAAGCATCTGACAAAGTGAAAGAACTACCATCAGTAGTAGTCAAAATGATCTTACCAACTCCCATAATAGGATAAGAGGAGTTGTTGGCGCATGTAACAGTATTCCCTGTAGGAGCAGACTCGAGTGAAGAGAAGAAACTGCGCTGCGAGGTAATATGTTTGGTTGCCCCACTGTCAAAATACCAAACATCTGAGTCTACTGCAGACATGCACTGTTCATGAGAAGATGGGTCAAAACTGCAGACAGTAGTAAACGCCCATTCTTCTTCCTGCTCAAGATTTGCAGACTCTGTTTTTGGTGTAGAGGCCTCTGCAACAACCATTCTAGCCTCTTTCTTCTTTGCCTCTTTAGCAACCAGTTTTAGACAGTTCTTTATGATATGATCATTCCCTTTACAGTACTTACAAAACAATTTCTGATTTTCTGATTTCTTCTCATCTTTATCTTCCTTCTTCGAATATGCAGAATTAGCAGATTTTTGCTTACTAGTTGAAGAGCTCCATTTTCCTTTGCCCTTCTGACTAGCCAGGAAAGCTTGATCTGCAACTCGCATAATGGACCTGTTTTGCCTAGACTGATCTTCCTGCAGCAGAACAGAGACTAACTCCTCAAATGATAAGGCATTTGGATTGCCTTTCATCATCAACTGAAGAGTAGAAGCAAAACTTTGATATGAATCAGCAAGACCATTCAGAACGGTCTGCACAAGTGAGCTATCTGGTATAACCTCATCAACAGAAATCAGTTGTTCCTTCAAGTCTTTGATCTTCATTAGGAAACTGTCCATAGAATCACCTTCATTCATGTGCTCACTCTCCAACTGTTTTCGGAGGTAAGCAACACGAGCCTCATTCCTAGCTTGGTATAATGTGGTAAGTGTATCCCAAGCATCCTTAGCTGTTCTACAAGAGCGAATGTGAGGAATAATGGCACGTTTGACAGACAAAGCTATCAATGCATGTGCCTGGGCATCTCTGCCATCCCAGCGAATCTGCTCTACAGTAGGTGCAGCAGAAACAACAGCACGAACAGGAATCTGTGGAATATCATCTTCGACACCATCTTCATCAGCTCCAGCACTTGTATTTGTAATACCTGTAGTCAGAGGTGTAATAGGACGTCTTTCAACACCCTGCACAATGTTCCATAATCCTTTTGCAATCAATACATGTCGCATCATATAAGCCCATAATGGGTAGTTGGTACCATCCAACTTATCCTCAAGAGCCAACATACGGAATACATCACTGCTCTCAGCCATGGCTGGTGACTAAAATACCTTGATGCAAAAAATTGACTGTATCTCAAAAAGTTGAACATAACTACCGAGACGAATTCTGCTAGGCCTATAGCAAACTTCGAGATGCTTATACTAGCGAACAAAAACTGGTATATATCTTTGGCACAAAAAGACGAAATAGCCTGCACAAGCGCTGTGATAGTGCGTTCGAAGGCCGAAACGAGCTCAGATTGCGATTTTGGCACTACAGAGCAAAGCAGTTTTGATCTCGGAAACAACTAAGTATGCTCACCAAAATTCGTGCGATTCTGAGACTGCAACCGGAGGAGTGTCAACGACGCCCTAGATGAAGCGACGACCTGCTCTGATACCAATTGTTGGAGTTAGACGTCTGCGGAAGCACGCGAACAACGCAAGGAAGAAGAAGAAGCTTGGAGCACAACACACAATACTGAATGTATTACTAGAGAATGTACAAAGATAAGTAGCCCATTAGGGCAATAGTCATATATACAAGCCGGGGGAAAAAAACCTCCTAAAGAGGGAAAAAAGTGCCCCGGCGGTCCTAGTGTGTTCACACACATCACTACCTAAATATATCAACATATAGGATGATACGATACCTCTGCCTGTGACGATATGATACCAGATTCCTCGTGATATGATACAACACTTTGCACAAACGATACGATACTTGTGCACTGCACGATACGATACCACAATTTTTGAGGATACGATACCACTTCTTGCACGATACGATACCAACAAGTCACACTATACAATACTAAAGTTCTCGCGATATGATACTAGTGCAAGTGACGATACGATACCGAAACTTTGCACGATACGATACTAAATTTTTGGACGATATGATACCACATTGGTGATACAATACTGAAATTCTCGCGATACGATACCAGATGGATCAGACGATACGATACCACCTTCTTGGATGATATGATACTAAATAGACGATACGATATCGCTCGATCAATGATACGATACCATGATCGGGACGATACGGTACCAGATTGGTATCGTGATACTTCAAGTGGTATGCAACGATACGATACTATACGAGTATCGCGATACTAGGGAATTTTGGTATCGCGATACCAAAACTCAACCGACCGTGATACTTCAGCCAAAACCGCTCTAAACTTAGATTTTTTTTTTTACAAATATGTTTAGTTCTATCCTCTCCTTACTCTTAACCCTCTGTCTCTCTCATAGAATCTCCCAAACCTCTCTATCCTACCCCACGATACTGAAAATGATTCTAATCACGTGTGGTGGTGGTTATGAATTGATTTTGCTACAGAGAACTTGTGTGGCTTACCTTCAAGTGTGCCTCAACCTGATTGTATGCTCCCAACTCCTCTCTTTAGCTCACTTTGCATGATACCAAATTGACGATACCGATCGCTTGTTCGCACACGATACTAGCTCCTACACTTGTGTCAAATGAACTAAATTTTTTTTGGTTTTTATAGTTCGTGATGCTTGAAGCCTACTCTACACTAATTTTGGTAATTTTTTGAGATTTTTCTTGATGATTCCAACTTCCTCCTACTCCACTTCTCTCTCTAACCTAACCCTAACTCGGCCCTCTCTTCCTCATCCCTAACCCTAAACCTAAAAACTCATTACACACACCTCAAGGATGTGAAGTAACAAGTGCTGAAGTGCCTGACTACTTGCCACTGAATGAATTCACCTCTACAAGTACGATTCCTTCACTCAAGAGCTATAATCGTCACGAAGGCACCTTGGTTGAGTTTGTTCCCTGGCAACGGTGCCAAAAATGTGTGTACCTAAGTCAGGAAGTCTTAGGGACTTGTGTCAAAGAGACTAAATCTCATTTGCCCCACAAGTGCATATAGTGGTGGATTGACATGTTTAATTATCAATCTGAAGAACCACATGAACCAAGTGTATGAGGACGTGTGCATACATGATGGAAAGTGAAGTGGCTCAGCTACAATGCATGCAAGAAGACTAAACTACCTCTCCAACTCCCTATATCTCTGGAAATGTCTGTGGCGATACCACTTACAGCAGTAAGCACAAATTTGAATGTTTCTCCCAGCTCCGAACTCCAAATATTACCAATACTAGGTTTGTTTCGAAGCTTTCGACAAGATGCATGTATTGGTGGTTTTCCCACTCAAATTTGACAAACGCTCTTCGAGTTATGGGCAAAATAGTGAATGGTGGGAAACAACTACACTCTTTTCACAAGTCGTATTGGTTCACACACACACTACAATAGTTCATAACTGATGGGAAGGTATAGATAACAGTCCTAAACACACATTTCAAGCATTACACACACACAAAAGATCATGGAGAAGATGGAAATCAGCAGGGAAGAAGCAAATTCGAAAATTCAGTTCTCCTTCTTCACAATGGCAAGAAGTCCTTACAAAGAATCACAAAGTGACTTATATACATGTGCCCTAAAAATGGTCCTTTCACACATGAGATCGGTACTTTATTGACTAATTTCTAATTTCCTACTACTTTACAAGAATTATGTTACAAGGATTTGGGGGTTATGCATCTAGAGGACTTCTCTAGTGCATTTACATAGCTTCGAGGGACTTTCCTAGGATTTTTGAAAAAGAATGTCTATGCCATCAATTTGAAAATTTTGGGGCTCCTCTTTTGTGCCTCTTTTCTTTGCAACACTCTCCCCATCTTTGTCTCTGTCGTCCCTTGACAGGCTTTGCTTCTTGTCTGCAGCTTGTTTGTGGCTCCTTAGTACACGCACCCAGTGGTCGATGAAGCGATAAGGATTCTCAGGCAATTTGTTACTTTATCCGAGCTTAGTCTTTTGTTTCTATAAGCCCCTTGGTATTCCTTATATTCATAACTTTGGGTTGCTGTATTAAGTCGGACTGCCATGCACACCATCAGTGGCTAAGAATGTGATATTCTTAGTCACTCTCTTCAACTTTTCAGCCTCGACCTCTTTCTAGCCTTTGGTCTTCAGATATTGCTTTGTTCCCATGCATTTGACCTTGTATTGCTTGGAGTCTATTTAATTTTTTTTTGTCGCACACCTTACTTTGCAGGCCTTTGCTCTCTACTAAGTTAGCATTACATTTTAAAGGTCCTGTTCTTAGATCTTCTTTGTCATCCACTAGGACCTGATGCATTTCTTTCCATTGCATGCATCCAGTAGAGGGAGAAGCATAAAGAATTCTCAGACAATTGGTTATCTTATTCGATGAAGAATCCTTTGTGCACTGTCTCCCTTCAACAGAGCCTGGTTGTAATTCTTTTGTTTCCATTCTTCGGCCCTAGTCCTTTGGTGTTGTCGCCTGATGCGTTGCTTAGCCTATTCCTTTCTTTCCATCGCATGCACCTGGTGGATGAGGAAGCTATGTGCAACCTCCCATGAAAAGTCCTGGTTGTTGTATTTCTTTATTTCCGTTCCTTAGGACCTGGTTCTTTGGTGTTGTCGCTTGATGCGTGCCCCCGCGGGGCTTTGGGCAGAGGGTTGTTCTATTCTTTATGAGCTTTTTATTCATTGAGCCATTTTATTCTTTGATCTCTTTCTTCTTCTCTTTTTGCTTGATTCCCCCTCTCCACAAGGCTTATTGACTAAGTACAACAATGCGTGATGATTCGTGAAGAATTTGAACTTATTTGCCAATAAGTAATGCCTGAATTTCTTTATCGCATAAATCATTCATGTGGTGTAATTTCTTTCTGTTGTGTTTAACTGTCTACTTGCGTAAGCTATGGGAAGATCCATATTACCTTCATTCGTGGGTTGTGCCAGCATACATCCTATGGGATAGTTGGAAGCATCCACATGTACATGGAATGGCTTACTCCAATTTGGGGTCATTAATATAGGTGCTAAACACAAGCACCATTTAAGTTCATTGAATGAGTTCTTGCATTCGTCTATCCATTCAAACTTGGTCAAAAGAGAGTACAAAGGCTTTGCTATGATAGCATACATGTGTATGAATAGTCTATAATAACCACAATGTCCCATGAAAGCTTGTACTTCTTTCACATTTTTCAGCCTAGGTAGGTTTGCAGTTTAACTTTCTCTTCATCCGTAGAAATTCCGTTCTTTGACACAATATGTCCAGGAATTTTGCCTTGCCTGACCATGAAAACACAGTTTTCTGGGTTCAAGCAAACCTGATATTATCGACACTTGTCAAATACTTGCCTTAATTCAGGGATATGGATTTTTCTCATGTTACAATGAGCATATAAATCATCCACATAAACTTCCAAATTCTTTTGTAAGGATTCCTTAAAAGTATGACACATGAGTCGTTGAAACATGGTGGGTGCATTTGTTAGTCCAAATGGCATTACACAAAATGCAAATATGCCCATTCTGTGGCAAAAGCCGTCTTATTTTGATCTTCAAGGGCGATGGCTACTTGATTATAGCCTGAGAACCCATCAAGAAATCTATAAAATTCCTTGCCTGCAACTTGTTCCCATAAGTTTTCTGTGATAGGAAGAGGATAACTATCCCTAATTGCGGCAACATTAACTTTTCTAAGGTTAATACACACATGCAATTTTCCATTTTTCTTGGGTATAACCACAATGGGGATACCCATTCGATATGCTCAATTTCGTAAATGAATCCTACTTCTATCAATCGATTTATCTCTTCTTTAATCTTTTTGGCATAATTATCATTATATGTATATGGTTTTTGCTTAGTAGCTCTGGCTTCTAGAGTCATAGGGATTCTATGAGAGCATATATTTGGGTCAACACCTTTCAAGTCCTTGTAGCTCCAAGCAAATACATCTCTATATTCCCGCAATAAGGCCGTTAACTCCTCTTTTTCTTCATTTGTCAAATCATGTCCTATGTATGTGCATTTTTCTTCTCCTTATTCTATTGTGAAATATAAATTCTTTGGTTTTCTCTCGATTGTCGTACACTTCTCCAATGCTTGCTTCTCATTTAGGCATTCGTACGATGATTCTTCTATCTTCTATTTTATGTTTCTTGAAGTTCTCTGGTACTTCCATGAGTGGTTCTTCTTCTTCTGCTAACTTAGGTGATTTCTTTCTCTTCTTTTGCTTATTTTCTATACATTTGGTGAGTGACTTGGGTTGTTCACTTTGACTTTCCTTGTCCATTTCAAGGGTTTTGGCTTCTCAAAGTAAAGATATTCCTCTTCTATTGAACAGAAGGGTTCCATGATAAAGGACTCTAACTCCTCATCACTTGTTTCATCTTGCTCTTGATTTACCCCTATGCATTCTTCTAGGATAAAGTCTTCCTCTAATGGCTCTATCATAAAGATGGAAATGTCATAGCCATCCTCATTGCAATGAGGAGTCCATTGTTCTTTGTTTACTGCTATGTCCATCGTAGCTAAGATCTCTGCCCAACCATGAGGCTCAAATTCCTCATCTGAAAACACTCTAGGTGCATAGGCAGGGTCTTGAAGATTTTGTGGATGTCATTCTGAACCTAAAGTTCTGGCTTCTAATCATTATTCCTCTTGTTTGGCTACTTTACACATCCATACATGAGTGTCTTCATGTAACCATGATGGATCTGATTCTAATGAATGCACTGACTCTGTTTCTTCCTATGTCCTATGGATGGTATTCCATTGAATCGGGGGTACATCTTGATGGGAATAATCCTTGAGATTAACTTTTGTGGTTACTCCTAAGTGTTGCAAGTACAAAGAGTTATTTCCCCAATCTTGTACAATTTGCAACTGATGCATGAATGGTCGTCCTAAAATCATCTCATATGCTTGATTTTTCCCAAAATCACAAACGGAAAAAGTGTGCTTGAATTCCACACCACAAGTGGTGAGAGATATTCCTTCTAGTAAGCCCAATCTTCTCTATGTGTTTGTCAGCCATTTGCAGCTTCATCCTTGTGGGTCGTAATGCTGGCTTACCCCAACATATCATAAAGCGGTGGTAGCTATAGTTACTTTGGCTCCTGAATCTAGGATGGCTTTAGTGGTATAGCCTTGATGGGTTATTGGAAGATAGGTATTACCCTCCTCTCCCTTGATCATGTCTCCAATTCTTTCCACAGGTATTTCTGGTACCTTCTTGTGTGAACCTTCTTGAGAGTGAGCAGTAGCAATTGTAGGAACTTGGTTTGCTACATGCTTCCACAACTATGATTTAATTTTCAACAATTCTTCTAAAGTGAGATGACACTGCACTTTAGTGTTCTGGATCACTTTCGTGTTCCTAGGGATTACTGATTCTTCATTTCTGACTATTATAGTGGGTGGTCTTTGTTGATGAGAGCGCTGATATAGAGGAAGAAAAAACTTTACCTAAATGGCTGGTGCAAAGTTTGAGAGATAGCAAATTAGATGCACCTCTATTATATCGTACTCTTTCAGGGCCTCATATTTCTTCTTTTGCATCATATTGCTATGCAATGGTTGCTTCCAATCTTTGCAATGAGAATGAGCTTGTTTCTTTTGATGAAGCACCAAATTTAAAAACTCGGATGGTTTCCATGCAATCAAAATATGATGCTATTATGAAAAATGGTACCTGATCTTTATGTGAACTAAATGCATATACAAGCTGAAGCAAGCTTCATGGAACAATTGAAAAGTATAAGGCTAGGCTTGCTACAAAAGGTTATGCTCAAGAGAGAGGTATTGATTTCGAAGAGACCTTTGTGCCCACATGCCAAATAACCATGGTTCATAGCATCTGTGGACTTGAAACTCATCATGGTTGGAATGTACATCAGTTGGAAATTAAAACTACATTTTGGAATGCTGACTTATATGAAGAAGTGTATGTATTCTAGACAACGTTCTTGGTATTAAAAGATACACACCTACTTGATTGAACATGGTTTTGATCCAATTGAGAGCACCTTATACATTAAGCGTGTAGATGATGCACTTCTGATCATTGTTGTGTATGTTGATGACATGCCATTCACTGGTCCTAATGAGAAGCATATTGATGAAGTTCAGGCTGATTTACATGCCTCTTTTGAGATGTTATATTTGGGCATTCAATTTTTGCAAGTTGATGGGGGAATAGATTTTGTGTCAAAAAAAGATATTGATACATTATTGAAGCATTTTGGCATTGAAGATTGCAAACCTATTGTCACTCCTATGGAAACAAGTTTCTGATTGAGTCTTCATGATGGTGGAGATGTATTTGATGTTGTTCTCTATCAGCAAGCTGTTGGATACTTGAATTACTTATGCATAGCTCTGCCTAATATTTAGTTTACTATCTCTGAGATGAGAAGGTCTATGCATTGCCCATGTGTCAAGAATTGCACGCGATTAAGCATATATTTTGCTACTTGAGTGATACATGACTACTTGGATTGTTTTATCCCAAGGGGGGATCATTATTGCTAGATTTACATGCTTTTTTTGATTGGGGCTGGGCTGGTTGCGACGACCCTCATGCATCCACCAGTGGTTTTGGCTTCATGCTTGATAGGTCATGCATATCTTGGTTGAGCAAGAAGTAGCTTACTATGGTCACTTCTGGTTGTGCAGCTAAGTATAGGGCAACCTTCATAGTGAGTTTTGAGTGTGTGGTGCTCAGACACCTCTTGGTTGATTTAAGTGTTGCTCAATCTTGTGCCACTACCATCTTCACTAACAACCAGAGTGCATTGGAAGTTGTGAGGAACCCTCTATTCTATGCCCACACAAAACACATTGTGCATTATATGTCAAGGAGAGGTTCTCTATTGGAGAGATCAATTTGGCATATTTTCCCACATAGGATAACATTGCATATCATTTCACCAAGGCTCTCGCTAGGGAGAAGTTTGAAGCTTTTTGTAAAGCATTGGGCTTAGTTTCTTTTGTGTATAAATCTCTTTCCACATAGTTTGTCACTTCCTTATACATGAGTGCAAGCTCCTTCTTCACCACATCACTCCTAGGGGGATTTTTTGATATATTTCTATAGTGATGTGTGTGAATAGACTTACGACCACTAGGACACTTGTTTCCCTCTTTAAGAGGTTTTTTCCTCAACTTGTGTATATGCTTATAACCTAAGGGGTTTCTAATCTTTTATGCATTCTCTTGGTAATATGTTCAGTGTTGAGTTGTGCTCCAAGATTCTTCTTCTTCCTTGTGCCGTTTGCCTGCTTCTACATGCCTCAAACTCCAACATACGTTTCTTGAGCTAATGGTAACTAAGTCCCCATCATTGAAGTCTGATATAGGGGTGCATTTGTTGTTTGCACACTTGTCCATTCTTTTCTTGCTCTTCTATAGACTGTATTTGGCATGTTCTACCTTTGTCTTCCATTAATCCAAATAAGTCCCTGCAATTTGGGTGGTTGATAATTTGGAGTCATTGGAGAGGGCCAAAGGGATGTTTACCTCCTTCCCAGAGTTAACTGGAAAGGGGTCATCTTAGTGCTAGAGTGAACTGAAGCATTTTAGTGGAACTCTAGAACGTCTAAGCATTGACACAAATCCCATTGATATGCTTGCACACACTTTCACACCATCTCAAACATATCCAAGAAAAATGCATTTTCTCGACTTAGAGTCCAATTTTTGTATGAGATTCTTGAGTATATGAACATATCCTTCAAAGCCAAAAGCTTGGAGATGATCATAATATGTTGGTTTCCTTGTTCATAACTCTTGTGCCACTTTCACGCCTTTCGTAGTACTAGGGGAAATGTTTATCATATGATTGCAATCAACACTTCTTCTGCCTGAAAGCTTTGTGAAAGGTTTGCATGATGCAACATAGAAAGTACTTTTTCATGAATAGTTCTATTCATCCGCTTAGCTACACTATTTTTTATTGGGGTATAAGGAGTTGTAAACTCTTTACAAATTCCTCTAAACTCATAGAAAAGATTGAACTTGTTGGAGTTTGAGGTCTGTGGAAGCACACAACCAACACAAGGAAGAAGAAGAAGCTTGGAGCACAAACACAATACTCAATGTATTACCAAGAGAATTTACAAACATAAGTAACCTATTAGGGTTATAAGGGTATATAGCAGCCAGGGAAAAAACCTCCTAAAGAGGGAAAAAGGTGCCCCAGTGGTCCTAGTGTGCTCACAGACATCATTATCAAAATATATCAACAAAGCCCCCATGGGAGTGATGAGCTGAACAAGCAGCTAGCACTCATGTATAAAGAAGTGCCAAGCTATGTGGAATCAATCCACAAAAGGAAGTAAGCCCAAAGCTTTGCGAAAAGATTCAAACCTCTCCCTAGGTAGAGCCTTTGTGAAAAGGTATGCAATGTTCTCCTATGTGGGTACACATGCCAAATCGATCTCTCCAGCAGAGAACCTCTCCCTGACATAATGATAATGCACCTCACTCTGCTTAATGCAATCATGGAACACATGGTTCCTCGCAACTGCCAATGCACTCTAACTATCAGTAAAGATGGTGGTGGTAGAAGACTCACCAACACTCAAATCAGCCATAAGATATTTGAGCCACACACACTCAACAATCAATGTGAAAGGTACCCTATACTTAGCCTCACAACTAGATCTGGCCACTGTAGGTTGGTTCTTACTCAACCAAGATATGCATGAGCTACTAAGCATGATGCAAAAACCACTGGTGGACACACGAGTGTCATAGCAACCAACCTATTTAGAGTAAAAAAACATGTAAACCTAGCGGTAGTGATCCCCCCTTGGGATAAAACAATCCAAGTAGCCGAGTACCACTCAAGTAGCAAAATATATGCTTAACTTCCTGCCCATGCTTGACACCTCAGCAATGCATAAACCTGCTCATTTGTGAGACAACAAACTGAATATCTGTCCGAGTAATGCATAAGTAAATCAAGCATCCAATAGCTTGCTGATAGAGAACAACATCAAATGTATTTCTAGCATCATGAAGACTCAATCGTAAACCTGTTTCCATAGGAATGACAATAGATTTGTAGTATCCAAGGCCAAAACACTGCAATAGTATGTCAATATATTTTGTTTGACACAAAGCTATTCGCCATCAACTTGCTTAAGCTGAATGCCTAAATATTGATGAAAATGCCCCAAATTTGACATCTCAAATGAGGCATGCAAAGCACCCTTAAAATCAGCAATATGCTTCTCATCAGGACTAATGAGCAACATTTCATCACCATAGACAACAATGATTTGAAGCACATCATTTGCACGCTTAACATATAAGGTGCTCTCAGTTACACTGTTCTCAAAACCATGTGGAATCAAGTAGGCATGTATCGATTCATACCAAGCACATGGTGCTTGCTTCAAACCATATAATTCCGTTTTCAACCTGCACTCTTTGTGTTCATGCCCTTTCTAAACAAAACTAGGGGGTTGAAAAACATACAATTCTTCATGCAAGTCACCATTCAAAACTGAAATTTAAATGTCCAACTAATGTATGTTCCAACCATGATGAGCTGCAAGTGCACATATGCTATGAACAGTAGTCATTCGACATTTAGGAAAAATGATCTCACCAAAATCAATGTCTCTTTCTTGAGCATAAACTTTTGCAACAAGCCTAGCCTTATACCTGTCAATTGTTCCATCAGGCTTACACTTCAGCTTGTGCACCCACTTATTGCCAATGGCCTTCTTGTTAGGAGGCAAGTCACATAAAGATGAGGTACAATTTTTCATTACAACATCATAATTTGATTGCATAATAGTCATCCAAGTCTTAGAATTTTGTGCTTGATCAAACAAAACAGGCCCATTCTCATCACAAAGACTAGAGGTAGCCATAGCATAGTAGCCTAATGCAAAAGGAGCACAATGAGAGCCTGAATGAGTACGATATGATAGAGGTGCATCTGATTTGCTATCTCAAAAATTCTATATCAAACCTCTCATCAATAAATGCATCATTTAAATTTGCATTAGAAATGGAATCATCTGCATCATCATGGGGAACCTACAAAGGCTAAGAAATTGCCTTATTTGGATCAACACTCGACTATCCAACTATAAAAAGAGGCAACAAAGTGTCATACACATCTTTGGAGCTAACTGATGTCTCCTTAATACATGAAAGTAATGTCTGAATTGCATCATCCATAAAAATAACATCATGGCTAACCTAAATGTGTTTAGTCTATGGATGATACATCCTAGCCTTTGCTTTTAGAGTTGTACCCAAGAAAATACATTTCACCACTTCATCATCCAATTTCCTATGTTTTTGTTCAAGCACTAATGCATATGACAGACAAGTCAAAGACACACAGGTGAGCACTAGATGGCTTGGGACCATGCCAAGCCTCATATGGAGTGATAGAGTGTAATGCTTTAGTGGGACACCTGTTAAGTACATATGTTCCACACATAATAGGCTCAAGCTAGAAACTATGTGGTAAAGCCAGTCTCTTCGACATACACCTCGCCATCTCCATGAGTGAACTATTCTTCCTTTGTGTAATTCCATTCTGTTGAGGTGTATACAAAACTGTACACTGATTTTTATCCCACATTCAGTCAGAAATGTATTAAAATCTGAAGACATACATTCCCCCCCTCGATTAGAACGGAGGGTGCCCATTTTACATGTTGAAAAATATTTAGTCAAAACGAGAAGCTTTTTGAAGCACATAAACACTTCGAACTTTGCTTTCAATGGATATAGCCATGCATGATTGGAAAAATCATCAATGAAAGTTACGAAGTAGAGGTGGTTCCCAAAAATCGATGTTTGCATAGGACCACAAAGATCATTAGAGCAAGTTGCAATTTCTGAGTAGCTTGTACTGAACCATCTTTTGGGAAGGAGGAATGCTTTATTTTGCCCAAAATACAGCTTTCATAGACATCTTTACCAGGTGACTCAAGTTTGGGCAGAGACGACTCCATTATAAATCTGTGTAGGCATAGAAAACTAGCAAAATTCGGATGACGAAAGCGTGCATGCCAAAGTGTTTCATCTGACATAACCTGAGAATCTTGAACTATGATCATTCATAGATTTTGCATAATCTATGAGTTTATACAACCCACAATATAAAATGCTAGAAGCAATAATGATGTCACCATTTGACAGATCATGAACTGTACATCTATCATAAAAAAATTTCACAACTAAGATAATCTTGGTGAATGCTAAAACTGATAATAGTTTTTTCTTGATCTTTGACATAAATAAAGCATCTGACAATGTAATAGAACTACCATAAAAAATAGTCAGAATGATCTTACCGAATCCCATGATAGGATAAGAGGAGTTATTGACACATGTGAGAAGGGGCATGCTCAAGTGAAGTGAAGAAACTGCGCTACGAGGTAATATGTTTGGTTGCCCCTCTATCAAAGTACCAAACATCTGAGTCTAGTGTAGACATACATTATTCATGAGAAGATGGGTCACTGCAAACAGTAGTAAATGCCCATTCTTCATTGTGCACAAGATTTGCAAACTCTGATTTGGGTGTAGAGGCCTCTACAATAACCATTCTAGGCTCTTTTGTCTTTGCCTCTTTTGCAGCCAATTTTGGACAACTCTTTATGAAATGATCATTTCCTTTACAATATTTTCAAAACAATTTCTACTTTTCTATTTTCTTCTTTTCTTTTTCATCCTTCTTTAATTGTGCATAATTAGCATATTTTTCTTACTAGTAGATGAGCTCCATTTACCTTTGCCCTTTTGAATAGCCAGGAAATCTTGATTTGCAACATGCATAGTGGATTGTTTTTCCTAGACTAACCTTCCTGCAACATAACATAGACTAAGTCCTCAAATGTTAAGGCATTTGGATTTCCTTTCATCACCAATCGAAGAGTAGAAGCAAAAATCTGATGTGAATCTGGAAGAACATTTAGAACAGTCTGCACAAGTGAACTGTCTGGCAAGACTTCATCGGTAGAAATCAAATGCTCCTTCAAATCTATGATCTTTGTCCAAAACCCATCCACGGAATCTCCTTCATTCATGTGCTCACTCTCCAAGTGTTTTCGAAGGCAAGCATCACGAGCCTCATCCCTTGCCTAGTATAAAGTGGTAAGTGTATCCCAAACATTGTTTACTATTTTACAGGAGTGATTTTTAGGAATATTGGCACCTTTGATAGAAAAGGCTATCAATGCATGTGTTTGGGCATCTCTGCCATCCCAACAAAAGTTCCCGTGTAGTAGATGCAATAGGAATCACAACACCAACATGAATCTGAAGAACATCATCTTCAACGCCATCTGCATCATCTTCAATAACTATATTTGCAATTATCATAGGACGTTTTCAACACCCTACACAATATACGAGAGTCCTTTTGCAACCAATACATGCTGCATCATATATGCCCATAATGGGTAATTGGTACCATCCAAATTATCCTCAACAACCGACATATGGAATACATCACTGCTTTTAGCCATGGCAATTGGCTAAGATACCTTGATGCATAAAAATGACTGTATCTCAAAAATTTGAACATAACTACCATGTCGAGTTCTACTAAACCTCTAGCAAATTTCAAGGTGCTTATGCTGGCGAACCAAAACTTGTATATATGTTTAACACAAAAAGAGGAGATTTCCTACAGTGCATTCGGAGGCCCTGAGTATGCTCACCAATTTCTGTGTGACTCTGAGACTGTGATCGGAGGGGTGTTGTCGACCCCCTAGATGAAGCGGCGACTTGCTTTGATACCAATTTTTGGAGTTTGAGGTTTGCAAAAGCACACGAATAGCACAAGGAAGAAGAAGAAGCTTTGAGCACAACAGACAATATTGAATGTATTACCTAGAGAATGTAGAAAGATAAGTAACCTGTTAGGGTTATAGGTGTATATACAAGCTGAGGGAAAAAACCTCTTAAAGAGGGAAAAAAGTGCCCTAACGGTCCTAGTGTGTTCACACACATCACTACTGAAATATATCAATAGAAATCATGTGAGGTGTACTCACCTACATTATGTGAATGTAATGCCTTAAGCTTAGTTCCTTATTTAGTCTCAATTGAAGCAAGCCATTTACCTCATCCTTTTGTTTGATAGCATATACCCTGATTTTTATAGTAGCATCATCTATGAAAGTGATAAAGTAAAGAGGACCACCTAATGACCTTGTGGGCATAGGACCACACACATACGTATGAACGAGATCCAAAGACTGAATTGATGAGTCAATTTGCGTCTTATGTACATTCACAATTTTCTTTCCATAATCACGATGCTCACAAAATGAAAAATCAAAGAAAGATAATGAAAGTAAGTAGACAGAACAAGAAAGATTTTCTATTCCACTATGAGGTATGCGGCCTAAATGGCCTTGCCAAATACAAACCATAGGTTGTTTAGTAATATCCAACAAGTGTTCTTTCATTGATACAAATAAAGGATAAAATGAGGAAACTTTGCATCATTTTGCAATAACCATATTTCCTTTTGATATGCAGAAGGACATAGAAAACCACTTTGTAACCAAGGTCATCAAGTTGACCAATCAGCATCAAATTGCATGATAAGTGAGGTACATGAAATACATTATGCATACTGAATTTCAAACCATCAATGAATTGCAAAATCACATCTCCAATATTGACAACATCACATTGGTAAGAGTCACCAAGTCTCATGGTACCAAGAGACTTTGCTGCATAAATAGAGAACCATTCTCTATGTGATATCACATGGAAAGAAGCAGCAAAATTTAGCATCCATGTGTGGAAAGAGAATCAACTGTAAGAACCTCAATTAGCACAGTACTGTCAAATGTCAACACATCAACATAATAAGAAATAACATTAATTTCTTGTATCTTCACAATTGAAGCAGATGGTGTAGGTAATTGTTAAACATGCCCATCAATATTTTATCCTTCTTCATATATCCTTTATTACACATTAATGACACTCAATATCTCTCTTCCTTGATTTAATTCTACACTTATTTTGTTGACCATTCTTTTCCTTGTTCTTGTCTTGCCACATTGTTGATTCTTTCCTTGGTAAGAATCACGAAAATTATATGTATCTCCACTCTTAGTTCCAACCATAAACTTTCTATGGATCTCCTCACTCAAGAGTGCTCCACATATGTCATCATAGATCAGTTTACCATAGGTGCACTATTGCTAATAGCTGTGCAAAATGTATCCTATGATGATGGAAAGGTGCATCACAATAAGATTCCTTTCATTTCATTATCCGTATCCATTTTGTGAGAGAATATGACATAAAACTCATTTAAATGAGCAACACACTGTGTTTCCATGCGAAGGTCATATAACTTTCTCACTGAATATATTTTATTTGATGCTGTTTCTTTTTCATAGGTATTGGATAACTTCTTCCAAAGCTCCTTTGCATTATCATAGTCCAATACTGCAAAGTAAACCTTATCTGCTAAGTGAAATTGAATGGTAGAGCTAGCCATTTCATCCAACTCATCCCAATCATCATCATACATATCAACATGCGTCTTTGAGATTCCATTTACTGGCTTCCATGGCTATCTTTAAATCAATAGTCATTTTTGAAAGTGTACATATAGATTGTTTGTTTAGTCGCCCGATGTCATCCTTGATATCCCTTATCCTTAAATTATGCTTAAATCAAAGCTCTTTGAGTTCTCAAATACCTCCATGTATCATACTCTACTTAGCAATACATTTACATCATGCTTCATCATCTACTTTGTTTGTTGTTCATTGAAGTCTATCATCTTATCTCAGCTAATGAAGTGAGTATATGGTCATGTTGTCTTGTTTATCTATTATATCACGAATTTAATACTCTTATAAGTGTGAATACAAAATATTTTAATCATTGGAGTTGTTTGGACTGAGATATAACCATATCACTATGATGGTGTCTCTACATCATCATCTTCGTGAAATGTCGAGATCACCCCCTTGACTTCTTATGTATCTAGCTCAAACTATAGTCACTATAATTTCATCAAAGAACTTATTTTAGCTCACTTAACTCTGTATTTGAAGATGTGCAAAAGGATTCGGGTCAATTTTTAGCAAGTTGTGTGCTCTGAGTAATTTTCTCAATGTCTTATTCCATCAATAGGTTTTCTCTACATGTGCATAATTCAAAAGTTATCTGTTTTGACATAAACTTTTGAGATCGATGCTCCAAGATACAAGAGGCATATTATTGCATAGATTTTAATCTTAGGAATTCTATTAGAGATTCCAAATAAAAAATAAGCTGGTCTAGATCAGGTTTTTCCCAGGACCCTCTCATTTTTGCAAACTTCCATCACTCCTCACAATCATAACACCCTCACCTATGATCTTTGAAAGCTCTTTTATGGTGATGATTGAGCGTATCGAAATAATTCCCAACTATCATGATTGCTTGTCCTATCCCAAAAATCAACCCTTATCATGATATTCAAGATATCATGATAGTTTAAGCTATCACATTTAGTGGACTACACAATGGTCTGACCTATCATGATAGTCTATATATTAGGTTTCTTGGTGAATATTTTGCTACCTTTGACCTAAGTTTTGTGGTTCTAGGGTCCTTTGGGGTCTTGATGAAGCATGGAAGTGTACTCAAGTCCAAATTACAATGGGAATCATGAGCTCGTGTGGGATGAAGGGGCTTCATCAACTTCAATCACCAATACTCATTGGATTCCTTAGGATTAACCTTGAAGGGCATGTCTCATCGTTGGTTTCAGCCACTTAATAGAAAAAAATATCAAGATAAGTAAAAAGTTTCTAGATGCTTTCATCATAAAGTTATGCAAGAATGGAATTAGACACGATACATAGTTTCAAGCACACTTCTCAAGAAACGGTGAGACTTTGAGGAAAATAATTTAAGGAATATGTAGAGTGGTGCCTTAGGTAAGAATTACCCTTCCAAGCTAAGCAAGTATCCCTTTTCCTAGATAAAACTTCGTTCATATGTCTACCTAAAAGAGCCGACAACTTTAGAGCAATACATGATAATGTTTCTAGACATAGAAGAAATCTTAGGAGACGAGTTGGAACTCCCTAACCTCTTTAAAGGCTCAGGTTACTTAGCTAGTATTGTTTCTAGATCCTCATCATCAATGAAGGAGATAGCTGAGTTAGTGGCCCAAAAGCTAAGAGGTAGCCTAGACAATAGAATGGACAGGCAAACTAGAGGGAATTTCCACACATAAGTGTTCCTATATTTGTTGAGGCGATCATATGGCCAATGCTTGCCCTATGCAAGCATAGGCTCTTGTTAAATTCAGACCTCAGTATTGCACTCAAGAGAGGAAGTAAACCAATCACGCAACACTTAGCTGCATGTATATCAAGCAATTATCAGTTAGATAGACATACCAATACCCATATAGGTATTAGAACTAATATCGTCCTACTTACTAGCAACAATAAGCTTACCATCCACAATAGAAGTATCAACAATGATACAAGGCTCAACCCCATGTTAGCTTTGAGACTTCATATGAGCCAAGGCCTCATCTTGTAATAGGACAATCGAAACCTCCTCCTAACAATGTAGTTCCTATCAAGTAGGGAACTAAAGGTAATCAAGATAGAGCCTTAATGCCAATGTGTCTATTGATTTTTAAAGATGACCATAATGAAAAATATTTTTTATTCCACGCATTGTAAGAATATACCATCCTACTATGAAAATTCTCCTAAACATCTAGGGGTTATCAATATGGGACTCCCCCAATAGAAACCAACTTGGAGCGTTGAATATACCAACATAATGTATACCAATATGAATTCCAAACCCATGACTAGGAAATTTACTCCATATGCCCCTAGAGGCCCATGTTTTCAATGCCACAATGATCATTTTATTCATGATTGCCCTCATCCACCTGTCAGCCATCATTCAAGGAAACTATCTAAACTATGGTGAAGACCATCTCATCCACGATTGTCCAAAAAATCTTACCAATGTATCCAAGATCACCCAAGTGAACCTAGTAGAAGTAGTCATCACCAAAGTAGTGCCTAATGTATAGCAAACAATCCTAGCTTAGATAGTCACTCATAGAAGGCAAGAAAATAACACAAGGCAAGCAATCCAAGTAAACCCCTAGATAAGGGAAGAGAAGAGATCTCAGGTGATTCACACAATGCAAGCAAGAAAAAGACTAGTACCTAGAGACATGATAAAGATAGAGCCAAGGCATATTGGGTAGAGAAACATCCACAACTCAAGTTTCACCTTAAGGAAACAAAGGGAAAGATTATGGATCTCATGTCTCTACCTCCACCTATCTCAATCAATAGCCATATGCCTTCATCCACTCCTTTCCCTTATTCTACATCATTTGTTGCTTTTTCGCCTTGAGGACAATCAATATTGTCATATTATACTCTAGAAAACTTGTACATAATGTTTAATGCATATATGGCTCACATTTAAGCATCAGAGAGCATGAAATCTAGGAAAATGCTACCCTCATGGGGATTTAGAGGTTGAATGCACAAAACAATGCATGAAGATGGTTGAATTGGCCTAAACCATGTTTGAGCCTAATTAACATTTCAATCTATCTAACTCTATGAAACCAGGTCTGCATTTTTAGGGCTTACTTGATGGATTAGAGTAAGTGATGGCTAACCAAGATGCTTTGAAAACATAAAGTGCTCCATCTATAGATGTTAGAGTAAAAAGTTCCACCTATGTAGAAGTACATGTCCCTTGGCTCCAAGCCCTAGGAATTCCTCCTTTGATACACATGTATTCAAGACCTCTTGAAAATAATTTAAGAAGAGGAACAGGCCTAAGAAGAGCATAAGCTCCTATCCATTCAAGAAATCAATGACCTATAGGACCATTTTTTCTCTGACATACCATCCATCTACGGAGACTTTTTGAATCACCCACAAGAAGATGGTTTTATTTTGAGTCAAAAATTCTGAGTGTGTTCCTAAGATTTACAGGACCTTGGGAAGATAAATTAGCCCAAGTGAGCCCTATTGTGCTAGTTAGAAACAAAGACTCAACTGTACCCAAAAGCATAGAAACACTAAGAAACACAAAGATGCAATCTTGTCTCACTTTCGAAGAGATGTTGAAGATTAAGCCTCAATTGTGGATCTACACACACGTGTAGGTTATAAAAGGCGAGTGCTAGAGATTCCTTTATATAGAGTGAGAGACATGAGTGAAGTCAAAGAAGCTAACATCTATTTTCCCATTGCCTACGAAGGGTATATCACTAAGGCAATCATAGATTGAGGCATAGGCTTTTCAATTATCACAAAATCCTTAGGGATTCATTGGGGTATGTTAGCTTTTAGACATACTTGGATGAATTTTTTAAGTGGTCTATGGCCATATTGAGTGACCTCTTGGATTTCAATTTGTAAGTTTGAAGGGGAAAACACTTATGATATTATTTTACGAAGACCCTTCTTGCGATGATTTCAAGTGGTTCAAGATTGGGGATCAAATGCCCTATATTTTCAACACTTAAAAGTAATGATGAAAGTGAATCCCAAGGACTAATCATTTAGAGACATCCCAACCCTATAGTGGAACCCAATAACACATAAGAAGATTCTCTTTCCATTCATTCGTTGAGCACTTAAGACCCATCATGGACCTATGTAGAGACTCATTTATGGATATGCAAAGTGGTAGAAACATAATAGAAAGGAACAAGAAATATGGGGGTGTCAACCTCTCAAAGACATGTAGAAACTGAGCTTACACCCGAGTGATTTTCCCTTATGAGGAATTTGAGCCTCGTGGCTAGGTAAAAATCTTAGGCACCATGGATATAGCATTCAATGAGGAATAGTGGACACATCATTGCAATGAGGATGGTTTTTATATCCCATTGTTCATGATGAGTGAGCTGGCAAGAAACAAATGTGCCATCACTCTCGATCGATAAATATAGTAAAGCTCAATGAAGTATCCCTCACATATACCGGCATGACCACTATACATGTAAGAGAAATGAAAAAATGATATGTGTCATTCTGGATCATCACATGTTGAGCTTGGTATCTCAACACCCCCCCTCAAGCTCAACGTCATGTCCTCTAATGTAAGCATCTTTAGAAACTTCTTCAGCTTCTCTACTCCAAGTGCCTTAGTGAAAATATCAGCAACCTACTCATCTGTTCTCACATAAGCAAGATCAATATCACCTACTAATACCTTCTCTCTGATGAAGTGATAATGTACCTCAATATGTTTTGTTCTAGCATGAAAAATAGGGTCTCGTGCTAACTGTATGCTGCTAACATTATCACAATAGATGGTGATATGCTTTTGCATTTACACATCCAAATCTACAAGTAGCATCTCTAGCCATGATGCCTCGCATGCTGCCATTGCATCACCTTTGTACTCAGCCTCTATACTCAACAAAGCAACAGTGGGTTGATTCTTACTACTCCATGTAATAGTTGCACTTCCAAGTGAGAATAGAAAGCCACTAGTAGATCTTCTATGTGGAATGCTACCAGCCCAATCTGCATCGGTCTATCCATGAACCTACACATCTACACTAGCTTCATAAAACAATGCATATTCCAAATTAGCATTCACATAACGTAGAGTGTCCCTCAAAGCATCTAGATGTGGCTTCCTAAGAACCTGCATAAATTGACTTTCAAGTCCAACCGTGTAGCTTAGGTCAGACCTTGTACTTGTAAGATATATCAAACTTCCCACAATTTTCTTGTACATAGTAGCATTTTCCAATGCCTCACTTGATGTAGTCTCCAACTTCAAATGCGCGATTCACAAACAACCTCAAATTGCTACAAAAATTGGCATGAAGGTAGAAGGACTCAGAGTTATCCCTTTAGGATCACTCATTTTTGTCAAATTTTTGTTTCGGAGCCATCTCGACCTTTGTTTTGAGCCTCCAAGGTGGGGCCCAAAAAAAGAAAAACCAGCTTAGTTTGCAAAACTATAACTTGTGTCTTATTTGGCAATATATTCTAGATTCAAAATTTTAAGCGATTTTGTGTATTGTTGATACATGAAAACTACATTTTTTTTGAGATTGAAGTGTCACGTCAGAAGTACTACTTGTAGTGTTTTTGCATTGTTGTGAATTGCTACAGAAATGGCAAATGCGGACGAAATGATTCAACTTATGAGTGATGAGCTAGACAAAAAAAAAATTCCATGCTTGGAGATTCGTAATGACAAATTTCATGGTGGGAAAAGGCTACTCAAAGTACATCGAAGTATAGAACAGAAATGCTTCGCAGTTACCAGAGAGGAATCCAATTGCGGACTAGTTAAGAGCATATGAGGAATGGAATCAAGGAGCACGCAAGGTAATGTATTGGCTATCGGTTAGCATACAGAATCGCATGATTGGGCATATACAAGATGCCAAGACTCCGAAAGAGGCTTGGAACAGCTTGGTCACATCGTATGAGACTAATACAAAGGCACAAAAATTGCACCTCAAGAACGAGTTGCATACATTGGAGAAAAAGAACATGTCCGTGACTAGACCCTTAAAATCAAAAGCATATGTGAGTCACTTGCATCTATTGGCATGAATGTAGATGATGATGATAAGGTTGAAGTATGCCTTCGTGGTTTAGGAGTTGCATATAAGCAGTTCAGAACGTCTATTGAGACTAGGGAAAATATTCCAAATTTTGATGATCTAGTATCATGTTGATTATTGAATAAAAGAGTCTTGGTGAGGACTCGAACTCCCAAGGAAAACCTAGTTCTAAGTAGGTATCCTATTCTGGCAAAGGTAGAGGTTTCAGAAGTGGAAGAGGACACAATAACCAAGACCAAGATCAACAACAGAATCATGCAAGAGGTAGAGGATAGTTTTGAGGCAGGAGGAACCAAAGAGGCCACATAAATTTCCAAAGAAATGATTCAGGTAATGATAGTAAAGGATGCTAGAATTGTGGTAAACATAAACACTTTGAACATGATTTCAGGTTGAAGAATCAAAATAATAGAAGGCAACAAAACAGCTATGCATCCACAAGTACAGATGATTCTGAGAAGTTGTTCATGGTTCAACATCACATGATGAATACAATGTCTACTGATGTTTCAAAATGGAATGATAATGTCTGCTATGTTGATTCAGGTGCTTCAAATCACATGACTAGTCATGTGGAATGGTTTAGTAGTTTGCAAAGATTTCCAGTTCCTAGATATGTTGAAAGAGGTGATGACACATCACACCCTATTGAGCATACAAGAAACATAGCACTGTCTATGGAGGATGGAAAGGTAAAACATCTTGTTGATGTGCTGCATGTTCCAAATATAACAAAGAATTTAGTTTCTATTGGACAAATGGTTGACTAGGGATTACAAGTGAGGTTCAATGTTGATGGGTTATATGTAGAAGAGTACAAATAGGATGGAAGATTGATTTCCAAACGAAACAAAGTGAGTAGGATGTTCACCTTAAATGTGAAAATTCCTGAAATGAATTCATCCATGTTTGCAAAAGGTGCAGGATTTATTGCTGATAGAGAGATCTGGCACAAACAAATTGGACATGAAAATTTACAAAGGCTAAAATTGATGTAGTCAAAGGAGATTCTCAATGCACTACAGAATTTCAAGGTTGCAGAGATGCAAAAGGTATGTGCAACATGTCAATTTGGTAAACAGTCAAGAGCATCATTTTCACATGACAAGCATGTTAGTGAGAATGTACTAGAAATAGTACATAGAGATGTTTGGGGTCCTGCAAAGACCACATCTAAGGGCGGTTCCAGGTTTTATGTTACTTTCATTGATGACCATACACAGAAAGTATGGGTATATTTCATGAAAGGGAAGAGTGAGATGTTCACTCACTTGCAAACTTTTAAGGCTATGGTGGAAAAGTAGAGAGGAAAGTATACTTAGATATTAAGGTGTAATGGAGGAGGTGAATACTTGTCAAATGACTTCAGCAACTTCCTTAAAAGTCATGGAATTCTTTGTCAATTTTCATGTAGGTACACATTACAACCTAATGGTGTTTCTGAATGCAAAAATAGCAAGACCTTTGATGGCTGAGAAGAGTAGCCTCATTATTATTGGTCAAAAGCTCTGCATACTGCTGTATACATCATGAATAGAACTGCGATTGCTGATGTACATCTAGTTACACCTGAAGAGAAGTTTACAAATAAAAAGCCAAACTTATCAAATATGAAAGTATTCGGTTGTATTGCATATGTACATGTTCCAGATGAGTTGAGGAGGAAGCTTGATCCAAAAGTAGAAAAATGTATCTTCATTGAGTACTCCCTTGAGCAAAAGAGGTATAAATGTTGTAACCCACTCACACGACAGGTGAAGATAAGAAGAGATGTGGTATTTAATGAAATGTCAAGCTTCTATGCAAATTCCAAAGAAGGAATGAATCTTGAACCAAATGACAAAGAAAATGCTAAAAAATCAAGTGCAAAATCTCAAGTTTTGAGTGGACCCGATGCATCACCAAGCAATAGTTCCAACTCAAATCCATGGAGTGGAAGATTGCGTGGAAATTTCAATCCAACATACATTCAAGATGTGGTATTTAATGAAATGTCAAGCTTGTATGCAGATTCCAAAGAAGGACTGAATGAACCAAATGACAAAGATAATGGTAAAGAATCAATTGCAAAATCTCAAGTTTTGAGTGGGCTTGATGCATCACCAAGCAATAGTTCCAACTCAAATCCATGGAGTGGAAGATTGCGTGGAAATTTCAGTCCAGCATACATCCAAGAAAGGTAAAGAAAAGCTTTCTCCTGGTAGTAGAACGTCTACATGTTTTGAAGACATTATCGAGATTCAAGTTGTTCAGAAAAGAGCCTTGATGAGGAACTTGGATTGCCCTCTGTGAAGACTCCAAGAGTTAGAAAGGCACATGCGGATGATACAAGGAGAAGTAATCTAGGACCAAGAAGATCTGGGAGGATGCGAAATTCAATGCAACGATTGACGTATGATAGTTATATGGCTTGTCAGTGTGCCTACATAACCTAGGTAGTACAAGATCATGAACCTTCTTGTTTTGAAGATGCAACTGGAAATGCAAATTAGGAAAAATCTATGGGCTGCAAATGGGTTTACAAGGTAAAACACAATGCTGATGGTAGCATAAGCAGGTTGCAAAAGGCTTTGTATGGACTTAAACAAGCCCCTCGTGCTTGGCATACAATGATTGTTGATTACTTAACCACCATTGGATTTTCTATCTGTGATGTAGATCATTCACTATATGCAAAGAAGTGTGATGATGGCATCACAATTGTGGCTATTTGTGTTGATGACTTGATTGTAGGTAGTGATAATGAGGAAAGCATTAAAGAGGTAAAGCATCTCCTTATGTAGGAACTTGACATGAAGGATCTTCGTTTGATTAGTTGAGCATAAAAAATGTACTCTTTAATTGTGATGTACATGAATAAGTGTATATATTTTAGCCTTATGGTTTTGTGTAGAATGGGCACAACAACAAAGTGTGTAGGTTGAAAAAGGCATTGTATGGATTGAAGCAAGAACCATGTGCTTGGCATGAAAAGATACATGCTTCTTGTTGGTACATATGTAAATCCTAAGAGCTTGACCATGTAATTGGACTTTTGTGAGTTATGAGGCTCATATGTATAACAAGAAGATTAAAACTTGGTGGTATACATTTCAAAAGAAATTTCATTTATTTCACTATTTTGTATAAAGATGCAAAACCTTAAAGTGGAGAATTAAGGTAGACTAAAAGGATCCCAAATCCAAAAGCCCTGTTTGAATTAAAAAATAAAAAATGTAGCTCAAATTGTGATTGGAACCTTTGGTGGAACCATTAATGCCTACCAGCTAGAATCATGGAAGAAGTGTATATAGACTTTTGTGAAGAAGTTTGGTAGAGATCAATCTCTCATGCACTTCAAGAGTGATTATTATGATTACCTCTTAGCCATATGATTCCTAAAAACCTCCAAACATTGCACTTTACATATCACTACATGTACTTGAAGTTTCATTATCATCTTGACTTACAGCATGCTGCTAACGGCCTATGTTCAAGTCTACTAAATTTTCATAGTCATTGAAGTGAACATAGGGCTTCAATCTCTCAACCACTTTTGAGCATATTTATGCAAGTATTTGATCATTCAAGCTCTCTAAGTAGAGAAATGAATTAATCTCTATGACTATGTATGTGCATTATCTTCTTCCTAAAATATTGGGATCACACCTATGACTTCTTAAGTAAATTTCTCACAATATAAGCACTCTAAATTCAAGGTATAAATTGTAATAGCTCACTTAAATTCCTATCAAAAGTTGTGCAAAATTGTTTTGCTCAATTCAAAATAGGTTAAGACTAGTGAACATTTTTCTTAGCACCTTCCTCCATAAATAGAAGGTTTTCTCTTCATGCTCATAATGTGGAAATAATATGTCTTGGCAAACAAACTTTACAGTACATTGTTGCAAAGTAATATAGTCATACTTATGCATACTTATTAATCTTAGGAAGTTTTTTAGTGTGTCAAAGTAAAAAATAGGCAGGTCTAGAGCAGGTTTTTGCAAAGAACCTCTCATCTCTATACTCTGCCATCACCTGCTCACATTAGTAACAAAGCGTTGTCATAGTATATACATTACGGGTGATGAATTTCCTTCTTCAACTGAAACATTGGATTGAACTAACTACTCAACATGTGTTGATATATTTAGGTAGTGATGTGTGTGAACACTTTAGGACCGCCGGGGCACTTTTTTCCCTCTTTAGGAGGTTTTTTTCCCCCGGCTTGTATATACGCCTATTGCCCTAAAGGGCTACTTATCTTTGTACATTCTCTAGTAATACATTCAGTCTTGTGCGTTGTGCTCCAAGCTTCTTCTTCTTTCTTGTGCTGTTTGCGTGCTTCCGCAGACGTCTAACTCCAACAATTGGTATCAGAGCAGGTTGTCGCTTCATCTAGGGCGCCGTCGACACTCCTCCGTTTGCAGTCTCACAATCGCACGAATTTTGGTGAGCATACTCAGCGTGTTTCCGAGATCAAAACAGCTTCGCTTCTGTGGTGCCGAAATCGCGATTTGAGCTCGTTTCGGCCTCCGAACGCACTATCGTAGCGCTTGTGCAGGCTATTTGGTCTTTTTGTGCCAAAGGTATTTTAGTCACCGGCCATGGCTGAAAGCAGTGATGTATTCCGTATGTTGGTTGTTGAGGATAAGTTGGATGGTACCAACTACCCATTATGGGCTTATATGATGCGACATGTACTCGCTGCAAAAGGACTGTGGAACATTGTGCAGGGTGTTGAAAGACGTCTTGTTACACCTGTAACAACAATCATTTGAGGAGTTAGTCTCTGTTCTGTTGCAAGAAGATCAGTCTAGGAAAAACAGGTCCATTATGCGTGTTGCAGATCAAGCTTTCCTGGCTAGTCAGAAGGGCAAAGGAAAATGGGGCTCTTCTACTAGTAAGCAGAAATCTGCAAATGCTGCACAATCGAAGAACCAAGATAAAGATGAGAAGAAATCAAAAAAGCAGAAATTGTTTTGCAAGTACTGTAAAGGAAATGATCATATCATAAAGAACTGTCCAAAACTGGCTGCTAAAGAGGCAAAGAAGAAAGAGGCTCGAATGGTTGTTGCAGAGGCCTCTACACCAAAAATAGAGTCTGCAAATCTTGTGCAGGAAGAAGAATGGGCGTTTACTACTGTCTGTAGTTTTGACCCATCTTCTCATGATCAGTGCATGTCTGTAGTAGACTCAGATGTTTGTTACTTTGACAGTGGGGCGACCAAACATATTACCTTGCAGTGCAGTTTCTTCTCTTCACTCGAGCCTGCCCCTACAGGGAATACTGTCACATGCGCCAACAACTCCTCTTACCCTATTATGGGAGTTGGTAAGATCATTCTGACTACTGCAGATGGTAGTTCTTTCACTTTGTCAGATGCTTAATTTATGCCAGGGATAAAAAAGAACCTGTTATCAGTTTCTGCATTAGCCAAGATTGGCTTGGTTAAGAAATTTGTTGATGACAGGTGTACAGTTCATGATCTCTCAAATGGTGATGTGATTATTGCTTCTGGCATTTTATGTCGTGGGCTGTATAAGCTCATAGACTATGAAAGATCTGTGAATGATTCGGCATGTGCAGTTCATGATTCTCAGGCTATGTCAGATGCAAAGCTTTGGCATGCACGTTTGGTCATCTGAATTTTGCTAGTTTGCTACGCCTGCAGAAATCAGAAATGGTGTCATCTTTGCCCAAACTTGAGGCACCTGGAAAACATGTTTGTAAGGACTGTATTTTGGGCAAAATGCAGCGTTCATCCTTTCCAAAAGATGGTTCAGTTCGGGCTACGCAGAAATTGTAGCTTGTACATAGTGATGTCTATGGTCCTATGCAGACACCCTCTTTTGGAAATTACCTTTACTTCGTGACTTTCATTGATGATTTTTTCAGGCATGCATGGGTATATCCACTCAAAGCAAAGTCTGAAGTGTTCATGTGCTTCAAACAGTTTTTGGTTTTGGCTGAAAATCTGTCAGCATGTAAAATGGGCACCCTCCGTTCTGATCGAGGGGGGGAATATATGTCTTCTGATTTTAATGCATTTCTGGCTGAACGTGGGATAAAACACCAGTGTACAGTTCTGTATACACCTCAACAGAATGGAGTTGCTGAACGAAAGAATAGGTCACTCATGGAGATGGCGAGGTGCATGGTCAAGAGTCAGGCTTTACCACATAGTTTCTGGCTTGAGGCTGTCATGTGTGCAGCATATGTACTGAACAGGTGTCCCACTAAAGTGTTGCAGTCTATCACTCCATATGAGGCTTGGCATGACCGCAAGCCATCTGTTGCTCATCTGCATATTTTTGGTTATCTGGCATATGCACTAGTGCCTGAACAACATCGCAAAAAATTGGATGATAAGGCAGTAAAATGTATTTTTGTTGGGTACAGTTCTGAAAGTAAAGGCTATCGTCTGTATCATCCACAGACTAAACGCATTCTGGTTAGCCGTGATGTTGTCTTTGTGGAAGATGCTATTCAGCCATTGCTTTCATGTATATACGCCTATTGCCTTAAAGGGCTACTTATCTTTGTACATTCTCTAGTAATACATTCAGTCTTGTGCGTTGTGCTCCAAGCTTCTTCTTCTTCCTTGTGCTGTTCGCGTGCTTCCGCAGACGTCTAACTCCAACAACATGGTCTCTAAGGATGGAAGCATATCTTTAGTATCTAGATATGAGTTTATGCTTATCCTAAGGATCAAAGAACAACCAAAACAAGAAGAGCAAGAGAATTTGAACACGTGGTGTGTAAAAGTTTCTTTGGAAAGGTCATATATCTTAAAGTCAATAGTTGATTTCTTACCTCCATGTATGGGGGGTTTTAAGACTTCACAAGAGACCTTGAATGCACTTGAATCGTTCTTTTCATCAAGCACTAAGACCATGAAGAATCGATTGTGGATGGAGTTCACCTTCCTCAAGAAGCAATCAAAGTAGAGTTTCATCGAATTTATCACCAAGATAGAGGACATAGTTGATCAAATAGGAAGCATTTGAGATATCGTAGATGAAGATCAAATATTCAAACAAGTCATCAATGGAATCAAATCAAATGATAAGTGGGAAACACTCACACTGCCATGGACCTATACATGGACATGAAAGTACAAAATTTCAACATGTGCATGCGACAAACCTTCACCCATGAAGCCAAGCTATGAAGAATGGAGATACACAAAACGTTAATCAATCCTCTTTTCTATAAAATGATAAAGGTAGAAGTAAACATGCTAAAACAAAAGGGAAGAATTTTGACGAAGAAGCAAGTAGCTCCCAAGATAACTTTGTGGGTAGAGGGAGAAGTCCAAGAGGAAGAGGTAAAGGAGGTAGAAAAGGCAAGGGAGATCTCAAGCTCCTCACTTCTACTATGTGTACTTACAAATCATATCGCTGAACATTGCTTTAAGAATCCAAGGGACCCAAGAGGAAGTGGATATAAGAGAGGCAATTATGGATATCCAAGAGGAAGATATAATAACAATTGTGGAGACAATAGAAATAACAGATTCAACAACTATCAAGAAGTTTGCAAAGGAATGGGAGACTACAACAACTACATTGATGATCAATCACAAGGTGACTCACATGTATTGATCAATATGACAATAAAGAAGGAAAATCAGATGAACATGTATTTTATAATGATTTTTAATGCTCAAATCATGTAGGAGGGAATGTAGCGCTAGTTGTAGATTTGGAAGATCCCAAGAACAATCATGACTTGCAAATAGGAGATGACACAAGGAACCCTATACAGAATATTGGAAATATGAAGAAATCTAAATGGTAATATGAAATTATTGATGATATTTCTCTACGTACCTAGCATCACCAAAAATTTGATGAGTGTAGGACAGATTGTGGACAAGGGTTTGTGGGTGAGATTAGAAAGTATGGAGCACATTTTGAATATTCATACCAAGGATTCAAGAGCTTGCCAAAGGTGAAAAGGAATGTAGACTATTCACCTTTGAACTCCAAAACACAAGGAAGATATCATTGTTTAATTATGGTACATAAACTCTATCAAAGTTAGAAGTTTGGCACAAAAGGTTAGCTCACAGTGGAGAGAGGAATTTGAAACAAAATAGCAAAGATCAAAGTGTACTTGGACTACCATACAACACAAAGTAACACATGATTTAGAAATGCAATGCATGCCAATTTGGCAAGTCTAGTAGGAAACCTTTCACAAAAAAGGGATACATACATGAAAACATATTGGAGCTTGTTCACACTGATGTTTGGGAACCAAGCAAGGAACCATGTATATCAAGGTCAAGGTATTATTGATTATTGTACTATATGGACCATATTATATTTCATGAAGCATAAATATGAAATGTTTTCTTGTTTCAAGAAGTATCTTGCATTTTTAGAATCAAACAGGTAGAACATTGTGAAGGCTAAGGTTTGATGGAGGGGGAGAATATTTCTCCCACAAGTTTGACTCTTTCTTATAGGAGAGAGGAATCAAAAGAGCAATTAAATTCACGTATACACTAGAGAAAAATGGTGTAGCAAAAAGGAGGATTAGAACCATTGTAGAAGTAGCTAAGTCAATGCTTAATGAGAAGAAGTTGCCCCATTTATCTATGGACAGCGGCAATATCCACTAGCATATATCCAATTAACATGGCGCCATCAAAATCCTTGGAAGAAATGACATCTTATGAAGCTTTGAATGGAACAAGACCAATCTTGGATCATTGCATGATATTTGGATGCATTGCATATTGTTGGTAATAGCCAGGGTGGGGGAGGAGGCTTGAAAAGACAAGGAAGCATGAGGCAGTTAAGCCAAAGAGAATCAAGGTAGAGGAAAGGTGAAGCACGACCCACTTGACAAGGAAATCAACGTAGATTTGGCAAGTAGGTCAAGACATTCTTTTTTTTTTTCAAATCAAACAATTATCAATGGTGGTTTTCATCACTCCATTACATTGTAGATCCTATTTTTCATAACTCCAACTCCATCTTGTTCAAATCAAGGATTCTCTAAGCTTGAGGAATGCTAGATCTATGTACATACCAATTTTCATAATTTTTAGAGCTTGTTTGAGCCTCCAAAATAGTTTACCAACCTAATTTCTAACTCACACACTTGTACTCTCACTTGCTCATCGTCATCATACCACCCTCATGTCTTCTCATATTGATAATTATGAGGTGGGTCTCTTCATGTTGATACTCATTGTTGTGCTAGAGTGACACCAAATTTGGCATTGTTGCCAAGGAATGAGTTTCAAGGACGAGTGTGTGATGGTAAAGACCTAGAGATGTGATGTTGGAATCTTAGGTACCAGCATCACAGTAGCAACAATAGGTCTAGCAGGCAATTGGAGATCTTGGGCAAGGTAAAGGGCACATTTGCATTCAAATCATGCTTGGGGAACACATTTCCTGGGCATTGGAGTGCTCATAGGAGCACTGGAATCGAGGTTGGAAGACTTCTTAACTCCTTTAATCAATTTCTATCCTAGGCTAAGTAGGATTAGAGGTATTGATGAATCAGGTTTATGCCATGAATGACTCAAGTGCAAGAAAACCTAATTGCTCAAGTTCAAGTATAGCTAGAATTTAAATATGGAAAACTCTAAGTGGAAAAGAGCATAAATTCATCGATCACACCTCATATTATGATATAAATCAAGTATTCTTGATGATGCAACTAATTGTACAAGATTTTACACCGCAAAAGGGGAACCCAAAAAGAACGTGATTGTGATAAAAGAACATTGCAACGTGGTTGTACTTGGGAAACATTGGGTTAATAGACAAGGCATATGAACCTTGGATTAGGAAGACACCTGTGTGGGGATAGAAAAAGCATCAGATCCTCTGAAGGTAGTGTCGGTCACCTAGCTAGGTTGTGGGATCAACAATGCAATGATTATCCACACCTGTTAAGTTTTGAGCCTAGTGATTTAGAAGTGTCATTAAGCATGGAACGACCTACAAGTAGTTTAGGCACAACCTATTTATAGACACCAAAATTTCCGTATAAGACACAATTGGAATATATTAGAACCCCCGATTAGGTGCTCCCATCTATGAGGATGTTCTATGAAGATCCATTATCCAGCTCAAAAACCTTGATCAACCCTTTGAACTTGAACATCTAGTGGTCAAATTCAAAGAGGACTCATATATTGATAAGCAATGAACCATGTATGTGGTCACCGGCTTACCAAAAATAATGGATGAGTTCCAAATTGTCATTCTAGAGAATGAGATAGGAGATGTAGAACAAGGAAACATAGGCGGAGAACATTGAACACTGCATGGCAAATCCATCTTGACTAGTGGATCCCTCAAGATAACAAAAGCATTGGACTATTCTTGAATAGGAATATGGATGAATCCTTTGGAGATTCAAACTAGATCAACCTAATGAAATAGGGACAGTCACAATATATGAGTTTAAAGATCCTGAGACATGAGGAAAGGTTTGCTATTTGGATAACACTTTGAAGAAAATTCTCATAGTAACAGCGCATGATAGGCATGCATACACTTGATTCGCCCTCCACCAAGATCTAATGTGTCTCATGGCCGACAAGGAGCAAGATCATCTCAGATTCATGGTATCCACAAGGAAAGAACGGAAGTGAGCTTTGCAAATCCCTTAGGAAGAGATTGATTAGGATTGGAGACAGGCGGGACAGATCGGGAGAGGCATAGAGGTCTGATTCATCAAAGAGACATGGATGAGTTTCCCCTACCAAGACCTAGAGAACACCCTAGGATATTGAGGCCTACTCAATTCGTTAAGTCCATGAAGAACTACTTCAATGGCATTGGGGACCCATACAATCATGTAGTAGAGTTTAAACAAGTATTAAGAGCTAAACAATTTGACAATTTGTTCACTCAATACAATGCTTTTGGCCTTACTCTAAAGAATATAGCCTTGATGTGGTTTCAGCCACTACATCAAGGTCAATTTAGGAGCATTGACTAGTTGCTAGAAGCATTCATCACAGAGTTCTCCAAGTGGTATTATACACAATACCTCATCCATGATACATAATTTCAACCAAACACCTCAGGAAATGATCCAAATAGCTCGAAGAAGATTTACACAATACTTGGAAATGTTTCCTATTCCAAAATTACCCACACCAACCAATGAAGTGGCATTGTTCTTGGATAGCTTGCTAGGTGCCAAATTACAATCATATGTGTACCTGAAGGAACCTTGAAACATACAACGATGTGTGCAAATGTGTATAGACATAGAGGATAACTTGAGTGATGAATTAGAGCTTTCCAAGATTTAAAAAAACTCAGACACTCCTACGAGTTTCACTTCTAAAACATCTACTTCAATAAATGAGTTGGGAGAGAAAGTATCTTGGAAATTGGGAGTCTCAAGCAAGCATACCCCTAGGATGGTCTAAGTGAAATGATGTTACAACTATGGAGGAAACCATTGTTGATATATTTAGGTGGTGATGTGTGTGAACACACTAGGACCACCGGGGCACTTTTTCCCTCTTTAGGGGTTTTTTTTTCCTCATCTTGTATATGCACCTATAGCCCTAATGGGTTACTTTTTTTTTTTTAAATGGAGGTTCAGCCGAAGCCTACTCCCCCGGACTTTAACTTTGAAATTGCAACTGTACAAGTGAATGGGCATAGCACCCGCGGGACCCCCCGTATCCCACAAAGCAGGGGTTAGACAAGGTTACAATTGAGAGACATGGTTACAACTGGGTTTAACTGGCCTAAGCCATAACATGTCCAGCCTGGGACTTGAACCTTGGACCTCCGCCTCAAGAGGCCAAAGCTCAAACTTATCTTTGTAGATTGTAGTGGTAATAAATTCGATATTATGCATTATGCTCCAAGCTTCTTCTTCTTCCTTGTGCTCTTTGCATGCTTCCACAGACCTCAAACTCCAACAATTGGTATCAGAGCAGGTCGTCGTGTCATCTAGGGTGTCATCATCTCTCTTATCACAGTCTTAGAATCACATGAAATTTGGTGAACATACTTAGGGTGATTAGGAGATCAAAACGACTTCGCTTTGTGGTGTCAAAATCGTGATCTCAGCTTGAATGCATTATCACAATGCTTATGCACACTCTTTGTCTTTTTGTGACAAAGATATATACAAGTTTTGGCTCACCAGTATAAGCATCTCAAAATCTGCTACAGGTTTAGCAGAACTCATCAAGGTAGTTCTGTTCAACTTCTTCACATATAGTCATTTTTCTACATCATGGTATTTTAGTTAATGACCATGGTTGAAAGCAATGATGTATTTTGTATGTTGGTTGTTGAGGATAAGATGGATGGTATGCATTACCCATCGTGGGCTTATATGATGCATCATGTATTGGTCGCAAAAGGATTGTGGAACATTGTGCAGGGTGTTGGAAAACGTCCTATTACACCTACAAATAGAGGTACTGAAGCTGATGCAGATGGCATCGAAGACGGTGATATTCTAAAGATTCCTGTTTGCTGTAGTTCCTGTTGCACCTACTGCAAAGCAAATTCGTTGGGATGGCAGAGATGCGCAGGCACATGCATTGATAGCCTTGTCTATCAAATGTGCCATTATTCCTCACATTTATTCTTGTAGAATAGCTAAGGATGCTTGGGATACACTTACCACATTGTACCAGGCAAGGAATGAGGCTCATGTTGCTTACCTCCAAAAACAGATGGAGAGTGAGCACATGAATGAAGGTGATTCTATGAACAATTTTTTGAAAGAGATGAAAAACTTGAAGGTATAGTTGATTTTTGCTGATGAAGTTATACCAGGTAGCTCACTTGTGCAGACCGTTCTAAATAGTCTTCTTGCTTCATATCAGAGTTTTGCTTCTACTCTTCGTTTGATGATGAAAGCCAATCTAAATTCCTTTTCATTTGAGGATTTGGTCTCTTTTATGTTGCAAGAAGATCAGTCTAGGCAGAATAGGTCCATTATGTGTGTTGCAAATCAAGCTTTCGTGGCTAGTTAGAAGGGCAAAGGTAAATGGAGCTCATCTACTAGTAAGCAAAAATATGCAAATGCTGCACATTTGAAGAAGGAAAACAAAGATGAGAAGAAATCACAAAAACAGAAATTCTTACTAAGATTTGTGCAAAAATGGTGGAATTGGCTCAAACCACATTTGAGGCGAGTCGCCGTTTCAACTGCACTAACTCAACAAAGACACAGTTACACTTTGATGGATTGCTAGAGAGACTGGAGAGGGTGAAAGCCAAATCAAGGAAGTCAACCACATCCAAGGTAAGTAACCATGGAAGTGAAAGGGTGAGCTTTCCTCCCAAGGAAGATTATGTCCTTGATTCGACTAATCATGGAATCTCTTCTTTTGTAAATCAATACTCACAAGAGTTCTTATGAGAGATTCAATAGGAGAAATGAGCCAAGGAGAGCGAGAATCCTCCACCCATTGAAATTTTGGAAGATCTTTAGGATCAATCCCCACAGCACATTCCCTCTATTTACAAAGAAGGGGAAGACGCTCAAACTAGTGAATGATTAGACTTCAAAGCCAATTCTATGAAGGAACTACCTCAATTCATAGGCCCATGGGAGTCTAAGTCTATTTAGATGAGAGCTCCTATGGTCATGGTAAGAAACGAGGAGTCAGTCATACCTAGGAACACAGACATGGTAAAGAATACTAAGGTATAGTGTCACCTCAACTTAGAGGAGCTATTGAAACTGAAAATAGAACTTTTGAAGCATATAGCAAGTCATGCGAGAAGTAACTAAGCCATGCTCTCAGGTAGGGACACATAAGACAGTACTAGAGGTACCCTTGGACAAAATTGGAGATACGGGTGAAGAAGAAGAAGAAGAAGGAAATACCTATCTCCCTATTACCTATCAAGGCTTTACCACCAAAGCAATCTTGGACTTAGGTGCAAGAGTTGCCATTGCTACCACCTCCTTATGGAAGCATTGGAGCAAAACAACACTCAGGCCATTGAGGATGAAACTACAAATGCTAGAAGGGATACCTCTCACCACTTGTGGTGTAGCGTTTGAGCACACATTTTCCATATGTGATTTTAGCAAGAATCATGTTTATCAGATGATTTTAGGTAGGCCGTTCATGCAATAGCTATAGATAATGCAAGATTGGGGAACCAATTCTTTGTACGTGCAACACTTGGGAATAACCAATAAAGTCAATCTCAAGGACTATTCACATAAAGATGTACCCCCCTTACAATGGAACCCCATCCATAGAACATCAGATGATACGGAGCTAGTGCACTCCATACAATCAAGATCCTCTTGGATGCATGAAGATACCTACGTATGGATGTGTAAAGTCATATTAGAGGAAGCGAAAAGAGCAACCACTAGAGATGTTGATGCTAAGGAGGACCTTTGATCAATCCAAGACCCAACCCATGCATCAATGATTTTCTTAGATGAAGAATTCGAACCCAATGGTTGGGCTGAAATCGTAGCCCCCATGGACATAACAGTCAATGAAGAGCAATGGACTCCCCATGGCAATGAAGATGGTTATGACATTTAAATTTTCACGGTAGAACCAATTGTATGTGATTTACTTATGAAAGAGTTGTTGGGGATGTAAGGGTCATGTGACCTTACCCCCATATTCATATATATACATCATATATAGAGCATTGCCTCAAGAGAGATCATTATGTGGGTTTCGAGGCTCCCACGCATGTCTGCGCGTCTCTCCTCTCTTCTCTCTCTCTCCATCTCCTCCTTCCTCCTCTTGCTCTGCACACCAAATCCCTTCATTGGTATCAGAGCATGCTGAAGGCTGGTGTGCAAGAAGCTTCAATGGAAGCTTAGGTCAGAAGGGGTAGAAGTGCAGGTCGGCATCTCTCAACAGCAATTCAGTATTTCGGCCATAACTTGAGCTAGAAAGCTCGGATTGATGCGTTTTAAAGTTTTGTGTGTAGCTAACATAAAGGGCTACAACTTCAGAGAAGGGCAAAGAACCTGGTTTGGATTTTTAAAGTGCCGAAAATTCGAAAAACGCAGATTGTTGTAGAAGGCGAAACTACATTCACTAGGACAGCAGGTCAGTTTTTGGATCATAACTTGACTTCTTAAGCGATGATTCAACTTGTTCTGCGTAGCTTGGAAAGATAGCTACAACTTTGTAGAAGAACTCAGATTCAAATTCTCAATGCAAGGTCGCCCAAACTGCAAAATACAGAGCAGTAGTGTTGCAAGTGAAAGTGAAATTGACAGCAGGTGCTTCTTTTGTGCGTATCGTGAGCTACACACCTCCGATTGAGGTGTTCTTTATCTCGTTACGTAGCCAAGAATTAAATCTTGAAGTTTACTGAAGACCAGAAGTTCAGATTTAGAGGTTATCACCTCGGAAACAACAAAACACATAGCAACACTATTTTGCCATAAGAACCCTAATAGCACTTAGAGGTTGAATTTGCTTTGGAACTTCTTCGAGAGAGAATTTTTGGTGTGCAAGCTCTTATTTTGAGAGCTTCAAAGCATTGTACATGTATGATCATTGTGGTAGCTCCTCCATATGAGAATAGAGCATGATCTTGTCATATGTTTGGCATGTAAGATGACATTGTGATATACTCTTTTTTGAGGTTTATGTCATCATGAGTTCGATCATAGATGTATAGTGGCATTGTGGTCTATATCCTGCTTATGCCACTTGGTTATGGATTTATTTACTGGTTGCACACAATTCTGTGAGAGTTGATTGTGGACCTTGGTTGGTACTTGTATCTTTATTTTCTTTGCAGGTACATGATCCAGAGGAGCCTCAATTGCACACTTGTTTGTCACCTTGATTTGCTATTCTATTAGCAAATATTCATTGATTTGATGTTATGGATGGTGATTCTCACATGGTTATTTTGGTTCTAGAGTCCATTTTGCAAAGGAGATGCTGTTGAAATTTCGACACCGTTTATGCTACAAGAGAACTCTAGTGGATCTTGAAGCTTGTGTGATAGCTTTGGATCATTGTTGATCTCCATTTACTTGGACTTGGTCACATGTTGTTTGTGACAGGTTGGACCATCTTGTAGGATTCATTCTTGAGTGGGAGATACATCATCATTGTATTGGCATGTATTGCTATTAGTTTTTGGCATATGTAGTTGCCATTATCCTTGCTTCGATCAGTGACAAGTGGTGACAGGTTACTCATTGTTCTTTTGTTATTGGTCATCTTGTTTGATTGCTCAGTTTACAGGGGATACTCTGTCAAAATTTTCCCAGGATTCTTTCACATCTACTTGGTAACTTTGGAGACTTGGTGAGCAGGCTTATGCTCATGGTTTTATGTGCATGCTAGATGCATGGTTATGTGACAAGTGGTTCACATGGTTTTCTTCTCCGCAGAGACATATGTGATGTGATTTATCCATATGGATATGCACGTGTGATCCTATTGAGGATAGAGTATTGTTTCTAGTCTCTTGTTACATTGCTAGTCTCTTGGATTGCCAGCATGATGTCTTCTCGATTTGATGGCACTGACTTTCCGAGATGGAAAGCTCAGATGTGGCATACATTGGTTCGTGCAGGGTTACACATGTATGTGCACAGAGATGCACAGAGGCCTCGTGACATGCCCGAACATGTATGGATGGATATGGATGCATTGGCCAGCTCCACTATCCGATTACAGCTTGTGGATTCTATATATGAGTCTATTATGTATGAGGAGACGAGTAGTGCATTATGGCAGAGACTACATGATATGTATGCAAGTCCATTGAATCATGTGAGACATAGATCACATTGACGACTTCGATGTTGGCATTGTTGTCATGAGGGTCATATTCGACGACGTTGCTTCAGGCGGATGCGACGACGACATCAGAGATATGCACGTGATGCAGGTCAGGTAGTGATTTCAGGAGAGTCTATGGCAGTTGATTATGCCAGTGATGGTGATATCACTTTCTCCTATGGTTCATCTCAGGATTCCTCTTGTTCATTGGATAGCACACATATGGCTTGGTTGCTTGATGCATTAGCCAGTTTTCATGTTACTCCACATCATGAGTGGTTTTGTCGATTCTCAGGTGAGAGTCATGATGTGTGCACTTACCTGATGGTATGTCATATGACATTGAGGGTGCAGGAGATGTATGCCTTATGCTACCTAGTGGAGCATCACTTATACTCAAACATGTACGCTATGTGCCTTCATTCCCTATGAGCTTGATTTCAGTTAGCCAGTTACAGGAGAGTAGATGTTATGCATTCCTTGGTGAGCATCATTTTTCAGTTGTAGTTGGGACAGCTTATGCTTGTTAGAGGTGCTAGGATTAGGCACAGGTATCCATTGTAGGTACTTCATGTGAGAGACAGTCTCGTCTCAGTGGGAGTTCAACCTTATGTGCGATGTGAGACTCGTCATGTCTCATTTTTTCTAACTATAGATAGGTCTATTGACATTCATGATGCACATGTATGGCAGGATTCAGATGCTCAGATGGATGCACATGTAGAGCATGTTTTGGATGCTCATGTTGCTTATATAGAGCATGATTTTATTGATCATATGGATGCTCTTATGGATCACACTTTGGATGATCAGTTGGATGCTTTAGAGCATGATGTGGATGCTCATGTAGAGCATTGTGATGATACTCATTTAGAGTGTGATCATCAGTTTGATCTTGGTGTTGATGTTGTGCAGTTAGCTCATGTGGAGCATGATGATGCAGTTGGTGTGGTAGAGCATGATAGCTCTTATGATATACAGTGTATACCATAGCATACTGGCTCTCAGGATGCACAGCTAGACACATCCTTGGTTGATAGGATGACTGATTTAGATGTTGAGTTAGTGATCATGCAGTCATTCTTGGATTCAATCATGCCAGATGTTGACACAGATATGTCAGGACATGTTGGTGTTCATGATGGTGCTTTGGATGCCTTGGATACAGGCATGGCTGACATACTTAGGTTAGCGAGGATAGCACATGTTTCATCAGCATTCGGGAGTCTGATGTATGAGTTGTTATGCTCGAGACCAGACATTGCAATTACTATTGGAGCATTTGCACTTTGAGTTTTCAATCGTTCGATGATTGACACAGGCATAGAGCGAGTGGGAGCTTTGCAGGAACTTCATCAGTTCTTGCGTCAGTCAGATGTGAGCTCGACTCTTATCGATATGAGTCTAGAGCAGTTTGAGGTGCATGGATACACCTTGTTCGAGGCAATTGGTGTAGGCTGATCTGTATGGGTTGAGATCCGGACTCTCCTTGTACATTAGTATATAGTCCTACATCATTCTTTGTATATTTTACCACTTATGGTCACATTGACCCTTAAGTGGGAGACTGTTGGGGATGTAAGGGTCATGTGACCTTACCCCCATATTCATATATATACATCATATATAGAGCATTGCCTCAAGAGAGATCATTATGTGGGTTTCGAGGCTCCCACGCATGTCCGCACGTCTCTCCTCCCTTCTCTCTCTCTCCATCTCCTCCTTCCTCCTCTTGCTCTACACACCAAAGCCCTTCGAGAGTGTGAACCTAATAGTAGTGAACCCAAGGTAGATAGTGATGAAGTTGAAGAGTCCATCCTCATGGAGCCCTTTTGTGCTTTGGAGGAAGAGTACCTCCATTTAATAGAAGCTAGAACATAGGAGCAAGAAAGATCAAAACAAGAAGAAACATTGATATTGACCAAGAAGGAGAAAAGAGAGAAACCTAACCACAAGGTCATAGAGGAAGAGACCCCCATTTGAAGTCCCCAAAAATTTTAAGAAATATGAAAAAGAAGATTGAAAGTTCATGATCTGGATGCCTAATAGAGAAGCACTCACAGGAGTGGCATATGACAACAAAGAGGAAATTAAGAAAACTGTTATGACCATAGAAGACAGTGAAGAACAATGTATATATATAGGACATGATTTGACTGAAGAAGAAGAGAAGGAGTTGGTTGCATTGTTAAGAGAATATAGAGATGTGTTTGCATGGAGCTACAAAGACTTGAAAGGAGTAGACCCAAACAAATGTTCTCACAAAATTCCCATGTCCTTAGAAGCCAAACCAACGAAGCAAACACCATACACATACAATGATAATTATGCAGCTAAGATTAAGGAGGAAATAGATTGTTTGACAGAAGTTGGATTTATCTATAAAATTGAGCATACCTGATAGGTATCCCCATTATGGTAATGCCCAAAAAGAATGGAAAGCTACAAGCATGATTTAACTTGAAAAAAGTCAACGATGCCACCATTAGATATAGTTATCGGCTTCCTATCACCGAACATTTATTGGAATGTGTAGCAGGCAAGGAAGTCTATAGCGTCCTTGATGGATTCTCTGGCTACAATCAAGTTGCTATTGCCCTAGAAGGCCAACATAAGACACCTTTTCCCATAGAGTGGGGTATCTTCGCATTTCATGTGATGCCTTTGGGCTCACCAATGCTCCTGCTACATTTCAAAGGCTAATGTGTAATGTATACAAGGAGTTCTTTTGAAATAACTTAGAGGCCTATGTTGATGATCCATGCACTCACTCCAACATCACAAAAATGTGTATTTTTGAATTGAGATCTATCTTTGACAAATGTACAAAATATCAAGTCTGCTTGAACCCAAAAAAGTGTGTTTTCATGGTCAGGCAAGGCAAGATTCTAGGACACAGTGTCAAAGAACCGCACATTGATGGACGAGGATAAAGTTAGATCCATTTTTGAGCTACTTAGACCAAACAATTTCAAGGAAGTGCAAGCCTTCATGAGACATTTTGGCTATTATCAACATTTTTTATCCAAATGTATGTAACAATAGCCAAGCCCATGTACAAACTTCTGATGAATTTCGAGTGGACTAACAAGTGTGAAAACTCTTTTAATGAGCTTAAGTGACGATTTTGTTTGGCACCAATCTTGACTACACCGGACTGGAATAAACCCTTCCGATGCATCCAATTACGCAATAGGATGCATGCTAGCACAACCTACTAGTGAAGGTAACATTGACCTTCTAATTGCTTATGCGAGTAGGCAATTGAATCCAGCCGAGTGAAACTATAACACAATAGAAAGAGAAGGACTAGTCATGGTTTATGCGGTTAAAAAGTTTAGAAATTATCTACTTGCAAATAAGTTTATTTTTTTACAGGCCATCATGCATTACTCTACCTAGTGAATAAACCTTGCATTACTGGTAGATCAGTAAGATGGTTTCTCTTACTAATGCAATATGACTTTAAAGTAAATGTCAGGAAAGGTAAGTCCCACCTTAGAGTGGATCACCTGTCTAGACTTACCTTAGGAGAGCCCTTGCAAGGAGTGTCAGATGAACTTCTTGATGCTTACTTATTCAACCTAAAGGTTGTGCCTAAATGGACCAAAAATATCATGCCTATTCTGACCCTTGGACCTAAGCACCTTGTAGTGAAAGAAAAAGATCAAGAGGTGGTGAAATCCCAAAAATATCACATATTGGTAGGTAATGTGTACAAACACACAGATCATGGCATATTGGCTTGTTGCATGGAAGAATATGAGTATGCAAAATGGTTACAATTAGCACATATAGGTGTAGTGAAGCAACATCACTCAAAACATTGAACCCTCCAGACTCTATGAAGATTAGGCATATATTGCCCAACCATGGAAGCACATGTCCATAGGATGTGTAAGGGTTTTGCAACCTATGGCACTAGACCACAAGTAGAACATGCTACTCTGTATCAAGTATCCCTAATGCTAGATTGGAGCAATCCTTTGGTTGACGTCCTAAAGATGAAAACTTTCGCTCAAGAGATCATGTTATCTAGATGATGAAGCTTAGAACAAGAAGCCTTAGAATACACTCTCATTGGAGATAAACTATATAGACTTTGAAGAGATGGATATCTTAGGTTGTGTGTCCATGTGTAGCTCAGTGATGAGTAGCACCTCCTTTAATGTCAATCCGGGAAGACGTGAGGATGGTATGAAGACCGCGAGCAAGTGGAGGCACAAGTGCGTGAGTGAGAAGCACACAAACATGCACACACATACACACACGCGCGCACACACAGTAAGACAAAGAGTGAGAAGCAATGGAGTTCTTAAATTACTTTCAAAAAGCTCTTACAAGTTCATTTCAATTACAAGCTAACCTCAAAAATGAGCTCTCTAGCTCCTTTTATAGTTTTTGACTAGCTTTGGTCCTGTTCAGACCTAGTGTCCGGCCTAGTTAAAAATTAGGTTCCAGGGCTTATTAGAGGGCTCAAACGAGATCTAAAAAATATGAAAATTGGTAGGTAGATACTTCTAAAGCTCCTCAAGCTCAAGGACTCCTTGGCTTGCACAAAATGGAGCTACAAAAATACGAAATGATATTTACAATGGTTTTTAGTGATGAAAATCACTATTTGTGTAGGGATTTCCTCTACTGATTTGTCATACACCTCTTTGAGATCCCTACTTGCTCTTTCTTCTTGTGTGCTCAACTCCTTGATGTCTTGAAAAATTAGATGGCCTACTTGCCAGATCTTCTTTGACTGCCATGTCTGCTTGTGCTATCCCTTCGCTCTGACTCTCTTCGTCTTGTGGCTCCTTCAGTTCCCTGACTGCTGCCAACACCCCCCCCACTCTCGCGTCTGTCGCCCCTGACAGACCCTTGTCTAGAGGATTTTTGAACATAATATTGGACGACATCGGAGGCTAGGTGGTGTTCTTCAAGTCGTAAGCCGCGTGCTAGATCTGTGAGCAAATCATCCCAATTCACAGGTCCGGGAACATCTAGATGAGGCACCCTCAATTGTTCTGAGTGAATAGTTCTCTCCACAGCAAATAATTGGAGGAGATGTGATGGTCTGGGTATAAAGATTTCGGAGTGATATTCCCAGAATCCTGTGATGAACATCTCCTCAAATGTCTGTTTAAAGCAGGCTGGGAGGTACTTGATTCTGGCGTGCCAAGCATATATTACTTCAATTGATGGGGTGGTACTCATATCGTACACCAGATCCTGGTTTCCTGTCACGAAGCCTGCTCCTGAGAAGTGGGGGTCCTTAATGTTCTTAAACGTCCTGAAAGTGATCAGCATTAATTCAAATATTTTCATACACATCTGGGCCATCACATCGGGATTATTGCGTAGCCGAATGCTCCAGTGACGGATTGTAGAAATCATGTAGTTCACCGTGGGGGGTCCTCGTGGAGGTGCTAGATAAACGTAATTTAACCATTTTGCGCAGGCTTTGATGTCTCTGACGGCAATAGTGAATTCAGGCCAGGTGCGTCTTCGAAGAACTGGAACGTAACAAGGATTATATTTAATAAACAACGGCATATTATTCCAAGTTCGGACCATTTCAGGATATGTTTCCAAAAGCCTGATCCTCCAGGTGGGTTGATGGATGGACCCACGTTTAGCACTTTCTGGTATATCGTCTGGACCAAATTGTGTAGCAAATGTGGGAGGCTTGCCACATTGTCGTTGAATCTCGGCGTTGTAATCGGCCAAAAGTATGCAGTATGGCACATATTGGTCATTATTGGTGCCGATCCATCTATGATGAGACATGCTTCTGAAATATTCTGACTTTATGACAGTTTCTTCTAGGTTTGCTAGTGATTGGATCTGAATGGCCACCAGTTCTTCGTGGGTGTTCGCTGTCTTTTCCAGTGTCTGAAGCCACTCGGGTGCTTCCACTTCCAAGGTGTCTAGTCCCTCTGAGGTTCGTTGCCCTCCTGGCATTGGCATAGGAACGTATGGTTCCTCGTACGAATCATCTACCTCAATGGGAACCAAGTCTTCTGGCTCAGGTTCAATAACTGGAGAGGGTTGTCTTTCATACTCTAGTAACTTTTTCTGGAGCTCAACCACCTGCTCTGTCAATGCCTTCACTTCCTCTGAAGTCGAGGCCGACTCTATTACTTTGGTTGGAGCTTCCTGTTCCTTGAGCTGGCCACGGAGCTCATCACGTTCCCTTTCCAACTCATCATGAGCATCTAATAGATCTGCATAGCTTTCTAAGATGGTCTTCATTGTCTCTGAAGGTACGGCTTTAAACTGCTCTGGATCAATTTCGTGGGGAGAGCCTTCCATTGCCGCTTCCAGATTCTCTTCATTTTATTTCTGCAGTCTCTTGTTCTCTTCAAGTGCTGTGGCCATATGTTTCCTGAGTAGCGCCAAGTTACGTCTGACTCGTAGGTTATCGGCCTGGTATACTTCGAGCAAGGCTTCTAGTTGTTTGACGCCTGATTCTTTCGATGGTTGGGGTGCCTCCAGTAGTGTTTGGTGAGCCTGCTCAAGCGTTGTATAACGTTGATTCACATCTGCATTTTCCTCTTCAAGAATTGTAAGTTGCCTTTGTAAGTCCTGGTGATTTGTTGTCAGTTGTTGATACCGGTCGTCAAGAGCTCTGTACTCATTCTGAAGCTGATATACACATTGATTTAATGCTAGAAATATACTATTTACATTAAATGATGTAGGGAGAGGTGAAGATGCAGGGGGAATGGGGGCGGGAAAGGGAGTTGTGAATGATGTGGATGCAAGTGGAGATGTGGGTGGAGGGGGTATGGGAGACGGAGGTTGCATGGGGGGAGGGAGCGGTGCAGTGGCAGGAGATGTTTCCATAGTGTCAAATGTTTGAGTGACCGTGTAAATGGGGATCGTGGGTGGGGTGGAAGTGACATTAGTGAAGAGAGTGGTGAAAGTGGGCATGGTGACTCCCCCGAATTGGATTCCCGGAGAGAGTGGAATTCCCATGACGATTGTGGTGATATTGGACGTGGTGGCAATAGTGTCACGTGGTGGAGTGAGTTGTGTAGTGAGGGGTGGGGAGGGTGGTGACAGTGGTGCTTCCTGATGTTCGTATGCTTGCGTTGTATCTCCTGGTGCTGATACGTTGATATGAATTTGTTTCTCGGACCTCATGGGACGGGTGGGAACTCTTTTCTCAAATCGGTGAATGTAGGCCATTGCCTCATGAATGGCCTCATCCAATCCTACTGCATCTGCATGTAGGTTGATGGACTCGATGAACATATCATCCACGCCTTCCTCTGCCAGCAATTGGTTCATGAGTTTCTTGCCTGCTTCTAGTGACATTTTATGTTGTTCTTGAACTAGCTGCATGGTTCGATATAGTCTTTTTATTTGTGCCGAATACGCGGGGGCACTTGCTAACTCTGAAAGTTCATCATACTCTTGTTCTTCGTAGGCTTCTTCCTCTTGTTCGGTCTCTTGTTCATCGACGTCGACTTCTACAACTTGCGGTCGGGTGGGGGCTGATGTTGTTGTATGGGGTTGTGGTTCCTGAGCTCGCTCTGTTTCCGTCTCTAGATTAGAGTCGTAGATTAGTCTAGCCACTTCTTCATCAGTGAGATCATTGAGAGTAAAGCCCTGTGGAAATTCCAAATCTGATGGGACGGGTGGAAACACCAGATTGGGTCCCTCTGTACTTGGTCTTGGTAGCCGAATGGTGAATGGTCTAATGCGTCGTGTCTGGGGAGGGGTAATTTCTGGTGTAGTGGTGGCTCCCCTTGGTTGAGCGCAGGGTAATTGGACTCCCCCTCTCATCTTCTTTGATGGAGGACCTGCCGCTGATAGCCTTCTCTGGAACTCCTGGGCCCGGGACCATACGAGTGCCCGCTGAATAGGCACGTCATAGGCTAGACATCGATAGATTATCTTGGTCAAAGCACAACACCCGTGGAGCACATTTTTCTGCTTCTTGTTCCACCGTTGATGGGCTAGGTGAATCTGATCTATGATCCAATGTGGTACGTTGATAGGGAGGCTTTCTGTCTCTGCCAAATACAAGCTAAACCATATCTTCTTTGGGGGCATGGTGAATCTTTCCTGGGCGGGGAAAGCAAAATGTTGCATGACGGTCCGTAGGTGAAGAGCAATGGTCGGTGTCATTGCTACCATATCCTTCAGCTTATTGAGATCTTTATGTTTCATTCTGCCTGGAACCATTGTTTCCTTTTCAGTAGGAATGTGCATACCATACATGCCCAATGCTTCTCGTACCAGGTTGAGGGTCAGTTTGAATCTTTTAAGTTCGTGGCCCGGCAACAGTGAGGGTAACACAAAGGTGCTGTCGCCTCCCTTGGCCCTGCTCGGAGTGATGGTACTGATAAGATAAGAACAACGTAAGAAATCCGGCTTTGGTAAGTGGGCCCTGAAATAACTGTCCAGGCTAGCTTTGGACCATATTGAACGCATGACTTCGGCATTCTGATAGCTCTCAAATTCGTGCGTGAAAAAATGGTAGCGTCCCCATTTACCATTAAACTCCAATTCAACTTCCCAAAAATAGGTTCCATCACCCAATGGTCCTGCAACATCACTGAACCAATGAGCGTGTTTGCCCACTTGAGAGGTGTGCCCCTGGGGAGGATCCTGAACTGGGAGTACATGCACAGCTTGAAGTTCTTGCGGTCTTTCGGTGAGATGTGGTTCGAGGAGGAGTGTTTCTATATCCACAATCTGTGCGCTGGATCCGGCGTGAGAACTGGAACCTCCGGCTTCTGCCATGGCACTGCTTGCTTGTTGGTTCTGTGAGAATATAGAACCATGTGTTAACATTGTAATGGACAGAATAAACCCGTTGTTGTCCCCGTTACAACATTAACATGAGGTAGATGATGAGTCAGTGGTTAGTAAGTGCACGATGACAGTGTGTGTAGTTAATGCCTGGATAGTCCTAGGAGCTAGATGGAAAGATGCACTGTCTGACTATTGCAGTTAGTAAGTGGAGATGAATTCACAGATTGGGATCGGGGGGTTTATTACAAGTCTTAGGTTGCCAAACACCATGGATGGCTTTTGGTCTTGGTTTCGTGGAGACTCGGGAGGGTTGCATGAGTAATTCTGCTGGGAGTTGTTGTGTCATTGGGACCCATCTACGAGTGAGTCTGTGCGTGCTTCTAGGTGGCAGTGTGTTCGAGTGTATCAGACAAGAGTGGGTAGCGACTGCTTGACCGAGTGAACCCTGTCGTGTATGATGTGAATTGTGTGGGGTTAGTTGAGCCCGCAAGCAAGCCTTAGGCACCCAAATTTGTCTTGATTGTGGGTCAGCCTTCATCGACTGCTTGGGTACCCAAATAGATTTTATTTTCTCCACCGAGGTTTTAGGAGTCCTCTTATTAGCATCAAGTTGTTGATTACTAATAGGAAGTTGAGACCGTTGTTGCAGCTTAGTTACGGCCGACAGCTCGTCTTTCCGCACCCACATTTGTTTCGTCGGCTGAGTTGTTCTGCTTCGCACGTTCTTTTGGTCTCTCGCCTGGAGAGTCTTCAGTGATTGATCTGCCCTTAGTTGCTGCCTCCTTCTGGCCTTTGGAAAAGAAGGGAGTTCCATTGTGGTTCTGACTCCTTTTTTGAGATCTTCATTCTTCTGCATCACATAGCCTTGGACAAGAACAGCATGGTCAACTTCATGTGCACCCCTGGAGGGACCAGGAGTCCGTGTCTTCTCTAGTTCCTTGAGTGCTCCATTATTTAACTCAATCATAATTCTAGTTTGATTCACCCATACCTGAAGAAGTCCACTTCTTAGGTTTAAGTTGACTGCTTGGTCATAGATCCAGTCTTGACCCAAGACAAGGGGTTCCGTGAGGTCCTCGTCTTGACATACTAGTACTTTAACTGTCATTGCCTCATCATGAATATAGAGGGGAAGTTCCACCTCGCCCATGCAAGGGGTTTCCACACCTCCCAATCCTATGAGATATGCTTCCACAGGATTGACAGTTAATTGCAACTCTTGACAGTAAGACAATTTAACAGCACTAGTGGCTGCACCTGAGTCAATCAAGGCTCTTACAGTCCTTGCACTCTTTCCTTGTCCTATATCTAAGGTTATGAAAGGATGTCGATCAGTTATCCTATGTGAGCTAACACCGGAAACTTCACACATAGCCACGTCATATCCTTGATCTGCATATGCATCTTGCCTAGGGTGCTCTCTACCTTGTCTTCTTAATTTCATTCTTCGTATGCGCTCTAGGGCTTCTGCTTGAGCTTCCTCTCGAATTCGCTTTTCTTCCTCTTTGCGTTTCTTAGCAGTAGTGAGTCGACTTAGCATTTCCTCTGTGAGAGGTTCCTGATACAACTTGACTCCACTAATGTAACTTGGAAGAACATCGCCTTCTAATGTGGCTAGTTGCACTGCTCCACTTGTTGAGATTCTGTTAATGATCATGGGTCCGTAGCCTCTCTTCTCCAGTTTCCTCGCATGTTGCTTCAGTGTGTAGACTAAAACTAAGTCGCCTGCCTTTAAACCCTTATCCTTAACGTGGGCATCAAAGTATGCCTTCTGTCGTTTCTTTGCTGCATATATCCCTGCAGCTGCCCTCAGTCTTGTTTCTCCTAATCGTTCCAGGTCAAAAAGTCTAGAGGATAGTTCATGACCCGTCCATTCGTGCTCTTGTGCTACTTTCAATGTAGGTATCAGAAAGTCTAAAGGTAGCACTGCATTTTGGCCAAATACCATCTGAAAGGGGGTGGCTTGGAGTACCGTTTTGTAGGCGACTCGGTATGCCCAAACAGCATGGTGTAGCTATTTGTCCCAATCAGAGCGTTTATTGTTCACTAATTTCGTCAATACGTTGCATAAGATCTTGTTGGTGCTCTCAGCCTGGCCATTTGCTTGAGGGTGATATGGGGCAGATTTCTTATGAACTACCAAGAATTCTTGGAGTAGATTTTCAATTACTTCGTTCAAGAAGTGAGAGCCTCTATCACTAACTAGCTCTATAGGTAGCCCGTATCTAGTAAACACATTCTCAAATAAAAACTTAGCTGTTGTTTGAGCATCGTTCTTCGTTGTATTACCTCTACCCACTTTGTTAGATAGTCTGTCGCAACAATGATATATTCTGCATGGGAACCCTTAGCTGGGGGATTAATAGGACCTACGAAGTCTATTCCCCACTTAGAGAATACACGTCCACCCATCATAGGTTTCAGTGGCATCTCATCTTTACGTATAGGATATTGAGTTCTCTGACAGACATCACACCGTTTCACATAGGTATATGCATCCATGTGAAGCGTCGGCCACCAGAAGCCCGCAAATAGTATTGCCTTGATCACCCCATCTGGTCCAAAGTGTCCTCCTGCTACACCTTGGTGAGCAGTTTCCAAGATCTTGAGATATTCACTTTCATGGACACATAGCCTCAGGTAACCATCTTTACCACGCTTGTATAGATTATCACCAATGAGTGAGTAATCCTAGGCTTCTTGTTCTATACTCCTTTTCCTAGCTAGAGTCATGTATGGAGGGAATGTTTTCATCCTCAGGAAGGATACTAGTGGTTCACTCCACTCTGGCACTATGGACACTTGATAAAGAGTGGCGTGTTCCACAGGTGGTTTAGTGCAACAGATTGAGCATTCCTTGCACAACCTTTGGACATCAGCTTCCATAGTTGGCCAATGTACTCCGAGTCTCCTTAGTGTCTGTAAGGTTCGTTGCTTTGAGTAGTGTTGCTCTAACGCACCTACATGTGCTAAATGCAACCATTTATTGTACTCATCCTCTTCCACACAACAAGCCAAGATTCCTTGATCTGTGTGCTTGTACATGCTTCCTGCCATGATGTGGTACTTTTGGGCTTTCACAACCTCTCTATTTTATGTGTTTACTACTGGATGGTTAGGCCCGTATGTCAATACTAGCACCAATGGCTTAGCCCACTGCGGCACCACTTCCAAATTAAACAAGTAAGCATCAAGAAGATCATCTGATACTCCTTGTGGGGCTTCTCCAGATGTGAGCCTAGAGAGATGATCTGCTCTCAAATGAGTCTTCCCTTTCCTTACCACAACCTCAAAATCGTATTCCATTAGCAAGAGAAACCATCTTACTAATCTTCCTGTATTGCATGGCTTGTTCACGAGATATAACAATGCTTGATGATCAGTAAAAAATTTAAACTTATTTGCAAGTAAATAATGTCTAAATTTCTTGACTGCATATACCATGCCTAAGCCTTCTCTCTCAGTAGTGGTGTAATTTCGTTCAGCTGCATTCAATTGTCGACTAGCATAGGCAATTGGAAGATCCATATTACCTTCACCAGTAGGTTCAGCAAGCACACACCCAATAGCATAATTGGATGCATCCACGTGAACATGGAATGGCTTATTCCAATCTGGTGTGGTCAAGATTGGTGCTGAACATAATCTTCGTTTAAGCTCCTGGAAGGAATTCTCACATTCATTAGCCCATTCAAAGTTAGTCAGAAGTCCGTACATGGGCTTGGCTATGATGGCATACATGTGTATAAATCGTCGGTAATATCCACAATGCCCCATGAAAGCTTGTACTTCTTTGACGTTCCTTGGCCTAGCTAGCTCTGCTATGGCTCTCACTTTCTCTTCGTCAGTAGATATGCCATTCTTTGACACTATGTGCCCTAGAATCTTGCCTTGCCTGACCATGAAAACACATTTTTCTGGGTTTAGGCAGACTTGATATTCTCTACATTTGTCGAAGATTTGTCTCAATTCAGGAATATGGGTTTGCCTAATGTTGGAATGAGCACAAAGATCATCAACATAGACTTCTAAGTTCTTCCTCAGGAACTCTTTAAATACATGGCACATCAGCCTCTGGAATGTAGTTGGTGCATTGGTAAGCCCAAATGGCATTACACGAAAGGCAAATATACCCCACTCTGTGGCAAAAGCTGTTTTATGCTGATCTTCTGGAGCTATGGCTACTTGATTGTAGCCCGAAAATCCATCAAGGAAGCTGTACACTTCCTTGCCTGCCACTCTTTCTAAGAGATGTTCTGTGATGGGAAGCGGGTAGTCATCTCGAATTGTGGCTGCATTGACCTTCTTCAAGTTAATGCATACACGCAGCTTGCCATTCTTCTTGGGCACCACTACGATGGGGGATACCCACTCAGTGTGCTCAATTTCATAGATAAATCCAGCTTCAACCAGTCTATCTATCTCCTCTTTAATCTTGGTAGCGTAATTATCGTTATATGTATAGGGCTTTTGCTTAGAGGGTTTAGCATCTGAGGTCATGGGGATAGTGTGTGAGCATATGTCAGGGTCAACACCTTTCAAATCCTTGTAACTCCAAGCGAATACATCTCTGTATTCTCTTAGCAAGGTTATTAACGCATGCTCTTCTTCCTCTGTTAGGTCATGGCCTATGTACGTGCATCTCTCCTCTCCTTCTTCTAGGGCCACTACTATTTTCTTGGTGGTTTCTTTGTTATCATAGGCCTCTCCTGATTGTGCCTCTCGTTTAGGCATTCTTATCATGACCCTCCTGTCGGCTATCTCATACTTCTTAAAAGTTTCTGGGACCTCAAACAAAGATTCTTCCTCTTCTGGGGAGACTTGTCTCTTCTTTCGTTTCTTTCCTTCTTCCTTCGGGGTTACATGTGTGGCTAATCTTACATCATTTGTAAGCTCTCCATGCCTCTGGGGTTGAAATTCTACTTCATGGAAGTATTCTTCATCTGATGCAAAAGGTGGATCCATAATGATTGACTCTAGATCGGAGTCACTTGCATCCTCAAATGCATCAGGGCTAGGTTCGCATTCTTCTAGAACTGCCTCTCCCATGATTGGCTCTATGGAGAAGACTGAAATGTCATAGCCATCCTCATCACAGTGAGGTGTCCATTGTTCCTCATTGATGGCTACATCCATTGTTGCTAGGATTTCTGCCCAGCTGTGAGGTTCGAATTCTTCGTCTGGAAAAACTACAGGTGCATAGGCTGGGTCTTGAATTGATCTATGGGTTTCTTTTGCACCTATCTCCCTGGCTTTTTCTCTCTTCTCTTCTTCTACTGCTACCTTACACATCCATAAATGAGTGTCTTCATGCATCCATGAGGATCCTGATCCTAGGGAATGCACCGATTCCGTATCATCTTTGGCTCTATGGATGGGGTTCCATTGGATGGGAGGGACATCTCTATGAGAGTAATCCTTGAGATTGACTTTGGTCGTAACACCTAAGTGTTGTAGGTACAAGGAGTTGGTTCCCCAGTCCTGTACCACTTGCAACTGTCGCATAAATGGTCTTCCCAAAATCATCTCATAGGCATGATTTTTGCTGAAGTCACATATAGCAAATGTATGCTCAAACTCGACACCACATGTGGTGAGAGTTATTCCTTCTAGCAATCCTAAGGGTCTCTCAATATGACCATCGGCCATCTGCAATTTCATTCTCGTTGGCCTGAGTGTTGGCTTGCCCCAACGCTTCCATAGGGAAGTGGTGGCAATTGCAACTCCTGCGCCTGAGTCCAAAATTGCCTTGGTGGTGTACTCCTGGTAGGTAATGGGAAGATAGGTGTTCCCTTCTTCACCTTCACACATATCTCCTATCTTATCCAAGGGTATCTCTGGCACTGTCCTATGTGATCCTACCTGGGAACGAGGTTTTGCTATCTCGGGCACTTGATTGGCTACATGTTTCCACACCTCTGGTCTAACCTTAAGCAGCTCTTCCAAAGTGAATTGCACTGCACTTTGGTGTTCTTCACTACCTCTGTGTTCCTAGGTATGACTGAATCTTCGTTTCTTACCATGACTGTAGGCGCTCTCATACAGGTGGACTTTGCTTCCCATGGGCCTGTGAAATGGGGTAGTTCTTGTAAAGAATTAGACTCGAAATCTAATCTTTCTTGAGATTGGACACTCTCCTGTTCTCCATAAATGAAAGGAAGGTCTTGTGGGAATTGATCGTGTGTGTCATCCACCAGCTCAAAGGGAGGAGGGACTTCACTTTCTTTAGCCCATTTGTCTTCTTGAATCTCGCGTAGGAATTCTGGTGTGAACCGATTCATAGAAGATGATGTGTCTGGCTCCGTAGAGTTAGGCAATTAGGCCTCAGGCACATAGGCTTTCTGGGTAGGAAGACCTGCTCTTTCACTAGCCTTGTCATGGTGTTGAAGGGCGAGTTCCTTTTGTGATTGTGCCATTAGATTCTCTATTCTTCCTAGGGAAGGGGGGTTGTTTGGTTCAGTGGGATTGGGCACATAAACTTCCGATGGGGGATGGGTCATGTTTTTGCTTGCTTTATCTCTTTCTTGATTTTTTTCTTCCTTGGCAGATCTTGCAATTATGCCCTCTAACTTCTCTAGGAGTCCATCCAAGTGTAATTGCGTCTTGGCTGAGCCTGAGTAATTGAAAAGGCGACTGGCTTCAAACATAGTCTGAGCCAATGCGACCATTTTCGCGCAAAGCTTGGTTCTTTCTATCTCTAGGTCAGCTCTAGGGTAGCACTTGTCATGATCCGTTACATTTGGCCCTTCTTGGATTCTGGCCTGATATGCTTTAAGCATCATGTCTATGTCTTCAGGAGTGGGATCAGCTAATACTAATCCTACTCTAGGGGGTGGTGGAATCGTATGAGGTGGGTTGGAAGGTGGCGAATTGGATGGGGATGGGAATGGTGGTGGTGAGGTAGTGTGAGAGGGAGTTTGAGATGTGAGTTCAGTTATCCTGGCTTTGGTTTCTCTTATGCTTTCCTCAAGTTCACTCATCTTTTTAGCCCATTGTCTTTTCATTCTTTCCCGACTGTCTTTCCACGCTCTAGTCCTTTTCTTTGTCACGCTCTCGGTTTCACTAGCCTCTGGGTTCTTATCCTAGTTTACCCCTTGGTTCTGCTGCAATGCCTGAGCTCTAGTCACTACCTGTACTGGTGCGGTGGATGTCACACTTCCTGTGGAATCTACCACCAACCCGATAACGTTAATAGGAGTGATTTTTGGCATATTATTAGGATTCTTAGGGCAGTCTCGTAAGAGATGCTCCTTTCCACATTCTTGGCAAAAGCCCTGAATTGTTACTGACTGGGGTTGTGTGAGTGGAGGTAAGGGACAATCACGAATGAGGTGATCTCCCTGACATCTGTAGCACGGTCCTCTTGGGAATGGAGGTCTTACTTGCTTAGGTTGAGGCCTAGGGTTGGGGTTTGTATACATGACGTTTGAGTAATCTGACTCCCACCTAGGTTCATTTGGCTCTTCGCTATAGTAAGACTCACCATGCTCAGGAGACTGCATGTAGTAGGCCTGGGGACTATCGACATGTGTAGAATCAAAGCTATGGTCACTGGGGTCACTTTCAGAAAGCAATGATGTTACGGGGACTATAGCTCTATTCAGGTTCTCTTCTGCAGCAGTATACTTTACCGGAATCACATTAGCTGGAGCTGGGGGTTGTTGTGCTAGCACAGGCTGAGGCCCTTGTTGGTTTTGGTAGGGTTGCTGATAAGGTTGTTGTGGCCTGCCATATGGCTGTGGAGGGTACGGGTTCTGGTATCTTCCCTGCGGTGGATAGGGTTGAGGGTAAGTTTGCCTAACTGTTTGCTTATTGTAGGGGCAATCTTGTGCGGTGTGATTGGTGTACCGCCGTTCTATGGTGCAGTACTGGCTACTAGGATTTACTTGGGGCTGAGCCATAATGGGACATACGTTCGCCATGTGGTCGCCACCACAAGTATAGCACCTTTTCACAGGGGCGAACCTTGGGATTTGTTTACTAGAGACACCTAGTTTCTGAGCAACTTTCTCTGCAAGTTCCTCAATCAATGTGGATTGCGTGGAAGAGAGGCTAGAGGCACTATCTGAATCTTTGTATATCTTGGAAAGCTCTAACTCCTCCCCTAGGTTATCCTCGATGTCAATGCACATGCGTACACACTCTTCTATGGTCCTAGGGTCCTTCAAGTACACATAAGATCTCAATTTGGTACTTAGCAATCCATCCAAGAATAAAGCCACTTGCTTAGCTAGTGTGGGTAACTCAGGGACAGGGCATCTTTCAAGATATTGCCTAAATCTCCTTCCTGCAAGTCTCACGGTCTCTTGAGGGGTTTGCTTGAAGCTGTGAATCAGTGAGGAGGTATTATGTCTTATGCCACTCTTAGAAAATTCAATGGTGAAAGCCTCTAAGAGTTGGTCTATGCTCCTGAACTGTCTCTCGTTTAGTGGTTGAAACCATGTCAGGGCAGTGTTCCTAAGGGTTAGCCCAAAGGCATTGTACTGTGTGAATAGATCCTCCACTTGTTCAGCTCTCAGGACTTGTCTAAACTCAGCCACATGATCGTATGGATCTCCAGTGCCATCGAAGTAGTTCTTCATGGACTTAACTAGCTGAGTTGGTCTCAAGGTCCTTGTGTGCTCTCTAGGTCGTGGTAGAGGGAACTCATCCGCATTTCTTTGATTCCTGTGAGCTCTAAGTATCTCAGGCTCTACTCTATTTGTTTCCGTCCTCGTTCTTTCTCTGCCCCCTGAGTTGGCAAAGCTCACCTCCGGCCTTTCTCTATGTCTGTCTCTTTGAGTTCCGTGAGCGTGGGAGGATCCAGCTCCTGGGTGGCCAAAGGACACGTTCGATCTTGGTTGGGGGAAAACGAATTCACCCTTCCAAGTGTAAGCATGCCTATCATTTTCTATAACCACAAAGATCCTCTCTGAGGCGTGATCTAAGTAGGTCACTCTGCCTGGGCTATCAGGATCCTTAAACTCATAGATCATGATTGTTCCTATATCAGTTGGCTGATCAGATTTATACCTCCAAAAGGCTTCGTCAGTTTCTCGATTGAGGAGCAAATTTATGCTCTTATTATCCTGGGGAATCCACTCTAGTGTTATAATCCTAGTGAGAACCGAGTTGCCTCGAGGGGTTCTAGGTTCTGTACCCATGTTTCCTTGCTCTAGGTCACCTAAGTCCGCTTCTGGGATCACATTTCCAAATTCGTCCGTCCTATCTGGGTGACTGGTGACTACGTATATGGTTCCTTCTTTGTCCAAGTATGCTCCGCTTTCAAACTTGACAGTTGGGCGCTCTAGTCCAATGGATTGATCAGGATTCTTAATCTGTACCACAGATCTTCCTAGGCCGTCCTCATAGATGCTCGCACCTAATCGGTTGGTCCTAAGGTATTCCAACTGCGTTTTGTAAGGGCCTTCTACCCTGTGCAAGTATGGCACTCCTGAACTTCCTGTGGGTCTCTCCATGCCTTGAGACATTTCTGATTCACTGGTATCAGAGCTAGGGTAATGCGAGTGGTGACTCAACTACTGGGCCCAAGACCTCGTAGTATGATTGACACTAGCCTCTGAAGACCTAAGGCTTTGTCTATCTCTTACTAGATGTCGTCCTGATCTAAGGTTCATATGCCTAACTGATTCACCCAATTTTTCCAGGTACAACCACGTTTCTGAGTCCTTTTGTATCAGTTACTTGATTCTTTTTAGTTGATTCCCGTGTTTAAATTCTTGTCTGATATCACGTCGTAAGGAATACTTGAGTTTAATTTCTCACTTTAGTTTGATCGTTTCACATTAGGTTCTTTTCCTTTAAGGTTGTCATTCACACACACAGGTTATCTCTTGTCTTGAACTTGATTTCTTAGATAGTCTTTGATTTATCTCGTGCCTATCGTTGCCTGGAATTACTTCTAACTCTACCCGCACTTAGCCTAAACTAAGAATTGACAGAGGGTGTTGCGGGTTTTCCAACCTTGAGTTCCTTTCCTTGTGTTGTTGCCCTGGTGTGCCCAGGATGCGCGTTCCCAAGCCTGCACTTACTCTTGCTTTGCGTACCCTTCGATGCTCTCAAAGGACTCTTGCTTTGCGTACCCTTCGATGCTCTCAAAGGACCTGTAAAAGGCCCACTGTTAGCTCAAGACTTAAATTCAAAAGACAGAACCAAACACTTTCATTCTTGTAACACTTCACCAATTTGCACGATGACTTTTTTTTGGACACAACTCTAGAGATCCCTGAATTTTTGTTCCCCCTGGGTATGGTCAACTTCAAAAGACCCTATCTAATATTCCTGATCTTAACTTAACCGTAACCAGTCGATGTTTTTGTTGTACTCCCCGCGAGCTTTCCAACAAAACAAAAATCACGGCAAACGGATTCCGTATGAGGAAGTTATGCCAGTTCAGGGTTTTGGGGCTAAAACAGGATTAAACTAGGTTAACAGGCAAACAGGAATTCTCGGGTTACTTGGGTCATGCCCTCGTAATGCAATACTACACCCTAGTGTTTGTCCCACACTTGGCCAAAATTTAGACCATTATTTTTGCCTTAAAAATTTGACCTAATTTGCCCTTCTAACGTGTTCGCAAAGTCTGTCGATCGCGATTGACAGGTCAGTCGCGATCGACGTGTCGATCGCGATTGACAGGTCCGTCGTGGCTGTCAGTCGCGATTGACTGGTCAGTCGCGATTGACACGTGGCCGAAATTTCACTCAATCGTGGTCAAACAGTCGTTGACTCTGTCGATCGCGATTGATGTGTCGATCGCGATTGACAGGTCGGTCGCGAGGGTCTGTCCGTCGTGGTCAAACAATCGTTGACTGTGTCGGTCACGATTGACAGAGTCGTCGTGGGCTGTCAGTCGCGATTGATGGGTCGATCGTGATTGATGACTCGATCGCGATTGACACGTGTCACGCGTATGATCCGTCGGTCATGGTCAATCGGTCGTTGACTCTGTCGGTCGCGATTGACAGAGCCGTCGTGGGCTGTCGGTCGCAATTGACGTGTCGATCGCGATTGACAGGTCTGTGCGTCGTGGTTTGTCGATCGCGATTGACAGAGCGATCGCGATTGACAGAAATCTGAGGAATTTCAAAAAACTAAACACATTTTTGGGAAGCTCTAGGCCTGTAGGTCATGGATATGCACTTTGTTTAGCAAATAGAGCAATTTTTCTGTCGGTCGCGATTGACAGAGCCTGGCGACACAGAGACAAGACCGTACAGTTCCGTACCTGCGCAGAGTGCTGGGGATGGTGATACAGCAAGAACCTGCAGAATGCTCAAAAAACATGCAAAAAACAACGCACGCAATATCGCTCTCTCGCTCTCTCTCACAAGTAGATTGAAGGAAATGAGGTGGAGATGGTGATATGATAAAAAAACTGAAATTTTCGCGATGATGGAAATGGAGGTGGAAGATGGTGATGATGATGATGGTGATGATGGTGGTAAGGTAAGAAAGAGAAAAATAGGAAAAGTAAAGAAATTACCTACAACGCCAACGTCTCCAATCTACGTCTTACCATCACACGCTCGTCCTCAAAGCTCGATCCCCGGCAACGGCGCCAAAATTTCGTGTAGCTCAGTGATGAGTAGCACCTCCTTTAATGTCAATCCGGGAAGACGTGAGGATGGTATGAAGACCGCGAGCAAGTGGAGGCACAAGTGCGTGAGTGAGAAGCACACAAACATGCACGCACATACACACACACGCGCACACACAGTAAGACAAAGAGTGAGAAGCAATGGAGTTCTTAAATTACTTTCAAAAAGCTCTTACAAGTTCATTTCAATTACAAGCTAACCTCAAAAATGAGCTCTCTAGCTCCTTTTATAGTTTTTGACTAGCTTTGGCCCTGTTCAGACCTAGTGTCCGGCCTAGTTAAAAATTAGGTTCCAGGGCTTATTAGAGGGCTCAAACGAGATCTAAAAAATATGAAAATTGGCAGGTAGATACTTCTAAAGCTCCTCAAGCTCAAGGACTCCTTGGCTTGCACAAAATGGAGCTACAAAAATACGAAATGATATTTACAATGGTTATTAGTGATGAAAATCACTATTTGTGTAGGGATTTCCTCTACTAATTTGTCATACACCTCTTTGAGCTCCCTACTTGCTCTTTCTTCTTGTGTGCTCAACTCCTTGATGTCTTGAAAAATTAGATGGCCTACTTGCCAGATCTTCTTTGACTGCCATGTCTGCTTGTGCTGTCCCTTCGCTCTGACTCTCTTCGTCTTGTGGCTCCTTCGGTTCCCTGACTGCTGCCAACACCATGAAAGTGAGTATCTTAAGGTCTTAGAAACTACTCACCAAGATGTGGTAGGAGGACACTTTGGACCAGATAGGGTGATCAAAGAAATATTATTTGTAGGTCTTTGGTGGTTGACCCTTCACATGGATGCTCATACCTACATGAAGCATTGTGATATATGCCCGTGCACTTAGTACCTGATAGGAAAGGATGAGATGCCATTGAGACCCATGATGGGAGGATGTGCATTCTCTAAGTGGGGAATAGATTTTGTAGGAACAATTGATCCCCCGGCTAAGATTTCACATGCTGAATACGTTATTGTAGCCACAGACTATCTAACCAAATGGGTAGAAGTGAAATACACTAGGAAGAATGATGCATAAACTATGCCACACTTCAAGCTCACTTAGGGTTTGAGACCCAAAAGTGAATAGAGCTATGTTCTTGGTTTCTCCTACTTCAAAAGTAAAGAGCCTACTATGCTTCTCACCTCTAGCTATCTTCTTGAAGCCTTGACATGGATCTTCCACAAAAGCTCCATGTTGGGCAAACCTACCTTGCAAGCCGTTTTCAACTATTTCGCATACACGTATTAGGTTTTTAATGATAGTGGGTACATAGAGAACCTTACTTAGAATGTTTGTCTTGCCATTGGAAGCTTTGAAATTACCAATCTTCTCCACATTGTGCTTTGTGTCATCCAAATGCTTTGGTTTCCAAATCAGATAGAAGAGCAATGTTTCCTACAACATGATTTGAACATCCTGAATCTATGTAGAATAAATGATCATCTTCTTTACCCTCTTTGTGGGTTAGATTCATAAGAAGCAATGAGACTTCATGTGGTTGATCTTCTGAATAATTGTTGAAGTCCCTTCTATTATAACCTCTATTGTTCCACTTTTCTTCACTCCTCAAGCCATTGAGGGCTGTTTGGACGATGACTTCCTTTTCTATCTTGCATCCAACTGATGCTAGCTGATCTCAAAGCTCCTTGATCTTCAATGTATACTCACTAATGCTTTGGTTTGAGTTTTTCTTCATGTTGTTGAGCTCGTTCTTGAGTTTCATATTCTGAGACCTTGTTGAGGTAGCATACACCTTCTCCAATGCTTCCCAAACTTCCTTGGCTATCTCTAGGCTTTGCACATGACCAATCATAGTGTTAGAAATAACTTGTGAAATGAGGAACATCACCCTTCGATTCCTCTCTGTTAAGCCTCTCTTGCTCTTCATGTGATGGTTGCCCTTTTCTTCTCATTGTTGGCATGGCTTCATGTTCAAATATGTATACAAATAGATTTTTTCCTTGAAGGTAGGCCTCCATCCTCAGACTCCAAGCTGAGTAGTTGTTTCTATCTAGCTTTTCAATGGTAGAGGGAAAGCCATCTCCCATGTTGATTCAACTATGTTGTGATACGACTGTGAGAAGAGATGTTAGATACCTCCAAAGATGAGCTTGGAGTTGCAAAAAACTACTCTACACCTACCAAGTTGACTTCATGCATAGTAAGTAGACACTGTTTATTAGCTAAGGATGTATATGAACCACCATAGTGCTATGGAGCATCAATCTCAAATTGATTCATCAAGACATATAACTTGACACAAAACAGATGACTCAAAACTTATTCTTTTGGGATGAGTTTCAATCAGTGTTGGATGTGTGTAGAAGTGTGAGAGACACACGAGAAGCACACACAAGGAGCACAAATGCAGCAAGACACATAGAGAAGACGATAGCTGGAATATGACGGAGACGCCTATTGATGGATCTTTGCATGGAGATTGATGCTGCTAAGCATATTCTCATTGATAGTCAGAGTGCTTTGGCTATTGCACGAAACCCAATGTTTCATGCATGGACCAAACATATTGAGGTGCATTATCACTACGTGAGAGAGCACCTTCATGCAGGAGATATTGATTTGGTACATGTGTCTACACAAGATAATGTGCAAGACATATTCACCAAAGCTCTTCCACGGGAAAATTTTGAAGCTTTTCACAAAGCGTTAGGCTTGTTACCTTGTGGGGGCTGATCTGTCATTCCCTATATGTGCTCACATCATTCGCTTCAGGGGGGTTTGTTACACTTATGTGTTCCTCGAGTAGCTTTGATGTGAACCTTTTCCCTATACATGGGCACTTTTTACTCTAGTGCTGGCTAGAGGTTTTTTCCCCATGTTACCACATACTTGATACTCATATATGTGGTGGTACTTTTTACTTAGGGATATTATTCAGCTTTTACTTCAGTTCAGTTCATCGTCAATAGAGAGAGCTATTCCAGCCATCATCTTCTCTGTGTGTCTTGCTATGTTTGTGCTCCTTGTGTGTGCTTCTCATGTGTCTCTCGCACTTCTACACACACCCAACAATCAAAGCTCACAACTTGTTGAGAATTGTCCATAGATGTTTTGCACATGTTTAATTAGATATGTAATGAATCCAAAGCAACAAATTTTATGAATTTTAATGAGCCATACTGAGAGAAATCAATTTAGGAACATTGGGGTGTCATCCCAACTTTTTCAGGAGTTGGTTCCAAAAATACATACGTGACTTCAAATGTATGTATCTCATAAAGTGATGAGCCAAATATGATGAACATGGATATGAATCAAATATTCTTATCGATCTACCTATACCAATTCAAATCTCATAAAGAAAATAAGTACATACAATGCTACCTAAAAGTTCCCTCAAGTTAGGGGGAATCTTTGATTGATCAATCTCTCCTAACTATTCTCGTAATTCGTACCAAAGAGGTCACATGATTCTCTAAGATATTTACCTTTTGATGTGATTACTAGTGCGCTACTCGAGTCCATTCGAGGGAAATCACATTCCAAGATTTGGGAAGCCATAGAGAAAGGGGATCGTGATACATTGGTTTCCAATGAGGATGGAGTATCAATGGGTACTCAAGAAAGATTCAAGTGGAAGAATAACAGTATCCATGATGGATATCTATTATATAAAGGTAAAGTGTGTGCCCCTAGAGACTTTGAGATGAGATGAAACATTTTGTACGAGTGGCATGACACACTTAGTGTGGGGCACTTAGGAGTTAATAAGACTTATGATCTTGTTAGAGGTATTTTTACTAGCCTAGAATTCATAAAGACTTCCTAGAGTATGTGCTGAAGTGCACTAAATGCCAAGTCATAAAGCTAAAAGATTGCGGATCAGAGGACTACTCCACCCATTGTATCTCAATGGATTATATAGTAGGATTACTTAAGACATAGAGAGGGCATGACTCCGTTTGGGTAATTGTAGATAGGTTAACCAAAATGGCTAGGTTTATTCTGACACATAGTACAATGAAGGCACATGAGTTGGCTAGGTTATTTGTAGAGAACCTATACCAGTTATATGGTCTTCCTTAAGAAATTATTTCTGATCAAGATATATACAAAGTTTACTAGCCACTTTTGGAGAGCAATCTTCAAGAGATGGGATACTAAACTTAGCATGGGTACGGCCGAGCATCCATAGTAGGATGGGCAAACAAAGAGGGTTAACAAAATCCTAGAAGATATCTTCGAGCATATGTGAATGAAAGTCAAACTAATTGGGAAGAGTACTTACCTATAGTAGAGTTTGCATATAATAGTGACAAGCACTCTTCCACTGGACATGATCCATTTATGATTATGCCTGGATTTCAGCCAAGAGCTCCTTATGGAGTAGGATTGCAACATAAGAAAGTCAAAGTTGCAAAGCACTTCTTGGAATAGATGAAAGATATGCTTAGGCTTGCTATGGATAGCATTAGGAGAGTTCAAGACAGGCTAGAGCCTATACTCACCCTCAAAGAAGAAGCATCAAATTTGAGGTAGGGTAGCAAGTATATCTTAGAGTCCCATCTAGGTCTGAAACCATGAAGACCGGACCTTGTCCAAAGTTATCTATGTATCCAAAACTATCTCCTAGGTATTGTGGAGCATGCCCAATACTTAAGAGAATATGAAAGATGGCTTACAACTCCAACTTCTAGAGAATAGCTGGATCCATCCAATATTTCATGTTAGTTGGCTTGAGAAAAGCATGGGTGAATGTGACAACCTCATTCTAGATAGTTAGGTAGTTGATCCTATTTTCTTTTCAATCTATTCCACATGAGCCTGAGAGCATGCTACACCCTCGAGAGAAATAGAATAGGAGTCACTTATATAAAGATTGCCTAGTAAATTGGAAAGGTAGATTCGAAGATAGTTACATGGGAGCAGATTAGCACCCTTCAAACATGGTTTCTCAATTTTAGATTGCCTTCCCAAGAGTCTTCTTAAGGGGAAGGATATAGGGACACAACACAGAGTCATGGCCATGTACATAGGATACATGGGGTTTAGTGGGAGCATTTGGTTTATATTCTGTTAACTTCCATTGAGCATTCTAATACCCTTTTTGAGGACAAAAATGGACTTATGGGGAAGGAAACGTTATGGGAGAGCTTTGAGAAAAGGAGGTGACAGTTGTCGCTTAGCTCATATGCCATATGGGCTCTCACATGTGTGCCAAGTGGCACTCATTTGGGAAGCCATCATGTCTCTCCAAGATGGAAGTTCAAGATAGATTCTTATATGTGTGGCTGGGTAGAAATAATCATCGTTGTTTGTGACTTCCCTTTGTAATTTCAGTCGATATTGGTTTCTTCACCATCATCAGTTTGTGCCCACCTTCACAAAAGTAAGGGGATTCATAGGAGATCAGTGGTGATGTATCAGTGTCCATTCCAATTAAGTAAAGTTCCACTAAAAATATTGCTTGGCATTTATTAGTGTAAAAGTTTTAAGAGCTAATTTTATTTTTAGTAAAACAAAAAGTTAAGATAGATTAATGATTATTTATGTGTAGAGGACTTGCGTAGGAGCCATCTTTTTCTTTTAATGCATATTGGAATGCATGTCCTCTATTAGTGGTATTAAATCAGTAATTTGGGCATTCAAAGAAAATAAATGAAATAGAAAAGGTTATTAAAGACCATCATTGAAGCTTTATGACATAATGAACAAAGGAAAGAAAGTATTGAAGAGAATCAAGTTTAAAAGAAGAAAATGGGTCATTTTATACAAAAGGAAGATCCAAACATACATATCGTATTTTACCAAAGGGGATCATTACCAATCTTACTTGAAAGAAATAGCTTACATAAATGATCATATTGAAAAACTAGAGAAGGGTAATTGTGAACATGGCAAGTTTTAGAGTTAAAAATTACCTAATAGGCAAGGGATTATGGGGTTTAGTAAGTGGTTCAAAACAAATAGCTATGTAGATGATATTAAACTCACACATGATCAAATAAGATATACGAGAGATTGTAATGAAATGGGTGGAAGAATATTATTCATCCTTCCCCAACACATTCAACACAATGACGGGATACATTGACCTATATACTTTTAAGAATGTATGGAGATTGTATTGAGAGGCTATAAGCCACTTCCATAAAGATGTGATAAATAAAGTTAGCAAGGGTTTCTCTCAAAGAATATATTACCATGTTCCTAAAGTAAAAGATGTAAAAGAGTTTCTTGCCTCAATTAGATGTGCAATAGATCATGATGATCTAGTTGCACATATATTGAATGGGCTAAGTGATTATGAAAACTGGAAAGCCTTCACAACTTCACTACATGTGAGGGACACTCTATTGTATTTTGGACAAGTGATTACTCCCTTTGTCATTGAGAGACAAAAATGAGTGGAATTTTAGTGTTGTCCAATGAATGTGCTTTGTGTTGCTTACGTGTAAGGCCTCCATGACAAGGAGAATTCAATTGTGCATTGCCCTATTGGTGGGAACACTCGCTTATGTCATGAGGAAGGAGATAAGGAAGAGAACGCACACACACACTCTCACTCTCAAGGAGAAGCACACACACACATTGAGGCAAGGAAGAATGATCTTCTTCTCCTTCTTCTATTACATAAAAAGGAATGTACAAGAATGAACTTAAACAAGAATACAACAAGTGCAATATATAAAGACCAGTACATAAGGAAAAACCTATGTGCGTGAATGAGTGAGCTGGCAAGGAACAAATGTGCCATCACTCTCGGTAGATAAATCTAATAAAGCTCAATGAAGTATCCGTGACATATACTGTTAAACGCGGAACGAACCGTCAGAGACGCGTTTACGCAATTAGTGGGTTCTTGGGAGTGGAAGGGGTTTGTTAGACAGAGGCCCTGTTCTTGATTTTCCCAAATTTCCCACTTCACACAACAATATACTTGTTGGTGCAGACCAATCACCAATTGAATTTTGGAAGATAAAAGATGGAGATAAGATCAATTCTTGAAGCTTAGAAGATGGTTACATTCACATATTGAAAGAAATGTACACATATGTACATTAGTTAAGACATAGGTTACTTATACTTATGCTTTGACATAAGTCTGTACATATTTGCTTATAAATACTATGGAAAAAATGTCGGGATATAGAGAGAAGACGAGGAGAGACTATGTATGAGCATAGGAATAGAGAAATGAGAAGTTGTAAGTGTCATTAGACACATGAGAAGTTAGTTGAAGTCTCTCTCTCATTCAGTTGTAGTCTTCTTCAGAAATGACAGAATTTTTACGCCCGAAGTTTCTGTGTTTTCTCCTCGTGTAGTAAATCTTTTATGAATTCCTTTTGCAGATGTCTAAATCCATAGTTAATCAATCTATGGCTAGAGTTTGAGAGTCTAATTTTAATCAGGCTAAGAGAATTGTGTGTAGGAACATTCATATGTAAAGAATGTTCACAGTCTCCTGAAATAGGCGCAGATTTCGAGTTCAGAGAAATGGACAGTGCTCAGTGCACAGTGTAAAGTTTTACACATATGATAGCTCAAAATCTAAGTTGAGAGATAAACTATCTACATCTAAAAGCATTTGACCAAACGGGTTCGACATTGAGAGAACTATAGCTAAGAAGTTACAGGTGTCAAAGTCGCTACTGCAGAGAAGCAGTGTTACACATAGGTAAAGTGTTTGAGTCATTTCTCAAAGTATACTCAATCATTTGAGGAGATTTAAGTTGGAGAAGGTGCACAACCTTAAGGCGACACATCCTACAAAGTTTTATAAAAAACTTTATACAAATGGTTAGTCAATCAGAGATTAATCTGCAGCAGACTTTTCTGAGAAATTGAGTTTTTCCAGAATAGTTAATTTCTTGATAATTTAGTGATTGTTCTCTAAAATTAAGAGAAGTCTAGACTTATTCTTGATATAGAGGTGCTCTAATTTCAAGAATAGGTTGTTCTTTTGGAGATTAACACTCTCCATCAGTGGTATCAGAGCAGGAAGCATCAGAATTGAAGAAAGGAGGATCCAGACTGCTGCAGCTACAAAGAATTTGACATCTGAATATTCAAAAGGTGAAAGCTTGCAAGGAAAGCTTGAGAAGGAGATCATACGACATCAAGGAAGTCAAAAGGAGTATCATTCGAAGTAAAGGTAACTTTATCCTTCATAAAGGTTGAAGAATTCAATATACAGGTGAAGGAAGGATGGGAGATTCTCTTCAAATAGAGAAGTTGGATAGAGAAAACTATCCTGCATGGTCAATGAGGATGGAAGCTCATCTAATGAGCAAAGATTTGATAGCTTACATTACAGGTGAAGAGGAAAAGCCACAATTCAGAGATCCTAGTGTTCTAACTAGGGAGGAATTAATAGATTTGAAGAATTGGATGAAGAGAGATGCTCAAGCTAGGAGTATCATTTATATGGCAGTCAATGATTACTTGCTACCTCACATTAGAGGTCTTGAAAGTGCAAGTGATATATGGAATGCTTTGGAAGAGCATTTCCAAAACACCACAAAGTCAAGGAAGGCATCTTTATGGGCACAATTTACAACTTTCAAGAAGAAGGCCTCTCAATCCATTTCAAATTATGTAACAAGGATAAAAGACATTGCAGATGCATTAGGAGCTGTTGATGAAAATATTGAGGAGGATAAATTGGTAAGGCAAATCCTTACAGGTTTGAGAGGTGATGACAAATGGAAGCCATTCATTTTGTCTATAGAATTATCACTTGATCATTTCACTCCTGATTTAAATCAGTTGCTAGGTCATATGCTAACATTTGAGCAGGATGTTAAAGGAGATGGTGACAAAAGTACAGGTCATGCAATGTACTCAAAGGACAAGAAGAAAGCTAACAAAGGAAAGCAACAATCAGGTGAAGATGAAGGCACAACTAGTCAAGCCAACTTCCTAAGAGGTAGAGGAGGTGGCAAAGGTAGAGGAAGAGGCAGGAATAACAAAGATGGAGCCAAAGCATGCTGGATTTGTGGTAAGACAAATCATTTGGCTAATGATTGTTGGCATAATAATCAGAGTAATGGTGGATATAATCAAAACTATAATTCAAGAGGAAGAGGTGGCAGAAATCAAAGAGGTAATTTCAGAGGCAGAGCTAGTAGGGGTTACTTTGGCAAAATGTAGGTAGAGGTTTCCAAAGTCAACAATATAACAATACCTACTACAATTATGCTTCAGATCAAAAGGAAGATTCAACATTGATAATGAATGCAACTTGTGAAAGGTAGAGTGAAGATCAAAGAGTCTTCTACATTGACTCAGGGTGTAGCAATCACCTGAGTGGTAATATAGCCTTGATGACTGATTTGGAGAATAAGGTATCTAATCATGTTGTTCAAACAGGTGACAACACAAAGCACAATGTGAAGTCAATTGGATCAGTGAAGGCCAAGGATGGTAGCACCTTATTGAGTAAGGTCTTGTATGTTCCTACAATTCCTAAGAATTTGATAAGTGTAGGACAAATTGTGGAAAAAGGTTATGAAGTAAGGTTCACTAATGAAGGAGTGTTTGTGGAAGACCCTAGCAATGGGTATAAACAAATTGTTTCAGGGAAGAAAGAAGGAAGATTGTTCACATTGAAGATTCAAGGTAATGTTGGTCATGCCTTGTTCACTTATGGAGGACATAAGATCTCTGAGTTAGATCTTTGGCACAAGAGACTTGGACATTTCAATGAAAGAGGTATTAAAGACATGATTAATAATGGTTCAGTGCTTGGATTGCCTAATGTTGCAGGTCAACATATGACATACAGATGTGAGGCATGTCAATTAGGTAAGGCTCATAAGCAACCCTATTCTAAGCATGGTTTTATGTATTCAGAGAAACTTGAGTTGGTACACACAGATGTGTGGGGACCATCAAAGGACTTCAGTATCAATGGTTCAAGGTATTATGTGATTTATGTTGATGATGCTACCAGATGGATCACTATCTATGTGATCAAAGATAAGTCAGAAGTATTCAATACTTTCAAACATTATCATATGTATGCAGAGAGAATTACAGGACATAAGTTGAAAAGACTAAGGTCAGATGGAGGGGGAGAGTATTTTTCTAATGAGTTCAGTGATTACTTGTGGAATGCAGGTATAAAAAGAGAGGTTACTTGCAGGTACTCTCCTCAACAAAATGGTGTAGCAGAAAGGAGGAATAGGACTCTTGTTGAGTTTGCAAGGTCCATGATGAAGGAGAAAAATTGCCCAAATTATTTGTGGGCTGAGGCTGTAAATACAGCTACTTATTTGGTTAATAGGCTACCTTGTAAAGCCTTGCAGGGTATGGCATCATATGAGGCATGGTGGGGTAAGAAACCTACACTAGACCATTGCAAAGTATTTGGATGTTTGGCCTATGCATATGTGCCATCACAATTAAGGCACAAATTGGAACCAAAAGCTGAAAAATATGTGTTTATTGGTTATGATGATAAGCAGATGGGATACAGGTTGTGGAATCCATCCACAAAACATTTTCTTGTATCAAAAGATGTTACATTTGATGAGCAAGGTACTTGGTATGCAGGTACTATCAATATTAATACAGATGATGAAGAAATTGTGAGCCAAAGGAAAGGTAAATCAAAGGTTCAGATATTTGATGAGCAAGAGAATAATGAAGTGCAGGTTGAAGTGGAAGAAACACCAAGATTTGATCCTGAATGTGAAGAACCAGAAACCTCAAGAAGTGGAGAACTTAGGAGGACTACAAGGAACAAATGGCAACCTACAAGGTATAGCTATGATACTTCATTCTTGACTACCAAAGATTATGCTTACATGGTAAAAGCAGATGAAGACCCTTCTACATATGAAGAGGCAAAAGGTAAAGAAAATTGGGAGAAAGCTATGCAGGAAGAATATGATGCATTGATGGAGAATCAAACATGGGATTTGGTTCCAAAGCCAAATAGTCAGAAGATCATTGGATGCAAGTGGGTCTATAAGACAAAGAGATTTGCAGATGGAAGTGTGTCTAGGTACAAAGCTAGACTTGTTGTAAAAGGGTTTGCTCAGACATATGGTATTGATTATGATGAGACTTATAGTCCAGTGGCAAAGATGACAACCATCAGAACACTCATAGCAATTGCTGCTTGCAAAGGTTGGAAATTGTGTCAATTAGATGTGAAGAATGCTTTTTTGAATGGTTATATTTCAGATGAAGTGTTCATGGAGCAACCTCAAGGATTCAGAAATGGAAGATATCCAGATCATGTGTGTAAGCTCAAGAGAGCTTTATATGGCTTGAAGCAGGCCCCAAGGGCATGGAACTATAGACTTGTAAAGTTCCTAAAAGAACTTGGATTTCAAGTATCAAAAGCAGATAGTAGCTTGCTTGTCAAAGCAAGTGATGATGGGTTTATTTACATGTGCATATATGTTGATGATATCATTCTTACAGGTACAGATGAGAAAGGCATTCAAAGCTTAAAGAAGCAAATGGAGAAAGAGTTCAAAATCAGTGATTTGGGAGACTTGTCATACTTCTTGGGCATGGAGATTTCATACACTCAACATGGAGTGTATGTGACTCAAGAAAGGTATTTGAAGAATTTGTTAACAAAGTTTAAGATGAATGATTGCTGAGTAGCACCTACTCCAATGGAGGTGAATCACAAATTAAGCAGATTTGGAGGTGAAGAATTCAAGGACATGAAGCAATATCAGAGTTTGGTTGGTAGTCTTATCTATGCTACATTAACTAGACCTGATTTATCATATGCAGTTGGGGTTTTGTCTCAATTCATGCATTGTCCTAGGAAAGAGCATTGGATTGCAGGTCAAAGAGTGTTGAGGTACATTAAGGGTACACTCAAGGAAGGTTTGTATTATGGTTTTACATCAGATACAAATATCAAGATCTATAGTGATGCAGATTGGGCAGGTAATCCAGATGATAGAAGGTCAACTTATGGATACATGTGTTATGTGGGAGATAAATTAATCTCTTGGTGCTCAAAGAAGCAACATACAGTTGCTTTGTCATCTACAGAAGCAGAGTACAAAGGCATGGTTGAAGCAGCAAAGGAAGTGATATGGCTTAAGACTCTCATGAAGAGTTTTGATACTATACAGAGCATACCTATCATTTATGGTGATAACATGAGTTCATTATATCTAGCTGCTAATCCTGTTTTTCATGCCAGGACCAAACACATTGAGATACAGTATCACTTTCTAAGAGAGAAGGTGATGGATAAGGAGATTGAAGTCATACATACTTCAACAAAAGATCAGATAGCTGATATGCTTACAAAGAGCTTGGATGGACCAAAGTTACAGAAGTTCAAAGACATGGCAGGCATAAAGAAGGTTAGAGAAACCTCAATTGATGATTGAGGGGGAGCTGTTGGTGCAGACCAATCACCAATTGAATTTTGGAAGATAAAAGATGGAGATAAGATCAATTCTTGAAGCTTAGAAGATGGTTACATTCACATATTGAAAGAAATGTACACATATGTACATTAGTTAAGACATAGGTTACTTATACTTATGCTTTGACATGAGTCTGTACATATTTGCTTATAAATACTATGGAAAAAATGTCGGGATATAGAGAGAAGACGAGGAGAGACTATGTATGAGCATAGGAATAGAGAAATGAGAAGTTGTAAGTGTCATTAGACACATGAGAAGTTAGTTGAAGTCTCTCTCTCATTCAGTTGTAGTCTTCTTCAGAAATGACAGAATTTTTGCGCCCGAAGTTTCTGTGTTTTCTCCTCGTGTAGTAAATCTTTTATGAATTCCTTTTGCAGATGTCTAAATCCATAGTTAATCAATCTATGGCTAGAGTTTGAGAGTCTAATTTTAATCAGGCTAAGAGAATTGTGTGTAGGAACATTCATATGTAAAGAATGTTCACAGTCTCCTGAAATAGGCGCAGATTTCGAGTTCAGAGAAATGGATAGTGCTCAGTGCACAGTGTAAAGTTTTACACATATGATAGCTCAAAATCTAAGTTGAGAGATAAGCTATCTACATCTAAAAGCATTTGACCAAACGGGTTCGACATTGAGAGAACTATAGCTAAGAAGTTACAGGTGTCAAAGTCGCTACTGCAGAGAAGAAGTGTTACACATAGGTAAAGTGTTTGAGTCATTTCTCAAAGTATACTCAATCATTTGAGGAGATTTAAGTTGGAGAAGGTGCACAACCTTAAGGCGACACATCCTACAAAGTTTTATAAAAAACTTTATATAAATGGTTAGTCAATCAGAGATTAATCTGCAGCAGACTTTTCTGAGAAATTGAGTTTTTCCAGAATAGTTAATTTCTTGATAATTTAGTGATTGTTCTCTAAAATTAAGAGAAGTCTAGACTTATCCTTGATATAGAGGTGCTCTAATTTCAAGAATAGGTTGTTCTTTTGGAGATTAACACTCTCCATCAATACTAACGCTCAAGAACTCTATCAAGAACCTATTTACGCTTCACAATCTTACTATCTATGATCGGACACTTCCTAAAGTCTACCGAACACATTCAAATTAAGGTACTCTCAATATATAGCACCAAACTACCCAAAATCATAATACAGACTGAGTTTGATTGCTCAAGAACTGCTCCGAACACAAAACACTGTAACAACAGAGATAATACAGTGACTCAACCTTTACCGAGTAGTTGCAGACAATCAACCAGAACCGAAGACACAGAAAGACTTAAAATTCTCAAACACACAGTACTGAATGTAGATTCCTACACCGAGTAAGACTACTCAGTGATCAGCGTACCATATAAGAACTACCATAACACAACTCACAGTCATAACCTTTACGGGACAAAGATTCTGTACTTAGCTTAAGACGAACCTGACTGTAACTTAATCCTTACCGTACAATAGCAGATCTTCAATGCAGACGACAACCACAATACGACTCAGAGTTCCTAAACACACTACAGTTACTACACAGACTTCACCGACTAGACAGAGATTCACCAACCGAACAGGTATTGATAACCACAAGGGAGAGATGAGAACAAGGTACTCAAAATGACGCAAAAACACACCACAGTAACGTGCAGATCAATCACCCAGACAGACAGTCTAGTGATCCAACCGATCATCACCGAGCGTCTCTTTTTCATTCATTTATATAAAGATAACAACCTTCTTTGTAACAACCTTTCGTACGTGCGGACTAGAGAAAGATTCAGTTTTTACAACTGCCAATCTGACGGCCGACTAACACTTGGCACGCACGGTGGACTCGAACCCGCAGGTTTACAAAATTATGGTTCATCTATAATGCCTTCTAAATACATCGATCGGGCTAATCTAAAAGTTTGGGCAATTTTCTTCTTCAGAGATTCTATCATCTGCTTCAAAATATCAGGTTCTACTAATTGGGCATCTGTTCTTACAGAACTTAGGGAAATGGCTTCGGTCAGCAAAACTTCTGCCTGCGTCTGCAGAACAGCTTCCTGTAAGTAGAAATCATTCGCTAATGCCGCATCTCTGCTGAGCTTCATATCTGCTATCTGTTTATCAATTTTTGAGAGTCGTTCTTTTTGTGTATCCAGCTGGTACTCTCTTCTTTCTATCTCCTGGTTCTGAAATTGGATTGTTTTGTAGTAAGCATCACGCTCTCGTCGGATACTTGCGATCTCTTTCCGTAATTGCACTTCCAGGGTCAATTTCCTTTTAAGAATATCGTTGACTTCAGCACAATCAGATTTACTTTTTTGGACTTCTTCAGCAGTCTTCATAGCCAGATCATGCATCTCTTGGCCTCGCTGTACCACTTCGTCTAATTGTTGTCTGGTTTCTTCTAAGAGATTCCCTAAAGCTACTCGTGCATCTTCTTTATCCTGGATTAATTGCTTCAAGTTTACTAACTCTACATCTATGTTAGTCGGCCGCCGGATTGGCAACTGTATAACTGAATCTTTTGTTCGCACGCGTGAAAAGTTGTTACATTGACAGTTGTAATCGTTTATATAAACGCAATGAAAAGAGATGCTGAGTGACGATTCGGGGACTCACCAAACTGTTCGTCTAGGTGATGGTCTGAGCATTGTTGTAGCATTGTTTGTTTAATTCCTGAGTACTCTGAGTATACTGTGCATATCCGTGTTGTTATCTATCGATCTCTGTTGTGATTGTGAGTTCATTTGCATACGGTAGCTCGTTGTATTGTTGTCTGAGTAAGTTGTTCGCGATTCTCTAGTGGGATTGTTGTGTTAGCCCACGTGTCGTGTGGTTACTATTTCTTGAAATGATCTGCCAGTGATAGGGAAGTCTGTGTAGCTGCGATAGCATTTCTGATATTCGAGTTTGTACTGTGTTGTCTTCAGTATTGAGGTGTATGTTCGTACGACAAAGATTAAGCTACGGTGAGAGCCATTCCAAGTTGCGTACTGAACATTCAGCACTGTGTGTCTGTAATTGTTGAGTCTTTCTGTGTCTTCGGATGTTGGTCGGATTGTAGTACCTATTCGGTAAAGGTTGAACTATTACTCTTGTCTCTGGTATTCTCAGTAAGTTAGGTGCAGAGCAATATAGCATCCTCGTGTATTCGGTACCCGTTGGCCGAGCTAAGACATGAACTGTGAATGTCTAAGTACAACAGAATCTTGATAGAACTCTCAGCACCAGTATATTGCTGTATCTGAAGTAGTTCTTTTGGGAAACAAGCATAGGGCCTCTGTTTTTACAGACCCCTTCCACTCCCAAGAACCCACTTTCGGTTAAACGCGTTCTGACAGTTAGAACACAGCGTTTAACGCACCAACACTTTAACACTGGCGCCGTCTGTCGGAAGGTGGCAACATATCAGATTGTTGCAACATATCGACAGTAATAGTACGCGATTAGTACCAAAAGATGATACATGCCGGTTACTCGATCCGGTGAAACGTATCCAAAGAACAGACAGCCTTGGGTACCTAACCTACTAAGGACGCCTCCAGGAGGTAAAAGCGCAGATAGGTCTAACCCAGTTGGCAAAAAAGGTAAAAAACGTTAGTAGTGATTCCGGTCATATTCCAGTGGAACGTACTACACCTCTGGAAGATTCCGGAACGCTTTCGGCACAGTCTGTCGAAGAGATAGTAACTGCAGAATCTACCAGAACGCAGTCTGAAGTTAGTTTAACAACATTGATAAAGATTCAAATTTGTTTACAAATAGAAACGCTTTAGCCAAAGAAATCAGTAAGGGAGAAAAAGCACCTTGTATTGGTGAAAAATCGACACATTCTGGTGATATTTCGGTAACAGTTGCTGAAAGATCGCAGTTTTCCGGCGACGGTTTACCATTTCTTGGTGAATCTTCAGCCCAGTTGCCGCTATTGGGAGTAAGCTTTCTTACATTTGACATCAAGAAGGAAGGTAGCTTGTTCGAAACCGAAATTTGAAACATACTGAACAAGATTATCGAGCCGGAAAGTGCACAGGCCGACGATACAGATTCCGATAGTTCAGATATTCAGCCGTGGGATACAAAAGATAGTCACAATACAACCATCAGAGCCATGAACAGGCAACAACAACAGCAGCAACAACAACAACAACAACTATGCCCACCAAGGCCGACTCCAACCGGAGTAACGTACACTAAATTCGGTGGATTCCCAGGAGATGACCCAGATGCTCATGTACGCACATTTGAGATAAGTTACGCAGTGCTCAACCATCCACCTGATCCGGTGTATAACGCTATTATTTTCTAGTCGACATTAGTTAACGAAGCAACTAGATGGCTTACAGAATATGATATTAACCACTTTGGCACCTATGAAGCAGTAAGGGATGCATTTTTGCAGAGATTCAGGCTAAAGAAGAATCCAGCCAAAATTTTTGACTACCTGCAAAACAATAGACAGAAGATAAATCAAACAATACAGGAATACGCCACTCTCTTCAGGACTCATTTGAGGCAGTTACCACCACATGCCAACCTGTCGAATGACGTTATAACTCAATGATTTATCAATGGATTGACTCCGCAACTTAAACAGATTATGATCATACGCTGTGTAGGAGCTATGACGCTAGATACAGTGATTGCAATGGCTTTGCAGCTGGAAAACAAGGTTGGAGGATTTACAGAAGACTTGAAATGGTTAAAGGCAAATAAAAATGTTGCAAAAGACCCGACCAGACATGTTCTGCACCACATGCAAGAATTCAGGGCACACTAGTACCACTTGTGCACTTAATCAGTTGTTTTGCGCTATCTGCAACATGACCGGACATACCACCGAAAATTGTGCATACAACGCCAAAGTACAGGGAACCGCAACTGTCAATGCTATTATACAGGAACCAGGATAGCCAGCCAATCATTATGCACCTCCGCAAATGAGAAACAACCAGCAACAAGGCTATCGAAATTACAGAGGACAGAGAAATAATAACTACAATGCAAATCGATGGCAGGCCAGACCAGCACAAGGAAATCCCAATTTACCACCACTGCGCTGCCATTTTTGTGGTGAATTTGGTCATATTAGAAGATTTTGTAAGGATGCAGCTGAGTATGATCAGAGGAAGAAAGATCGACAAAACCCTATGACTAATATGGTACAAATCACACTCGTAGAAACGCAAGCTGCAGTAATTCAAACCCGATCCGGTAAGCAACTGCAACGAGTAGCAGAAGTATTTGAACTAGGCATACGTGAACAACAAAGGATGTATGATAAGGCAAGTCAATGGACCACTGCCGAACCTCCAGTGTTCCCAGATCCTATTCCGGTGACCCAGGCTCCGCTAACCAAGGAAGGAACACAAAAACAAGATTCTAATTCAGTAGCAGGCACATCATCTTCAGCAGATACATCCTCTTCAGCCGGAGCATCATCTTCAGAATCCATGGAAAGCACAATTCAATCACATACAGCCTGGGAGATTTTATCTAAAGCGTCCATTACTCTTCCTCTTGGCCAATTACTTGCACTAGTACCAGGAGTTCGACAACAATTCTAGCAACAGTTTAGTCTTGAATCTGTCTGCATTCCAGCAACAGCCACAGTGCAACCGAAACCTGATTCTATGGTCGATCATTCGGTTCCTTTAATTACGGTATGGTATAAAAATCATAAAATTACACAGGTACTAATTGATGGAGGATCTGGTGTCAACATTGCTACTGTTGCACTGTGTAAGAAGTTAGGATGGACTGAAATTGAACCAGTTCAGTTCTTTGTCAGAATGGCTGACCAGTCTAGAGTCCACCCAGTAGGACTTGCCCGGAATGTACCAATAACTTTGCAGGGTACCACATTTAAGATGACCTTTGTCGTCCTAGAATTACCGGAATCCACCCTTGATTATAATCTTCTTTTTGGCCGTCCTTGGCTGAAGCAAGCTAAGGTCATACAAGATTGGTCTGCACAGGAACTCACTTTCAAAGATAATAATCGTAAATATGTTGTAAAATTAGATGCTATACAGCCTTGCCAATTGCATGCTAGACCATATTTTGTAGAACCAGTTCATATGTTAGATGGGCTGTCAGATGATGAAGAAGAAGAGTTTTTAAAAAACAACATTGACTTGATCTCCCTAGGAACTGTTGATCTACAATCTGTTGTAGATAATTGGAATCCCGCAGTTTGTACGGTGATGTCTGTAACAAAAAAGGATACGAAAGAAGATAAGGTTACCATAGATGACACTGATCTACAACAACTTTTTAAGCCAGCTGACGATACAAAGAAGCCCCGACAATTTTATGTCCCAGAGGATCAGTTGATCACTTATAATTTAGGAGATGAGGACCACCCACGTCCTGTCAAGATAAAGGAAAGCCTATCGAAAGTAATTCAAGCAGACTTAATCCACCTACTCCGAGAGTTCTCTGACATCTTTGCATGGGATTACAAAGATATGAAGGGTCTGGACCCGCGCATTTATCAACACAGGGTCATGCTGAAGCCGGAAGCAAAACCAATCAAGCAACCCAGCTACCAGATGAATTCGAACTATGCATCACAGATAAAAGCAGAGCTTGATAGGCTACTCAAAGTTGGATTCATTGTACCAGTAGAGCATGCTGAATGGATCTCACCAATTGTTATTGTCCCTAAAAAGAATAAGTAGTTACGAATATGTGTGGATTACCGGAAACTGAATGCAGCTACGGTGCCTGATCCATTTCCGCTACCTTTTCTTGATACCATGCTTGATAGAGTAGCAGGACATGAAATGTATTCATTCCTAGATGGATACAGTGGGTATAATCAAGTTAGAATGGTTGAACAGGATATACCAAAGACCACCTTCATTACCAACTGGGGTGTTTTTGCGTGTATTGTTATGTGGTTTGGATTAAGAAATGCCCCTAGTACTTTCCAGCGATGCATGCAGGAGATATTCTCACCTTATCTTACCTCGTTTATGCAAGTGGATCTTGATGATTTTTCGTTATTTGGTAAGATGGTAGCACACTTGTCCCATTTACGGTGTTGCTTTGAGAAGTGCAGAGAATATAGACTCTGTTTGAACCCAAACAAATCTGTGTTTGCGGTTTCATGTGGTAAATTACTTGGCCATATTGTATCATCACAGGGCATACAAGTCGACCCGGATAAGGTTGTAGCTGTATTAGGAGCACCTGTCCCTACCACATCGAAAGAAGTCATGAGTCAAGTCCGCTGGCATGGTCGTCATTTACAGTGGCTCACTCATTTAGCAATTCCACTCAATCGTTTAATCACGAAGACTCCTAAACAGTTTGACTGGACCCCGGATTGTCAGATAGCATTTGATCGTTTAAAGTGTTTATTAACACAAGTTCCCATCTTACAGCCTCCCGACTGGGATCACCCCTTTCATGTATTTGTTGATGCTTCAGATATAGCAATTGGCAGCGTTCTAATGCAACAAACCGATAAGTGGTTCAGACCAGTTTACTATGCAAGTCGAAGGCTTGCCCCTGCAGAAAAGAATTACTCTGTAACTGAAAGGGAATGTCTAGGTTTAGTGTACTCTGTCAAGAAATTTAGGCATTATTTACTTGGAAGAAAATTTACTTTTCATATAGATCATGCTGCACTTGTTTATCTGGTTCAGCAACAGCATCTAGGAGGTCGATTAGCGCGATGGGTTCTGCTTTTACAAGAATTTGACTACGAAGTTATTCATCGACCAGGCAGTTCCCATGCCTTAGCAGATTTTCTTTCTCGCTTAGATTCCGGTGAACCTCCGGTCGGTGTAGATGACACAACATCGGCAATTTATACTTCTGAACCAACCAATGATGAAATTGTAGACCAACCTATGCCATCTACATATTATGATCAATTATTGACTTTTCTTACTGATGGATGCCTCCCTTCTCAGACCTCTACTGCAATACGCAGGAAAATTGCAGTGTACAGTCACAAATTTCGATTAAAATTGCTGAAGAATTATACTATATGGATTACACAGGAATTCTACTTCGTTGTATTCCACCACAGAAGTTAACTCGGTCATTATGTTGGCTCACTCAATTCCTTCCGGTGGCCATTTTGCTGCAGATTTAACACACCGGAAAATTCTGCAGAGTGGACTTTGGTGGCCTACTATGTACAGGAATGTATTGTAGTTTGTCAAAAAATGTGATAATTGTCAGAGGACTAGACAGCCCCTACAACGTCATCTTTTCCCTCTACAACCTATCTTGCCATTAGAACCTTTTCAGAAGTGGGGTCTAGACTTTATCGGACCTATTACACCGCCAGCAATACTCAGCAATAACCGTTATATCCTAACCTATACAGACTATGCAACCAAATGGGCAAAAGCTTTGGCTTTACGGTCTACGACAACGGTTGCGGTAGCAAAGTGTCTACTGAAAGATATCTTTCCACGTTTTGGTTTACCTCTAGAGCTTGTTACAGATCAAAGCACTCATTTTGTTAACAATCTAATGAAAGTACTCACACATTCTTTTCAGATCACGCATAAATTCAGCTCACCATATTATCCTCGTGCAAATGGTTTGGCTGAGAGTACAAACAAGACCCTGCTGAATATGCTTCGAAAACTCATTCTGGAAGCACCGGAAAGATGGGACCAACTGTTACCTGTAGTCTTGTGGGCATACCGAACTACTTATAAGGTAGCTACAGGTCTAACACCCTTCAAACTAGCTTTTGGATTGGAAGTCATAGCACCTATGGAAATTATTGTGCCAAGTTTATGAGTAGCCATCAATCAGAAACTACTACCGGAAGAATCTCTATCATTTCGGTTGGATACACTCAGAGAATTAGACGAGCATCGATGGCACAGTTTCATGACTAATCAGGAAGTACAGCTAAGACAAGCTCGAGCACATGATCGCTACCTACAAACCCCAGCTTTTACGGTGGGACAACTTGTACTATTTTACAATGCAAAGTCAAATCGCTCTGCTGGCAAATTCAAGATACGATGGTTTGGCCCCTACCGGATTTCTGAACAAGTGGGCCCCGCTGTTGGAGATAGACGTCTGTGGAAGCACGCAAACAGCACAAGGAAGAAGAAGAAGCTTGGAGCACAAACACACAATACTGAATGTATTACTAGAGAATGTACTAAGATAAGTAGCCCATTAGGGCAATAGGCGTATGTACAAGCCAGGGGAAAAAAACCTCCTAAAGAGGGAAAAAAGTGCCCCGACGGTCCTAGAGTGTTCACACACATCACTACCTAAATATATCAACAAATCCCCCCTGGGAGTGATGCGGTGAACAAGGAGCTAGCACTCATGTATAAGGAAGTGCCAAGCTATGTGGAAATCACTCCACAAAAGGAAGTAAGCCCAAACCTTTGCGGAAAGCTTCAAACTTCTCCCTAGGCAGAGCCTTCGTGAAAAGGTTTGCAATGTTCTCCTGCGTGGGCACATATGCCAAGCTGATCTCCCCAGCAGAGAACCTCTCCCTGACATAGTGATAATGCACCTCAATGTGCTTAGTGCGAGCATGGAACACAGGGTTCCTCGCAACTGCCAATGCGCTCTGACTGTCAGTGAAGATGGTGGTGGCAGAAGACTGGCCAACACCCAAATCAGCCATAAGGCGTCTGAGCCACACACACTCAACAGTCGCTGTGAAAGCTTCCCTATACTCAGCCTCACAACTGGAAGTGGCCACAGTAGGCTGCTTCTTGCTCAACCAAGATATACATGAGCTACCAAGCATGAAGCAAAAACCACTGGTGGACACACGAGTGTCATAGCAACCAGCCCAATCTGAGTCAGAAAAAGCATGCAAATCTGGCGGTAGTGATCCCCCCTTGGGATAAAACAACCCAAGTAGCCGAGTACCACTCAAGTAGCGAAAGATGCGCTTAACCGCTTTCCAATGCGTGACTCCTGGGCAATGCATAAACCTGCTCATCTGTGAGACAGCAAACTGAATATCTGGCCAAGTAATGCATAAGTAAATCAAGCATCCAAGAGCCTGCTGATAGAGAACAGCATCAAATGCATCTCCAGCATCATGAAGACTCAATCGTAAACCTGTCTCCATAGGAGTGGCAATAGGCTTACAGTCTTCAAGGCCAAAACGCTCCAATAATGTGTCAATATATTTTGTTTGACACAAAGCCATTCCACCATCAACGTGCATAAACTGAATGCCCAAATAGTGATGCAAATGCCCCAAATCAGACATCTCAAATGAGGCATGCAAATCAGCCTTAAAATCAGCAATATGTGTCTCAATAGGACCAGTGAGCAGCATGTCATCAACATAGACAACAATGATCAGAAGCACATCATTAGCATGTTTAACATATAAGGTGCTTTCAGTTGGACTGTTCTCAAAACCATGTGCAATCAGATAGGCATGTATCTTCTCATACCAAGCACGTGGTGCTTGCTTTAAACCATATAATGACTTCTTTAACCTGCAAACCTGGTTTTCATGCCCTTTCTGCACAAAGCCACAGGGCTGAAAAACATACACTTCTTCATGCAAGTCACCATTTAGAAATGTTGTTTTAATGTCCAACTGATGTACATTCCAACCATGATGGGCTGCAAGTGCACAAATGCTCCGAACAGTAGTCATACGGCATGTAGGTGCAAAGGTCTCATCAAAATCAATGCCTCTTTCCTGTGCATAACCCTTTGCAACAAGCCTAGCCTTATACCTGTCAACTGTACCATCAGGTTTACGCTTCAGCTTGTATACCCACTTAGTGCCAATGGCCTTCTTGCCAGGAGGCAAGTCACATAAAGACCATGTACCATTCTTCATTATAGCATCATATTCAGATTGCATAGTAGCCATCCAATTTTCTGAATTTTGTGCTTCATCAAAAGAAATAGGCTCATTCTCATCACAAAGACTAGATGCAGCCATAGCATAGCAATCTGATGCAAAGGAGGCACTATGAGAGCCTCAACGAGTACGATATGACAAAGGTGCATCTAATTTGCTGTCACGCAAAGTCTGCACCAGCCATTTTGGCATAGTTTTTGACTGCTCAATATCAGCTCTCTCATCAACAAGTGCATCATGTAAATCTGCATCAGAAATGGAATTATCTACATCATCATATGAAACCTGCAAAGGCTGAGAAGTTGCCTCATTAGGACCAGCACTAGCTTGTCCACCTGTAAAAAGAGGCATCAAAGTATCATACATGTCTTTGGAGTTAACAGATGTCTCCTTAGTACATGAAAGCAATGGCTGAATAGCATCTTCCACAAAGACAACATCACGGCTAACCAAAATGCGTTTAGTCTGTGGATGATACAGACGATAGCCTTTACTTTCAGAACTGTACCCAACAAAAATACATTTTACTACCTTATCATCCAATTTTCTGCGATGTTGTTCAGGCACTAATGCATATGCCAAACAACCAAAAGAACGTAGATGAGCAACAGATGGCTTGCGGTCATGCCAAGCCTCATATGGAGTGATAGACTGCAACGCTTTAGTGGGACACCTGTTCAGTACATATGATGCACACATGACAGCCTCAAGCCAGAAACTATGTGGTAAAGCCTGACTTTTGACCATGCACCTCGCCATCTCCATGAGTGACCTATTCTTTCGTTCAGCAACTCCATTCTGTTGAGGTGTATACGGCACTGTACACTGGTGTTTTATCCCACGTTCAGGCAGAAATGCATTAAAATCTGAAGACATATATTCCCCCCCTCGATCAGAACGGAGGGTGCCCATTTTACATGCTGACAGATTTTCAGCCAAAACCAAAAATTGTTTGAAGCACATGAACACTTCGGACTTTGCTTTGAGTGGATATACCCATGCATGCCTGGAAAAATCATCAATGAAAGTCACGAAGTAAAGGTAATTTCCAAAAGAGGGTGTCTGCATAGGACCACAGACATCACTATGTACAAGCTGCAATTTCTGCGTAGCCCGAACTGAACCATCTTTTGGAAAGGAAGAACGCTGCATTTTGCCCAAAATACAGCCTTCACAAACATGTTTTCCAGGTGCCTCAAGTTTGGGCAAAGAGGACACCATTTCAGATTTCTGCAGGCGTAACAAACTAGCAAAATTTAGATGACCAAAGCGTGCATGCCAAAGCTTTGCATCTGACATAGCCTGAGAATCATGAACTGCACATGCCGAATCATTCACAGATCTTTCATAGTCTATGAGCTTATACAGCCCACGACATAAAATGCCAGAAGCAATAATCACATCGCCATTTGAGAGATCATGGATTGTACACCTGTCATCAACGAATTTCACAACCAAGCCAATCTTGGCTAATGCAGAAACTGATAACAGGTTCTTTTTGATCCGTGGCACAAATAAAGCATCTGACAAAGTTAAAGAACTACCATCAGCAGTAGTCAGAATTATCTTACCAACTCCCATAACAAGATAAGAGGAGTTATTGGCGCATGTGACAGTATTCCCTGTAGGGGCAGGCTCGAGTGAAGAGAAGAAACTGCGCTGCGAGGTAATATGTTTGGTCGCCCCACTGTCAAAGTACCAAACATCTGAGTCTCCTGCAGACATGCACTGATCATGAGAAGATGGGTCAAAACTACAGACAGTAGTAAACGCCCATTCTTCTTCCTGCACAAGATTTGCAGACTCTGTTTTTGGTGTAGAGGCCTCTGCAACAACCATTCCAGCCTCTTTCTTCTTTGCCTCTTTAGCATCCAGTTTTGGACAGTTCTTTATAATATGATCATTTCCTTTACAGTACTTGTAGAACAATTTCTGTTTTTTTGATTTCTTCTCATCTTTATCCTGGTTCTTCGATTGTGCAGCATTTGTAGATTTCTGCTTACTAGTAGAAGAGCTCCATTTTCCTTTGCCCTTCTGACTAGCCAGGAAATCTTGATCTGCAACACGCATAATGGACCTGTTCTGCCTGGACTGATCTTCCTGCAACAGAACAGAGACTAATTCCTCAAATGACAAGGCATTCGGATTGCCTTTCATCATCAACCGAAGAGTAGAGGCAAAACTCTGATATGAATCAGGAAGACCATTCAGAACGGTCTGCACAAGTGAGCTATCTGGTATAACCTCATCAGCAGAAATCAATTGTTCCTTCAGGTCTTTGATCTTTGTAAGAAAACTGTCCATAGAATCACCTTCATTCATGTGCTCACTCTCCAACTGTTTTCGGAGGTAAGCAACACGAGCCTCATTCCTAGCCTGGTACAAAGTGGTAAGTGTATCCCAAGCATCCTTTGCTGTTCTGCAAGAGCGAATGTGAGGAATAATGGCACGTTTGACAGACAAAGCTATCAATGCATGTGCCTGGGCATCTCTGCCATCCCAACAAATCTGCTCTGCAGTAGGTGCAACAGAAATAGCAGCACGAACAGGAATCTGCGGAATATCATCTTCGACACCATCTTCATCACCTCCAACACCTGTATTTTCAGTACCTGTCGTTACAGGTGTAACAGGACGTCTTTCAACACCCTGCACAATGTTCCACAATCCTTTTGCAACCAGTACATGTCGCATCATATAAGCCCATAATGGGTAGTTGGTACCATCCAACTTATCCTCAATAGCCAACATACGGAATACATCACTGCTTTCAGCCATGGCCGGTGACTAAAATACCTTGATGCAGAAAATTGACTATATCTCAAAAAGTTGAACAGAACTGCCCAGACGAGTTCTGCTAGACCTGTAGCAGACTTTGAGACGCTTAAACTGGCGAACAGAAACTGGTATATATCTTTGGCACAAAAGGACAAAATAGCCTGCATAAGCACTGCGATAGTGCGTTCGGAGGCCAAAACGAGCTCAGATCGCGATTTCGGCACCACATAGCAAAGCTGTTTTGATCTCGAACACAGCCTGAGTATGCTCACCAAATTTCATGCAAATCTGAGACTGCAAACGGAGGAGTGTCGACGGCGCCCTGGAAGAAGCGACGACCTGCTCTGATACCAATTGTTGGAGATAGACGTCTGCGGAAGCACGCGAACAGCACAAGGAAGAAGAAGAAGCTTGGAGCACAAACACACAATACTGAATGTATTACTAGAGAATGTACTAAGATAAGTAGCCCATTAGGGCAATAGGCGTATGTACAAGCCAGGGGAAAAAAACCTCCTAAAGAGGGAAAAAAGTGCCCCGGCGGTCCTAGAGTGTTCACACACATCACTACCTAAATATATCAACACCCGCAATATTTTGGTTGACTACTTTGACCGGAAATCCCCTTCCGAAAGTCGTCAACGGTTGGAAGCTACAGCCGTATCAACAATCATCTAACCCGCACTGAAACGTTTCGCGGTTGGTCGCATCTTTTGGCGTTCTCTTTTCTTTCCTTTTCTTTTATTTTATTTCCTTTTGTTTTGCGCACTTAAAATAATAAGTATGTAAATATCCGGGTTTTGATACCTAATTATGTCAACAGCCGCCCTGCTCTTTCCAGCTATTCATACATGCACACCGAAGTTAAGAAGTTATCATCTCAACGACGAACGATTATTACTGATTTTGATTACTCTTCGCTGCCAAAAATCTACTTAACCTTGTCTGTTTCGCCGAAAATCGCTATTGTGTTTATGTGATTTGTGTCATTGTGCGTACTCTGTGTTCTGTATACTTGTGATTGCTTTCTCTGTGTGCGCCATGGAAGCTCTGGTGAACTATGCCACTTTCCGTGACGGACTCCTTACCGAGGTAGGAGAGTTTCTGCACACTCGTGGGCTATCCAATTTTGTTGAACTGCCATGGCATTCAGTGGAACCCCACCCGTTTTTTGCCCAGATTATCGCCGCTATCGCTAAAACACCTGCCAACGAGCGAAGTTGGGCTATCACATCCTTACACTCCCGAACAGTAATCACCTTCCAAACTTTCGCTGAGTCGTTTCGACTACCTTCGCAAGGTCGAGAGAATGGCCCGAGTCTGCCAGTCGCAAGAATGATAGAATTATTTCCTAGGTATTCCTCAAACGAATACACGATCCTATGTCGACCGGAACCTGAGAGATCCGCCCTTCAGTTCTTAGTAGCTATCCTGAACCTATAGAAACGTACTTATGGAATATCGCGTCCATTCTACTCCGCCATTGATTTAGCTGCTCGAGAACCAGTGAACTTTGTGTCATACTTCTTCCAGCGCATTCACAAAGAATGTGTGGCAATTATTAAACAGGTGAACAAAGGAGGAATGCCAAGATCCAGATTGCCGCACATTATCTCTTTCCTGTTTCCGGCAATTCTTGCAGCATAACCACCACCCAAAGGCCCGGTCCTCAGACATGAAGAGTCTGTGCAATTATTGGAGGATGACGATGAAGACGATGAAGAAGAGCTCAATCAACTCTTCCGCCGTAAAAGAATTAGAATCAGTTCATCTGAAAGTGAAGCTCAGGGATCAGCCGAAGGAAACAAAGAAGATAACAAGGAAGAAGAAAAACAAGACGAAGAAACTTTTCACGACACCGCCACATCTATGCAACATGAATCATCCGCGCAATCGTCGTCAGAAGGGCAACAAGAACAGGAGGATCATACTGAAGCCGACACAAGCTCTACAAAAGAAGCATCCCAGCAACATTCTGAGCAGGAACAGCAAGTAGATGAGGAACAAATCATTAAAGATGTTTTCGACGAACTGCTTAGAGCAGTAGAATCTACAGTTGCTGATACTACCGACACTGCACAACAAACAACAGAACAGGTAACAGAACCTAACCCTGTCTTTCCCACTCCTCCACCAGAACCTCCACTCAACCCCATTATCCCTACTCCACCCATCCTGACCGAAGAACCCACTGCCTCTTCTTCCTCATCCCCAAACTATTCTCCACCGAACTCACAACAGCTGCTCACAGAAACCTCTTCTCAACCCCGTACTTTTCTTTCCCTCCCAACACTCCCGGTATTTTCGGAGCTTGCAAATATGGGACAGATGCTGATCAGTCTATCACAACAATTACCAATCCAGATGAGAGAAGTCACTGATAACATCCAAAATGAGTTACAACACAAGGTGGATGTCCTAGAAGCAGAGATCACACCTCTACAGGAAGAGATAGATGCGGTCAAGGCCGAAAACCATCAGCTTCACTCACAAATTACCCATCTCCAAGCTCAACTTGCAGAACGGCAGACAATTGCCAATCAAAGAGATGCGGCAGTGGTTAAGCTCACGAAGAAAGAAGAATCATTACAGAATGCAAATGCCGAAATAAGTAAAATGAAGCAAGAGTTACAGGACAAAGAAGATGCAAGAATCGCATTAGGAAATCTGCTTGAAGAAACCAGAGTTCAACTACACAAAGTAGTGCAGCAAAACCAAGAACAGCAGAGGCAAGCTAGGATAACAGAAGAAGAACTTCAAAGAACAAACGAGAATTTATCAGATGTCAACAACATGCTCAAACACTATTTAACCAAGGAAGCTCAAACACCAAAGTTAATATCAGATCTCCGACACGAAAAAGAGTCATACTCGAGAACCATAAATTTTCAAATTCAAGAAATTGAAAGAAGGGAGAATCAGCTGGAAAATCAGAAGGAGAGAGTGAGCAAAATGGAGCAACAAGTGGCAGAAATGAAAGTTTCCAGAGATGCGGCGCTCTCAAATGAATTTTATTTACAAGAAGCCTTTCTGCAGACGAAAGCAGAAATTTTGCTGACCGAAGCTATAGCTTTGAGTTCTGTACGAGTAGATGCGCAATTGGTAGAACCAGATACCCTCAAACAAATGTTAGAAACTTTAAAAAAGAAAATCGCCCGAACCTTTAGGCTAGCATGATCCATGTACTTAGAAGGAATTATAGATGAACAGTAATTTTGTAAAACCTGCAGGTTCGAGTCCACCGTGCATGCCAGAGTGTTAGTCGGCTGCCGGATTGGCAACTGTATAACTGAATCTTTTGTTTGCACGCGCGAAAATTTGTTACACTGACAGTTGTAATCGTTTATATAAACGCAATGAAAAGAGATGCTGAGTGACGATTCGGGGACTCACCAGACTGTTCGTCTGGGTGATGGTCTAAGCGTTGCTGTAGCGTTGTTTGTTTAATTCCTGAGTACTCTGAGTATACTGTGCATATTCGTGTTGTTATCTATCGATCTTTGTTGCGATTGTGAGTTCATTTGCATACGGTAGCTCGTTGTACTGTTGTCTGAGTAAGTCGTTCGGGAGTCTCTAGTGGGATTGTTGTGTTAGCCCACGTGTCGTGAGGTTACTATCTCTTGAAATGATCTGCCAGTGATAGGGAAGTCTGTGTAGCTGCGATAGCATTTCTGATATTCGAGTTTGTACTGTGTTGTCTTCAGTATTGAGGTGTATGTTCGTACGACAAAGATTAAGCTACGATGAGAGCCATTCCAAGTTGCGTACTGAACATTTAGCACTGTGTGTCTGTAATTGTTGAGTCTTTCTGTGTCTTCGGATGTTGGTCAGATTGTAGTACCTATTCGGTAAAGGTTGAACTATTACTCTTGTCTCTGGTATTCTCAGTAAGTTAGGTGTAGAGCAATATAGCATCTTCGTGTATTCGGTACCCGTTGGCCGAGCTAAGACGTGAACTGTGAATGTCTAAGTACAACAGAATCTTGATAGAACTCTCAGCACCAGTATATTGCTGTATCTGAAGTAGTTCTTTTGGGAAACAAGCATAGGGCCTCTGTTTTTACAGACCCCTTCCACTCCCAAGAACCCACTTTCGGTTAAACGCGTTCTGACAGTTAGAACACAGCGTTTAACGCACCAACACTTTAACAATCTGCAACACTTAGTAATTCATTCTTCTCTTGAACTGCTGCCAGGGCCGCATCTCGTTGAGTGGTAATTATTTCCTGTTGTACAAGTCTGGCCTGCAACTCTTGTATTCGTTCGTTTAACGCGTGATTTTCAGCCTTGACTACTTGTAATTCTTCCTGAAGAGGAGTGATGTCTGCCTCCAGCACCTCAACTTTGTGTTGAAAGTCATCTCGGATGTTATCTGTTACTTGCTTCATTTGCACAGGTAGTTGTTGTGATAGCTGGATCAGCATTTGACCCATGGATGCTAACTCAGAAAGTAATGGGATTGAAGGAATCGGAGCTTGAGAACGGGGCTGAGATGAAGAAGCGATGAGTAGTTGCTGGGAATTCGGTGGAGAGTAATTTGGTGAAGAGGACGAGGAAGAAGTGGGTTCAATGGGTGAACAATGGGTTCTGCTGGAGGTTCGGGTGGATGAATAGGAAGACTAGTAGTTTCGTTGATTACCTTTTCGGTGGGTTGTGTAGTGTTATCAGGGCCGACAGCTGTCGACTCGACTGCTCTAAGCAATCCTTCGAAAACTTCCTTAATGATAGTTTGCTCCTCTGCTGATTTGTCCTGTTCGTCTTTTTGTTGAGATTCACTTTTAGAAGAACTGGCTACCGAATCAGCAGTGCTATCCTGTTCTTGTTGCTCCTCTGAAGAGGACTTCACTGATGACTTGTGATGCATGGAGGTTGTAGTATCGTGAAAGGTTTCTTCTTCGTTCGCTTCTTCTTCTTTGTCGTCTGCCTTATCATTTGCGGCTGACCCCTGAACTTCACTATCGGATGAAATGATTCTAATCCTTTTCCGGCGGAGAAGGTGGAAAATCTCTTCGTCATCTTCGTCATCGTCTTCTAATATTTGTGCAGATTCCTCATGGCGTAGAACGGGCCCGCGGGGTGGTGGTTGTGCTGCTTGGATGACCGGAAATAAGAAACTGATAATGTGCGGTAGTCTGGATCTTGGCATATCTCCCTTGTTGACCTGCTTGATGATTGCAACGCATTCTTTGTGAATTCGGCAAACGAAATACGAAGCAAAGTTGACAGGTTCTCGAGCAGCTAAATCTATAGCGGAGTAAAAGGGACGAGAGATTCCATATGTACGCTTTTGGAGATTCAAAATGGAAACTAAGAATTGGAGTGCCGATCTCTCAGGTTCGGGGCGACAGAGGATTGCATATTCGTTCGAGGAGTATCTAGGGAATAGCTGGATCATGGTAGCTATTGGTAAATTTGGGCCATTCTCTCGTCCTTGCCGAGGGAGTCGAAATGCATCAGCAAAGGCCTGGAAAGTGATTACGGTACGGGATGGTAGGCTAGTGATAGGCAAACTCTGCTCGGTGGCAGGTGTGGCAGCGATGGTGGTGATTATTTGGGCATAGAACGGGTGGCAATCCACTGAATGCCAAGGCAGTTCAGCGAAATTGAACAACCCCCGGCTGCGCAGGAACTCTCCTACATCGGCAAGGAGTCCGTCACGGAAAGCGGCGAAGTTTGCCAAAGCTTCCATGGCGCACAAACAATAGCAAGCACGGTAACACAAGCGCAGGGTAGACAGAGAGCACAAACACACAAATCACACAAACACAATAGTGTTTAACAACGAAACGAAAAAGGTTAAGTAGATACTTGATACCGAGAAGCAATTAAATTCGTGAATCATTGCGCGATATTGAACTGATAACCTCATAACTTTGGTGGGCATGCAGGAGCGGAATCAATAAGGCAAGGCGGCTATTAGTCATAATTAGGTATCAAAACACGGATATTTACATACTTATTTTATTAAGTACGCAAAAAACAAAAAAAGCAAATAAATAAAATGAAAAAACGTTGAACACGTTAGCGAGAGCCAGATGCTTGATGATACGGCCGCAGCTTTGAACCATTTATCACCTTCGGAAGAGGACTTCCGATCAAAGTAGTCAATCGAAACGTAGCTTGGCCTACTTGTTCAGTAATCCGATAGGGACCAAACCATCGTAACTTGAATTTTCCAGTAGAGCGATTCGATTTTGCATTGTAAAAGAGTACAATCTGCCCCACCGAAAAAACTGGAGTTTTCAGATATCGGTCATGTGTTCAAGCTTGTCTTAACTATACTTCCTGAATAGTCAGAAAACTTTGCCATCGATGCTCATCCAATTCTTTGAGTGTATCCAACCGAAATGACAGAGATTCTTCAGGTAGTAGTTTCTGAGTGATGGCTATACGTAAACTTGGCACAACAATCTCCATTGGTGCTATGGCTTCCAGTCCATAAGCCAATTTGAAAGGTGTTAGTCATGTTGCTACCTTGTAGGTAGTCCGGTACGCCCATAATACTGCAGGTAACAGTTGATCCCACCTTTCCGATGATTCCAGAATCAGTTTTCGAAGCATATTCAACAGGGTTTTGTTTGTACTCTCAGCCAAACCATGGGCACGAGGATAATAAGGAGAACTGAATTTATGCATTATCCGAAAAGAATGGGTGAGTACTGTCATTAAGTTGTTAGCGAAATGCGTGACTTGATCTGTAACAAGCTCCAGAGGTAAGCCAAAACGCGGGAAAACATCTTTCATTAGACACTTTGCCACCGAAACAGCTGTGGCGGACCTTAAAGCCCATGCTTCTGCCCATCTGGTAGCATAATCGGTACATGTTAGAATATAACGATTATTACCGAGTATGGCTGGAGGTGTAATAGGTCCAACAAAATCTAGGCCCCACTTCTGAAAAGGATCCAACGGCAAGACAGGTTGGAGAGGGAAAAAATGGTGTTGTAGAGGTTGTCCAGACCGTTGACAAGTATCACATTGTTTGACAAACTGAGATACATCCCTGTACATAGTAGGCCACCAAAGTCCACTTTGCAGAATTTTCAGGTGCGTTAAATCTGTTGCAAAGTGTCCACCGGAAGGAATTGAGTGAGCCAGCATAATGACTGAGTTGACTTCATGCGGAGGAATACAACGAAGTAAAATTCCAGTGTGATCCATATAGTATAATTCTCCAGCAATTAATCGGAATCTGCGACTGTACACTGCAATCTTTCTATGCATTGCAGGAGAGGTTTGCGCAGGAATACATCCATCAGTAAGAAAAGTTAATATCTTATCATAATATGTAGATGGCATAGGAGGTTCTGCAAATTCATCATTAGTTGGTTCAGTAACATAAATCGCTGGTGTGGTGTCATCTACACTGACCGGAGCTTCTCCGGAATCTAGGCGAGAAAGGAAATCTGCTAAGGCATGTGAGCTGTCGGGCCGATGGATTACTTCAAAATCAAACTCTTGTAAAAGTAGAACCCAACGCGCTAATCGACCACCTAAATGCTGTTGTCGTACCAGATAGACAAGTGCAGCATGATCTACATGAAAAGTAAATCTGCGGCAAAGTAAATAGTGTTTGAATTTCTTTACCGAATACACTAAACCCAGACATTCTCTTCCAATTACAGAGTAATTCTTTTCTGCAGGAGCAAGTCTTCTACTCGCATAATAAACAAGCCAGAACCACTTATCAGTTTGTTGCATTAACACACTGCCAATGGCGATATCTGATGCATCTACAAAAACATGAAATGGGCGTTCCCAATTAGGTGGTTGTAAAATTGGGACCTGCGTTAATAAACACTTTAGACAATCAAATGTTGTTTGACATTCTTGAGTCAAATCAAACTGTTTAGGAGTACACGTGATTAAACGATTGAGTGGAATGGCTAAATGAGCGAGCCACCGTAAATGACGACCATGCCATCTCACTTGACCCATGAAACGCATTACTTCCTTTGGTGTAGTAGGTACAGGTGCTTCTAACACATCTGCTACCTTATCTGGGTCGACTTGTATGCCCTGTGCAGATACAATATGGCCAAGCAATTTACCACATGAAACCGCAAACACAGATTTGTTTGGGTTCAGACAGAGTCTGTATTCTCTGCATTTCTCAAAGCAGCACCGTAAATGGAACAAGTGTGCTACCATCTTACCGAACAAAGAGAAATCATCAAGATATACTTGCATAAACGAGGTAAGATAAGGGGAGAATATTTCCTGCATACACCTCTGGAAAGTATTGGGGACATTTCTTAATCTAAACCACATAACAGTACAAGCAAAGACACCCCAATTGGTGATGAATGTTGTTTTTGGTATATCTTCCTCAGCCATTCTGACCTAATTATACCCACTGTATCCATCTAAGAATGAGTACATTTCGTGTCCTGCTACTCTGTCAAGCATCGTGTCAAGAAAAGGTAGAGGAAACGGATCAGGCACCGTAACTGCATTCAGTTTCCGGTAATCCACACATATTCGCAGTTGCTTATTCTTTTTAGGGACAATAACAATGGGTGATATCCACTCAGCATGATCTACTGGTACAATAAATCCAACCTTTAATAACCTATCCAGCTCTGCCTCTACCTGTGCTGCATAATTTGGATTCATCCGGTAGCTGGGTTGTTTGATTGGTTTTGCTTCCGGCTTCAGCATGACCCTATGTTGATAAATGTGGGGGTCCAAACCTTTCATATCTTTGTAATCCCATGCAAAAACATCATAGAACTCTCGAAGCAACTGTATTAACTCTACTTGAAACATTTCAGGCAATCCTTCCTTTATTTTTACAGGTCGCTGATTAACTTCATCACCTAAATTATATGTAATTAACTGATCTTCTGGAACATAGAATTGTCGGGACTTCTCTGTAACATCGTGTGGGTTTAAAAGTTGTTGTAGATCAGTGTCATCTATAGCAGCAGTATCTTCTTTCTTGTCTTCTTCCGTCACAGGCATCACTGTACAAACTGCCGGGTTCCAATTATCTACAACAGATTGTAGATCAACAGTTCCTAGGGAGATCAAATCAGTATTATTCTTCAAAAACTCTTCTTCTTCATCATCTGACAAACCATCTAACATATGAAAACTGGTTCTGCAAAATAAGGTCTAGCATGTAATTCACAAGGTTGTATAGCATCTAACTTAACAACATATTTACGATTATTATCCTTGAAAGTGAGTTCCTGGGCAGACCAATCTTGTATCACCTTGGCTTGTTTCAACCAAGGACGGCCGAAAAGCAGATTATAATCCAGGCTAGACTCTGGTAGCTCTAAGACGACAAAAGTCATCTTAAATGTTGTACCTTGCAGAGTTATGGGAACATCTCGTACTAGTCCTACTGGGTGGACTCTGGACTGATCAACCATCCTTACAAAAAATTGGACAGGCTCAATTTTCGTCCATCCTAACTTTTTACACAGTGCGTCAGTAGCAATGTTTACACCAGACCCTCCATCAATTAGTACTTGATTAATTTTATGCTTTTTGTACCATACCGTAATCAATGGGATCGAATGATCCGCCGTAGAATCAGGTTCTGGTTGCACTGTCGCTGTTGCTGGAATGCAGGCAGACTCAGTACTAAACTATTGCTGGAATTGTTGACGGACTCCTGGTACTAGTGCAAGTAACTATCCAAGAGGAAGAGTAATGGACGCTTTAGATAAGATTTCCCATGCTTGATTTACTTGACTTGTTTCTTTCACCGATTCTGAAGACGATGCATCGGTTACTGGAATTGACTCTTGCTCCTGTGCAGTTTCCTTTGATAGTGGAACTTGTGTCACCGAAATAGGATCTGGGAACACTGGAGGTTCTGTGGTGGTCCACTGACTAGCCTTGTCATATGTTCTTTGCTGTTCTAGGATGCGTGGTTCAAATTTTTTAGCTGTTGGTTGTAACGGCCTACCGGATCTCGTCTGAACTACTGCAGCTTGTGTTTCTATTGGTGTGATATGAACCATATTAGTCATTGGATTCTGCCGTTCTTTCTTTCTCTGATCATATTCTGCTGCATCTTTACAAAATCTTCTAATGTGGCCAAATTCACCGCAAAAATGGCAGCGAGGTGGTGGCAAATTAGTATTTTCCTGTGCTGGTCCTGCCTGCCAACGGTTTGCATTGTAGTTATTATTTCTCTGTCTTTGTAATTTCGGTATCCCTGCTGCTGGTTGTTTCTCATTTGAGGAGGTACATAGTGATTGGTAGGCTGCCCTCGTTCTTGTATAATTGCATTCACTGTTGCTGTTCCCTGTACTTTGGCGTTGCATGCACAGTTTTCGGTGGAATTTCTTGTCCTATTACAGATAGCACAAAACAACTGGTTGAGGGCACAAGTGGCACTGGTATGCCCTGAATTCTTGCACGTGGTGCAATACATCTGTCTGGTCGGATCTTCTACAACATTTTTACTTGCTTTTAACCATTCCAGGTCTTCTGTAAATCCTCCTACCTTGTTTTCCAGCTGCAAAGCCATCACAATCACTGCATCTAGCGTCATAGCTCCCACACAACGTATGATCATAATCTGTTTAAGTTGCGGAGTTAAACCATTGATAAACCATTGAGTGATGACGTCATCCGGTAGGTTGGCATGTGCTGGTGGTAATTGCCTCAAATGCGTTCTGAATAGGGTGGCATATTCCTCCACTATCTGATTCATCTTCTATCTATTGTTTTGCAGGTAATCGAAAATTTCGGCTGGATTCTTCTTTAGCCTGAATCTCTGCAAAAATGCATCCCTTACCGCTTCATAGGTGCCGAAATGGTTAATATCATATTTTGTAAGCCACCTGGCTGCTTCATTAACCAATGTCGACTGGAATACAATAGCTTTATATGCCGGATCAAGTGGATGATTGAGCACTGCGTAACTTATCTCAAATGTGCATACATGAGCATCTGGGTCATCACCTAGGAATCCACCGAATTTAGTGTACGTTACTCCTGTTGGAGTCGGCCGGGGTGGAAATAGATATTGTTGTTGTTGCTGTTGTTGTTGCTGTTGTTGTTGTTGTTGTTGCCCACTCATCGTGCTGGCGGTGGTATTGTGACTATCTTCTGTATCCCGAGGCTGAATATCTAAACCGTCGAAATCTGTGTCGTTAGTCTGTACACTTTCTGGCTTGCCAATATCGTTCAGTATGTTTCTGATTTTAGTTTCGAACAAGTTACCTTTCTCCTTGGTATCAGATGTAGGAGTACTTACTCCAAATAGCGGTGACTGGACTAAAGATCCACCAAGAAATGGTAAACCGTCACCGGAAGACTATGAACTCTCAGCAACTGGTACCGAAATAACACCAAAAGGTGTTGAATTTTCACCAAAACAAGGTGCTTTTTCACCTCCACTGATTTCTTTGGCCAAGACGTTTCTATCCGCAGACGAATTCGAATCTTGAACCAATGGTGTTAAATAAACTTCAGGCTTCGTCCTGGTAGACTCTGGAGTTACTATTTCTTCGACAGACTGTGTCGAAATCGCATCGGAATCTGCCAAAAACGTAGTACGTTCTACCGGAATACTACCGGGATCCCTACTGCCGTTCTTCAATTCCTTGACAGCTGAGTTAGACTTATCTGCGCTTCTACTTCCTGGAGGCGTCCTTAGCAAATTAGGTATCGCCCAAGACTGTTGGTTTCTTCTATGCTTCGGGTATGATTCACCGAAACGAGTAACCGGCATATACTACGTTTGCAATACTTTGCGTACCTTCTTTACGGTCGATTCACAGTCTATGACCACTTTCACAATCAATCAACGAGCACTCTTGATGCCACATTCGCACAGACAAATGACAACAATATGGTGCCACTTTCCCACAGTTAGCTGACAATACTCTTGATGCCACTTTCCCATAGTTAGCTGACAATACTCTTGATGCCACTTTCCCACAGACGGTGCCAGTGTTAAACGCGGAACGAACCTTCAGAGACGCGTTTACGCAATTAGTGGGTTCTTGGGAGTGGAAGGGGTCTGTTAGACAGAGGCCCTGTTCTTGATTTTCCCAAATTTCCCACTTCACACAGCAATATACTAACGCTCAAGAACTCTATCAAGAATCCATTTACGCTTCACAATCTTACTATCTATGATCGGACACTTCCTAAAGTCTACCCAACACATTCAAATTAAGGTACTCTCAATATATAGCACCAAACTACCCAAAATCATAATACAGACTGAGTTTGATTGCTCAAGAACTGCTCCGAACACAAAACACTGTAACAACAGAGATAATACAGTGACTCAACCTTTACCGAGTAGTTGCAGACAATCAACCAGAACCGAAGACACAGAAAGACTTAAAATTCTCAAACACACAGTACTGAATGTAGATTCCTACACCAAGTAAGACTACTCAGTGATCAACGTACCATATAAGAACTACCGTAACACAACTCACAGTCATAACCTTTACGGGACAAAGATTCCGTACTTAGCTTAAGACGAACCTGACTGTAACTTAATCCTTACCGTACAATCGCGGATCTTCAACGCAGACGACAACCACAATACGACTCAGAGTTCCTAAACACACTATAGTTACTACACAGACTTCACCGACTAGACAGAAATTCACCAACCGAACAGGTATTGATAACCACAAGGCAGAGATGAGAACAAGGTACTCAAAATGACGCAAAAACACACCACAGTAACATGCAGATCAATCACCCAGACAGACAGTCTGGTGATCCAATCGATCGTCACCGAGCGCCTCTTTTTCATTCATTTATATAAAGATTACAACCTTCTTTGTAACAACCTTTCGTACGTACAGACTAGAGAAAGATTCCGTTTTTACAACTACCAATCCGGCGGCCAACTAACAATACCAGTGTGACCACCATACATGTCAGAGAAACGAAAAACTAATACATGTCACCCTGGATCAACTCATGTTGAGCTTGATATCTCAATACTCCCCCTCAAGCTCAACATCATGCCCTCTAATCCAAGCATCTATCGAAACTTCTTCAGCTTCTCTGCTCTAAGTGCTTTAGTGAAAATATCACCTAAACAAGATCAATATCACCTACTAATACCTTCTCGCTGATGAAGTGATAATGTACCTCGATATGCTTTGTTCTAGCATGAAAAACAAGGTTCATGCTAGCTGTATACTACTAAGATTATCACAATAGATAGTGATAGGCTCTTGCACTTCCACACCTAAATATGCAAGTAGCATCTCTAGCCATGATGGTTTGTGCGAGAGCCTTTTCCAAATGGGGTATTGATTTAATAGGACCAATTAATCCACCAACCAAAGGATCACACGCTGAGTACATAATAGTGGCAACAAATTATCTAACTAAATGGGTAGAAGAAAAAGCAACTAGAAAAACTAATGCTCAGACCACAGCCAAGTTTCTCTTTGAGCACATCTTTACTCGCTTTGGACTACCTATAGATATAGTAAGTGATCGAGGAATGCACTTCATTAACGAAGTAATAGAGTCTTTGATGAATGAATTCCTAGTGATTCATAAAAAATCAGCCCCTTATCACCCTCAAGCCAATGGTCAAGCAAAAAGTTCCAATAAAGTACTGTGTACGGTGTTGACAAAGATAGTCAATAGTGGAAGGTCAGATTGGGACAAACAATTGCATCATGCAATTTGGGCCTTCCGTGTGGCTTACAAAACAGCCATTGGAGCTACTCCTTTTAACATAGTGTATGGACAAAATGCAATTTTGCCAATTGAATTCTTGGTGCCTACTTTACGAGTGGCACAACAGTATGAGTGGACAGGACATGAGTTATCCAAGCAACTCGAGCAGATTGAGAAGTTAAACGAAACAAGACTACAAGCAGTTGTGGGAAGCATAAACCTTGTTTTTCATGCTTGAAAGAAGGAGATTAAGTCCTATTGTATACATTGAAGCAACATGCCAAGAAGCTACAGAAACGTGGATACGGACCCTTACTGATTAATAGGATCTCAACTAGCGGAGCAGTGAATCTCGCCACATTAGATGGAGATATACTTCCTAACTACATAAGTGGTTGTTGAGTAAAACGATATATGGAGCCATTGATGGATCAGATGTTAGCACGACTCATAGGAGCGCAAAATCGGTAAAAAGAAGAAGAGAGAATTAGAGAAGAAGCATGCCAAGAAGCCCTAGAGCGTATCAAGAAACAAAAAGAGTGGATAAGGCAAAGGGATGAACGATATCTACAGGGAGAAGAACCCATTCCCATGACCAATTACCAAGTCCATAAAACCAAGAAAAAGAACCTTAGCATATCCCAACCATATTTAAACCTAGGGATTGGAACCACATAGTACCGATTGATAGATGCCCTGATCGACTCAGGAGCAGCCCTAAGCTACATACGAATGACATTAATTACGCATCTCCAAACAACCATAGGCCCAACTCAAGCACACATGATAGGAATTGGAGGCGAGGTCATAGAATGTGTTGGAGAAGCCCTAATATCCCTCCACCTAGGAAATTCTTCGTTGGAGCAAAGAGTTTTGGTATGTAAGGACGAAGACTTAGTAGAAAATCTGGTCCTAGGGCAAGATTGGATTATCAAGAACGAAGTGAGCATTCATTTAGCACAAGGATACATATCAGCCAAAATAGGACATAAAGAAATCTTTAGCTTGTTAGAAGAAAGACCTTCTCATGTTCATGCAAAGTCCATCCTTTTGCTATAGCTAATGCAACAAGTTCTTTCACAATAAACATTTTAGCTACATGGCTGAATGGTTCCTCATAATCAATGCCATATTTTTGTGCATATCCTTTTGCTACTAATCATGCTTTATACCTGCTTATGCTAACATCAGCATTGTGCTTTACCTTGTAAACCCACTTGCAGCCTATGGGTTTCTTTCCTTGCAGCGATGGAACCAGCTTCCATGTTTTGTTTCCATAAAGTGCAGCCATCTCCTCACCCATAGCTTTTTCCCAATTTGCATTTCCAATTGCATCTTCAAAACAAGAAGATTCAACATCTCGTATTACCTTGGTCATATAGGCACAATGACGAGCCATATAACTATCATACATCAATCGTTGCATTGAATTCCACATCCTCCCAGATCTTCTTGGTCCTAGGTCACTTCTCCTTGTATCATCTGCATTTGCCTTTCTAACTCTTGGATTCTTCATAGAGGGCAATCCAAGTTCCTCCTCAAGGCTCTTTTCTGAACCGTTCGAATCTCCATCAATGTCTTCAGAACCTATAGATGTTTTACTACTAGCAAAAGGCTTTTTTTAACCTTTCTTTGATGTAGTTTATGAATTTGTTGGATTGAAAGTTCCATGCAATCTTCCACTCCATGGATTCGACCTGGAACTATTTCTTGGTGAGGCATTTGGTCCACTCAAAACTTAAGATTCTGCACTTGAGTTTTAAGCATTTTCTTTATCATTTGGTTCAAGATTAAGTCCATCTTTGGCATCTACATAGAAGCTTGACATTTCATCAAACACCACATCTCTGCTTACCTTCAGCTATCATGTGAGTGGGTTATAACATTTATATCCCTTTTGCTCAAGGGAGTATCCAATGAAGATACATTTTTCTGCTTTTGGATCAAGCTTCATCCTCAACTCATGTAGAACATGTACATATGCAATACAGACAAATACTTTCATATGTGATAAGTTTGGCTTTTTACCTATAGATTTCTCTTTAGGTGTAACTTGATGTACAACAACAGTTGGAGTTTTTTTCATAATGTATACAACAGTATGCACATCTTCTGCCCAATAACAATGAGGCTTCTCAACCATCAAAGCTCTTGCTATTTCTGCATATGTCTATTTTGCATTCAGCAATGTCATTCTATTGTGGTGTGTACCTGCACGAAAACTAACTTCGAATTCGAAGATTTTTAAGAAATTTGTTGAGCTCATCTGACATGTATTCACCTCCTCCATCAAACCTTAATGTCTAAATATACTTTCCTATTTGCTTTTCCACGATAGCCTTAAAATTCTAGAAGTGATTGAACACCCCACGCTTCTCTTTCATGAAATATACCCATACTTTCTGTGTATGATCATCAATGAAAGTAACATAAAACCTACAACTACCCATAGATGTGGTCTTTAGAGGACCCCAAACATCTGTATGTACTATTTCTAGCACATTCTCACTAACATGCTTGTCATGCGGAAATGATGCTCTTGATTGTTTACCAAATTGACATGCTACACATACATTTTTCATTCCTACAACTTTGAAATTTCGTAGTCCATTGACAATCTCCTTTGACTGCATCAATTTTAGACTTTGCAAATTTGCATGTCCAATTCATTTATGCTAGATCTCTATATCAACAATAACTCCTACACCTTTTGCAAACATTGTTGCATTCATTTCTTGAGTTTTCACATTTAAGGTGAACATCCTACCCACTTTGTTTCCTTTGGCAATCAATCTTCCATTCTATTTGTACTCTTCCACATATAGCCCATCAACATTGAACCTGACTTGTAGTCCCTCGTCAACCATTTGTCTAATAGAAACCAGATTCTTTGTTATATTTGGAACATTTAGAACATCACCCAATTGTCTTACCTTCCCATGCTCCATAGACAATGCTATGTTTCTTGCATGCTCGATAGGGTGTGATGTTTCATCACCTATTTCAACATATCGAGGAACTGACAATTTTTGCAAAATACTAAACCTTTTTGCATGATTGTTCATGTGATTTGAAGCACTTAAATCGACATACGAGACATTACCATTCAATTTTGAAACATCGACAAACATCATATTCATCATATGATGTTGAACCATTAAGAACTTCTCAGAATCATCCACACTTGTGGATGCATAGTTGTTTCGATGCTTTCTGTAAATTTGATTCTTCAACTTGCAATCACGTTCAAAGTGTCCAAGTTTACCACAATTCCAACATGCTTTACTATCATTACTTCAATCATTTCTTTGGAAATTTTTGTGGCTTCTTTGGTTCCCCTTGCCTCGAAACTGTCCTCAACCTCCTGCATGATTCTGATGTTGACCTTGGTCTGGATTACTGCTTCCTCTTCCACTTCCAAAACCTCTACCTCTACCTCTTCCTCTACCAGAGTAGAATATCTGCTCAGAACTAGGTTAAAAGAGGTTGTTCAATAAGGAGAAGGCAACAAAGGTAAGGACAGCCATAGCCAAATGTTATATGCAGGTTGAGGTAGAGGAAGGAACTCAAGAGGAGGCTCACGAGGAAGAGGAAGAAGCTACAACAACACAAATTCCAGCCAACACAACTCGGAGGACAACAATGAAAACTCAAATGACAACACATATGGAAGAGGTCGAGGAAGAAATAGAGGAAAAGGTCGAGGTTCATCCAATCCTAATAAAGGTATACCATGCCATCATTGTGGTAAAGTAGTACATTATGCAAATGATTTTTGGAAAAAGCATGGAAGGCTGAATGGAGGCAACCAAAGGATCTATGCAAGTACATCAAGTGAAGGAGACAAGCAAACCATGCTTGCCATGAAGCATGAGTACAACAACCCGAGAAATGATGATAAAAAATGGTTTATAGATTTAGGTTGCCATAACCATATGACATGGCAAGGAGATTTATTCACAAAACTACAAGCTCCATTGCAACAGAGTTTCCACAATACCAGCTCATGAATGAATGTGTACTCACCTTCCAGCTATGCCTCTATATATAGTTGCTTGAATCAACGAGGACCACAAATTTAACTAAAGTCCACAAGTGCATGTGCAATCTCCTCCACTCCTTTGATACCTTCCACTAGAGTCCATGGTGGTTGTACTCGCCACTCAAGTTAAGTCTCTCAAGACTCAAGTTAACTCACGTTAACTTGAGTTAGAAGGCTCTAGAGCTTCTTAGGCAAAACTCTCTCCCCATGCTCCCCATGGGGGTTGAACCCAAGACCTCCTCCTTCACAACCATGAGACTTAACCACTAGGTTAAGTGGATCACTTGAATATAAGAGCACATGAACTTATGCTTCAGTCTATTTTTGAGATCTTTGGTCCTACAAACGAGTGACCAAACGGTGTCCGATTTTAGATCTGTCTGAAGCAGTCGGATCCCTAGGCCATAGATACTTACTTTATTGCGTTCTTTCCCCCTTGCAAAAGATTTTCATCCTCAAAAATAAAGCTATATATAGTATCCATAGGCAACCCTCGAGCCTCATGTTCTAATACCAGAAGAACATGAGCATTCATTCATTTAGTAATCCACTTAGAACTTGAAAGTAGAAAACTTTATCTTTCATTGACCATCTTAAAACTGGAAAGTCAGAAAATATCGTTGGATTGTAGAAACTTTTTCCCATGTTGAATTTTCTTCAGTTCCATCCTTCCATTTTACTAAGCACTCTTCCTACAAATCACTCCTTGTATGTTTATCTCGAGTGCAAAGTACCCTTTTAGGTTCATGAGGAACTGTTTCACTTATGGGAAGTGGAAGAATAACTTGTTCCAACCAAATTATCTGAACTTGTTAGACTCTTCCTAAGTCGGTTAACATGGAACACTAGATGAATCCAACTATCTTTTGGAAGTTGTAATTCATAAGCCCATAAGCTAACTTTTTTGGTGATTGGAAAAGGACCGCAATATCTAGGTGACAACTTGGCGCATTGACCAATCTTAAAATTTTTCGATCTTTCAAGAACACAAAGATAAACTTGATCGCCAACCTCAAAAGTAATATCTCTTCATTTAGGATTGGCATAAGCTTTTGCACGATCTTGAGCTTTCTTTAAGTTTTCTCTAGCTATCTTTAACTTAAAGTTCATATCTTGAAGGAATTCTTAAGCTGCTTGAACTCATTCATTTTGAAGTCCCATTGCATATGGAGTCCTAGGCTAGAACCCATACATTAACATGAGTGGACTAAATTTAGTTGATGAATTCTTGGCACTATTATAGGCAAATTCAGCTAAAGGTAAATAGTCTTCCCAATCAATCTATTTGGAAGTAACATAAGCTCTGAGTATGTCTTCCAAAATTTGATTGACTTTCTCAGTCTGTCCATCCATTTGGGGATGTTTGGCCGTACTTAAACTTAGTTTAGTTTCAAGTCTACTAAAGACTGCTCGCCAAAAATGACTTGTAAATCGAGCATCCTGATCAGAAACTATGTCTACTGGAAGACCATAGAGTCTGTAAAGCTGATTTACAAATATTTTTGCAAGTTCTGGAGTCTTATATGTAGTCTTGACTGGAATAAACTGAGCAAGTTTAGTCAATTGATCAACTATAACCCAGATTGAATCAAAGCCTTTCTGAGTGCGGGGTAACCCTGAAATGAAATCCATGGAGATACTTTCCCATTTACCTTTGGAAATCTCTAAAGGATGCAACAATCCTCCAACTTTAAGTCAATCAAACTTATTGACTTGACATTTATGGCACTTGGATACATAGTTTTGCACATCTCTATGTAAACTAGGCCAATAAAAATGTCGTTTAGCTACCTCATAGGTTCGGTTAATACCAAGATGTCCAGCACTTGGAGCATCATGGCATTCGAAAAGTACTTGATTTTGTATGTCCGAAAGACTTGGGACACAAACATTACCTTTATAAAGCAAATATTTGTCTTGGAGAGAATAGTGTTTAAACTTTCCCTTTGAAGTACTTGCTTCATTTGTTTGAGCTTGTTCAGCTGCCTTCCATGCTTGATTGTAGCTTGGATCTTCTTTACAGCTTCCTTTCAAAGTTGAAATAAATTCACTTTGAATTTGTACAAAAGTCAAGTTTTTTGGCATGGCATCTGACTTAAGGCATCTGCCACTGCATTGAACTTTCCTTTCCTATACCTTAGTTCATAATCGAACTCTTGCAACTGTTCGGCCCATCTAGCTTTTCTACCTCTTAAATCCGGCTGGTTTGCAAACCACTTGATGCTCTCTTGATCAAAGACTATGGTTAACTTTGATCCATACAAGTAATGGTGCCATTTCTTCAGAGCATTTATTATAGTGAACATCTCTCGCTCATAGGTAGAATAGTTTTGTTGAGCAAGACTTAGCTTTCTACTTTTGAAAGCTTTGGTCGACCTTCTTGGCTTAGTACTGCTCCTACTATAGATGAACTTGCATCTTTTTCTAATTGGAAAGGTTTATTCAGGTCTACAATTTGTAGAACTGGGGCCGAAGCTAAAGCAAGTTTAAGCTCTTGAAAACTTCTTGCTTGCTCCTCGTTCCAAGTAATCTTCTGATGCTTCCCTTTGAGCTTATCTATCAAAGTACTGCTATCTTGGCATACCCAACCACAAACTTCCGATAATATCCTGCCAATCCAAGATAACTTTGTAGTTCTCGAACTATCTTGGGCTCAGGCCATTCAAGAATCACTTTCAACTTATTCGGATCTACTTTGATTCCTTCCACGGGAATAATATGGCCTAAATACTTTACTTCCTGGGTAAAGAAATCACATTTTGACTCTTTATGGTAAAGTTGATTATCGCAAAAAAATCTACTACAAACTTTCCTAAGTATGGTTGCAAGACTTGATTCATCAAGCTCATAAACGTTGTGGGTGCATTTGTTAACCTGAATGGCATTACCAAAAACTCATAATGACCATACTTGTTGATATATTTAGGTAGTGATGTGGTGAACACACTAGGACCGCCGGGGCACTTTTTTCCCTCTTTAGGAGGTTTTTTTCCCCCGGCTTGTATATACGCCTATTGCCCTAATGGGCTACTTATCTTTGTACATTCTCTAGTAATACATTCAGTATTGTGTGTTTGTGCTCCAAGCTTCTTCTTCTTCCTTGTGTTGTTCGCGTGCTTCCGCAGACGTCTAACTCCAACAATTGGTATTAGAGCGGGTCGTCGCTTCATCTAGGGCGCCGTCGACACTCCTCCGTTTGCAGTCTCAGAATCGCACGAATTTTGGTGAGCATACTCAACGTGTTTCCGAGATCAAAACGGCTTCGCTTTGTGGTGCCGAAATCGCGATCTGAGCTCGTTTCGGCCTCCGAACGCACTATCATAGCGCTTGTGCAGGCTATTTTGTCTTTTTGTGCCAAAGGTATATACCAGCTTTTGTTCGCCAGTTTAAGCATCTCAAAGTCTGCTACAGGTCTAGCAGAACTCGTCTCGGCAGTTCTGTTCAACTTTTTGAGATACAGTCAATTTTCTGCATCAAGGTATTTTAGTCACCGGCCATGGCTGAAAGCAGTGATGTATTCCGTATGTTGGTTGTTGAGGATAAGTTGGCTGGTACCAACTACCCATTATGGGCTTATATGATGCGACATGTTTTGGTTGCAAAAGGATTGTGGAACATTGTGCAGGGTGTTTAAAGACGTCCTGTTACACTTGTAACGACAGGTACTACAAATACAGGTGCTGGAGCTGATGAAGATGGTGTCGAAGATGATATTCCGCAGATTCTTGTCCGTGCTGTTGTTTCTGTCGCACCTACTACAGAGCAACTTTGTTGGGATGGCAAAGATGCCCAGGCACATGCATTCATAGCTTCATCTGTCAAACGTGCCATTATTCCTCATATTCGCTCTTGCAGAACAGCTAGGATGCTTGGGATACACTTACCACATTGTACCAAGCTAGGAATGAGGCTCGTGTTGCTTACCTCCGAAAACAGTTGGAGAGTGAGCACATGAATGAAGGTGATTCTATGGACAGTTTCCTAACGAAGATCAAAGATTTGAAGGAACAGTTGATTTCTACTGATGAGGTTATACCAGATAGCTCACTTGTGCAGACCGTTCTGAATGGTCTTCCTGATTCGTATAAGAGTTTTGCTTCTACTCTTCGGTTGATGATGAAAGGCAATCCGAATGCCTTATCATTTGAGGAGTTAGTCTCTGTTCTGTTGCAGGAAGATCAGTCCAGGCAGAACAGGTCCATTATGTGTGTTGCAGATCAAGCTTTCCTGGCTAGTCAGAAGGGCAAAGGAAAATGGAGCTCTTCTACTAGTAAGCAGAAATCTGCAAATGCTGCACATTCGAAAAACCAGGATAAAGATGAGAAGAAGTCAGAAAAGCAGAAATTGTTTTGCAAGTACTGTAAAGGGAATGATCATATCATAAAGAACTGTCCAAAACTGGCTGCAAAAGAGGCAAAGAAAAAGGAGGCTGGAATGGTTGTTGCAGAAGCCTCTACACCAAAAAAAGAGTCTGCTAATCTTGTGCAAGAAGAAGAATGGGCGTTTACTACTGTTTGCAGTTTTGACCCATCTTCTCATGAGCAGTGCATGTCTGCAGTGGACTCAGATGTTTGGTACTTTGACAGTGGGGCGACCAAACATATTACCTCGCAGCGTAGTTTCTTCTCTTCACTCGAGCCTGCCCCTATAGGGAATACTGTCACATGCGCCAACAACTCCTCTTATCCTGTTATGGGAGTTGGTAAGATCATTCTGACTACTGCTAATGGTAGTTCTTTCACCTTGTCAGATGCTTTATTTGTGCCAGGGATCAAAAAGAACCTGTTATCAGTTTCTGCATTAGCCAAGATTGGTTTGGTTGTGAAATTTGTTGATGACAGGTGTACAGTTCATGATCTGTCAAATGGCGATGTGATTATTGCTTCTGGCATTTTATGTCGTGGGTTGTATAAGCTCATAGACTATGAAAGATCTGTTAATGATTCGGCATGTGCAGTTCATGATTCTCAGGCTATGTCAGATGCAAAGCTTTGGCATGCACGCTTTGGTCATCTAAATTTTGCTAGTTTGCTACGCCTGCAGAAATCTGATATGGTGTCTTCTTTGCCCAAGCTTGAGGCACCCGGAAAACATGTATGTGAAGGCTTTATTTTGGGCAAAATGCAGCATTCCTCCTTTCCAAAAGATGGTTCAGTTCGGGCTACGCAGAAATTGCAGCTTGTACATAGTGATGTCTATGGTCCTATGCAGACACCCTATTTTGGAAATTACCTTTACATCGTGACTTTCATTGATGATTTTTCCAGGCATGCATGGGTATATCCATTGAAGGCAAAGTCCGAAGTGTTCATGTGCTTTAAACAGTTTTTGGTTTTGGCTGAAATCTGTGAGCATGTAAAATGGGCACCCTCCGTTCTGATCGAGGGGGGGAATATATGTCTTCTGATTTCAATGCATTTCTAGTTGAACGTGGGATAAAACACTAGTGTACAATGCCATATACACCTCAACAGAATGGAGTTGCTGAACGAAAGAACATGTCACTCATGGAGATGGCGAGGTGCATGGTCAAAAGTCAGGCTTTACCACATAGTTTTTGGCTTGAGGCTGTCATGTGTGCAGCATATGTACTGAACAGGTGTCCCACTAAAGCGTTGCAGTCTATCACTCCATATGAGGCTTGGCATGACCGCAAGCCATCTGTTGCTCATCTGCGTGTTTTTGGTTGTTTGGCATCTGCATTAGTGCCTGAACAACATCGCAGAAAATTGGATGATAAGGCAGTAAAATGTATTTTTGTTGGGTATAGTTCTCAAAGTAAAGGCTATCGTCTATATCATCCACAGATTAAATGCATTCTGGTTAGCCGTGATGTTGTCTTTGTGGAAGATGTTATTCAGCCATTGCTTTCATGTACTAAGGAGACATCTGTTAGCTCCAAAGACATGTATGATACGTTGATGCCTTTTTTTATAGGTGGACAGTCTAATGCTCGTCCTAATGAGGCAACTTCTCAGCCTTTGCAGGTTCCATATGATGATGCAGATCATTCTATTTCTGATGCAGATTTACATGATGCACTTGTTGATGAGAGAGCTGATATTGAGCAGGCAAAAACTATGCCAAAATGGCTGGTGCAGACTTTGCGTGACAGCAAATTAGATGCACCTTTGTCATATCGTACTCGTTCAGGCTCTCATAGTGCCTCCTTTGCATCAGATTGCTATGCTATGGCTGCATCTAGTCTCTGTGATGAGAATGAGCCTGTTTCTTTTGATGAAGCACAAAATTCAGAAAATTGGATGGCTGCCATGCAATCTGAATATGATGCTATAATGAAGAATGGTACATGGTCTTTATGTGACTTGCCTCCTGGCAAGAAGGCCATTGGCACTAAGTGGGTATACAAGCTGAAGCGTAAACCTGATGGTACAGTTGACAGGTATAAGGCTAGGCTTGTTGCAAAGGGTTATGCGCAGGAAAGAGGCATTGATTTTGATGAGACCTTTGCACCTACACACCGTATGACTACTGTTCGGAGCATTTGTGCACTTGCAGCCCATCATGGTTGGAATGTACATCAGTTGGACATTAAAATAGCATTTTTGAATGGTGTATGAAGAAGTGTATGTTTTTCAGCCCCGTGGCTTTGTGGGGAAAGGGCATGAAAACCAGGTGTGCAGGTTAAAGAAGGCATTATATGGTTTAAATCAAGCACCACGTGCTTGGTATGAGAAGATACATGCCTATCTGGTTGCACATGGTTTTGTGAACAGTCCAACTGAAGGCACCTTATATGTTAAGCGTGCTAATGATGTGCTTCTGATCATTGTTGTGTATGTTGATGACATGCTGCTCACTGGTCCTGTTGAGAAGCATATTGCTGATTTCAAGGCTGATTTGCATGCCTCATTTGAGATGTCTGATTTGGGGCATTTGCATCACTATTTGGGCATTCAGTTTATGCAAGTTGATGGTGGAATGGCTTTGTGTCAAACAAAATATATTGACACATTATTGCAATGTTTTGGTCTTGAAGACTGTAAGCCTATTGCCACTCCTATGGAGACAGGTTTACGATTGAGTCTTCATGATGCTGGAGATGCATTTGATGCTGTTCTCTATCAGCAGGCTGTTGGATGCTTGATTTACTTATGCATTACTCGGCCAGATATTCAGTTTGCTGTCTCACAGATGAGCAGGTTTATGCATTGCCCAGGAGTCACGCATTGGAAGGCGGTTAAGCGCATCTTTCGCTACTTGAGTGGTACTCGGCTACTTGCGTTGTTTTATCCCAAGGGGGGAACACTACCGCTAGATTTGCATGCTTTTTCTGATTCAGATTGGGCTGGTTGCTATGACACTCGTGTGTCCACCAGTGGTTTTTGCTTCATGCTTGGTAGCTCATGTATATCTTGGTTGAGCAAGAAGCAGCCTACTGTGGCCACTTCCAGTTGTGAGGCTGAGTATAGGGCAGCTTTCACAGCGACTGTTGAGTGTGTGTGGCTCAGACGCCTTATGGCTGATTTGGGTGTTGGCCAGTCTTCTACCACCACCATCTTCACTGACAGTCAGAGCGCATTGGAAGTTGCGAGGAACCCTGTGTTCCATGCTCGCACTAAGCACATTGAGGTGCATTATCACTATGTCAGGGAGAGGTTCTCTGCTGGGGAGATCAGCTTGGCATATGTGCCCACGCAGGAGAACATTGCAGACCTTTTCACGAAGGCTCTGCCTAGGGAGAAGTTTGAAGCTTTCTGCAAAGCTTTGGGCTTACTTCCTTTTGTGGAGTGATTTCCACATAGCTTGGCACTTCCTTATACATGAGTGCCAGCTCCTTGTTCACCGCATCACTCCCAGGGGGGATTTGTTGATATATTTAGGTAGTGATGTGTGTGAACACACTAGGACCGCCGAGGCACTTTTTTCCCTCTTTAGGAGGTTTTTTTCCCCCGGCTTGTATATACGCCTATTGCCCTAATGGGCTACTTATCTTTGTACATTCTCTAGTAATACATTCAGTATTGTGTGTGTGTGCTCCAAGCTTCTTCTTCTTCCTTGTGCTGTTCGCGTGCTTCCGCAGACGTCTAACTCCAACAATACTTAGTTTGAAAGGCTGTGTTAGGAATATCATCATCTTTAATTCTAACCTGATGATATCCTTGGCGTAGGTCAATCTTTGAAAAGATTTTAGTTCCCTTTAAGCTGTCGAAGAGATCTTCAACCAACGGCATGGGATACTTATTCTTTATTGTCAGATTTTTCAATGCTCTGTAGTCCATGCACAACCTCATAGAACCATCTTTCTTTTTTACAAGAAGGATGGGTGTGGCCCAAGGGGACTGGCTTGGTCTAATAAACCCTTTGTATAGATATTCCTTGATTTATTTCTCAAATTCTAGATTCTGGACATAGGGGAGTCGGTAGGGGTTTTGGGATTTTTTCTTGGTTCTCGGAAGCATATCTATTCTATGATCAATGCTTCCACGAGAGGATGGCAAGCCCTGGGGGAGTTCCTTAGGGAACACATCTTTAAATTCCTTCATTAATTCATTGAATTTAATATACACTTCATGTGGAATAAATGATGAGACATAAGAAACTTGTTTTGTATTATCTGAATCAATTACATCGGTGCTAAGGACCAAAAAAGCTTGGGTCCTAGCTTCATTGCTTACAAGTTTCTTTAATTCTGTGTGTGAAATCAAAGGGGTACTTGGAACATTGTGTTCGCCCTTGATCTTATACAAGACTCTGTCATGCTGGAATTCAAAACTGTTGTATAATAGCATCGGGACAATGAAGGTCCAAGACTCCAAAGCCACTCTCTCCCTAAAACCGAATCTACCCGATCCATGTTCATAATTTGGAAGTCCATTTTGTCTTTATAATCTTGGATTTCTAGTTCCAAATTTGAAATCATGGTATCCCAAACACGAGTATCCTGCCCGTGCATCATAGAGACAACATATCTATGAGGAGATGGACTCTAAGGAAGAGCTAATCTTTTCACAAGTGCATAATTTATAAAATTATGCATCGTCGAGTCGTCCACCATTATCCGGATGGTGTGACTTTTGACTGACCCGTGCAATTTTACCAAATCATGTGGACCAAATTCTTGAGGTTGCCACATGTGTTTGGAAACTTGGCACTTATGGGTATTATCACAGTGCATGATCTGAACCTTCTTTGCACTTGAATTTTCATCCAAGTTCAAAGTTTGGATCAGATGAATCTAACGTTTTCCCTTACCTTTGTCAGTCAAAGAGGCGTTACTATCTCTTCCAATTGGACAGGTCCTACTACAATGTCCTGGCTTGAGGCATTTAAAACACAAATTTTCCTTTTGTGCTCTAACAAGATCTTCTTGAGAAAGCACATGTCTAAAAATACAAGGATTTTTAGATGTGCGTTCAGATGATATTGGGCCTTTGCCTTTGCGTTTAGTGGTATTTCTTTGGAAATGACCACTTTACTGTGGAACATCTAAACGAGAGTTATCCTCATAAATTTGTGTTACCTTAATCGTTTCTCAAGTGATTTAGGCATGTGTCTCTTAACCTCATTCCGGATTCATTGGTTAAGTCCTTTGACAAAATCACGAAGCCGATGGAAGTCATCAAGGTTTTTCAATTTCAGAATAACATCTCGGTACTCTGAAATGTAAACCGATAATGGCCTTCCTTTTTGTTGAATTCTATCCCACGCCTCCCAGTTATGTTCCTCCTCATTCTCGAGGAGAAACTCTTATTGTAAGTTCGACCGCATTTGTAAGACCTAAGAAATCTGTCTTCGTGCTCCCCTGTGTACTGTGTTTTCTGCGTATTTTGCAGTCTCTGTGCGGAGTACCATGTGCGGCCTTAGGAGCTCCATTTTCTACTCCGAGGATATCGTCGTGGAGCTCTCATTAAGAAGAGCGCACCGTGGTGCATCGCCTTCAAAACCCTTCATTTCTCTCCCTAGAATGATTTCACTGTGCATGGTGAGGTCATATATGATGCTTAATTCTGAAGTCTACTGATCTCTCCCCTCTTTGTGTGCAGGTCATGATAAAGCATAAACACTTGCTGCAGGAAAAGCTTCAACAATGTACTACCTATAGACCTATGCAACTGTCTGTTGTGGCCATGGATATGCTCCAGAATTATAAGAGGAACAAAGGATCTGTCCACATGATTCTTCACAAGTTGAATACCAGATGGCATGTTAACTGGACTGCCATGTAATGGCACCACAGATTCCTTTGCTTATGGGCCTTTCCCACCAGCATCAAGCAGTTCTTTCTCGAGTGGTTCATCATCCACAATGGTGTTTGGTGTGGCTCCATGATCAAGAAGGCTGATATTAATGATGATAATGTATATTTTGTGGCACTATGGAGGACTTGCCCCACCTCTTCTACAACTGCAATCATGCTAAGATATTTTGGAATTCTGTTCAACCTTTTTGACTCAAGTTCAACATTTCCTTAAGCTATAAAGAGTTTTTGCTTGGTTCCTGCAACCGAATGGATCTTACTCTCGAGAACCTATGGAGATCTCAAATTTTATGGTATATTTGGAACAACAAGAATAATGTTGTTTTCAACAAGAGAAAAAAAAAGCTCGTACTTTGCATTCAACCAAGGATTCAGAGATATTGCAGTGAAGTGTTTGTCCTCTGTCAAAGATTCTCCTATTGAAGACCTCCATATGTCTAAGATGCTAGATGACAACCCTCCTAGTCATTGGAGAGAACCCCTACTAAAGTTGCACTCCAGTAGGCTTGACATGATTTTCTCATGTGTAATGATTTATGCTGTAGCTTTGAATTGTATTTCCCTAGGCTTTATGTATTTCATGTAATTTGCTCCAGCTTGACTCTTGAGCCCTGTTGTATTGGTTTCCCCTTTCGTGGGCTCCTGCCCTTTACAGATATACATTTACCATCATTAATTTATGTTTCTTGTTTTCTAAAAAAAAAAGTTTTCGAAATTTGTTGAAATCCAGATGAAATTGTGAATGCTTGGTAATGTCTTCGATTACCATCCTAAGGCCATGTGAGAGCATAGAAGTCAATTCTCCGTAACATTCCTGCCTGGCTCGTTTGAACCGCAGCGATGGCGGTCGATTTAGGACCGCCACCTCCTCCCCACCAGAATCCACAGGGAATCCATCCGTCTGTAACTCCGCCTCCTCACATCGACCCGCATCACCATTTCCCCCCTTCTCATCACCATCAGTCATCCGCTTCTGAAGCATCTTTCGATCGTTGCGAGCATCATCACCACCCGCCGCCTCCTCCTCGGCCGTTCCATCACTACCATTATCATCCTCCCCTTCCCCCTCATCCGTTTCATCACCACCATCCTCCTCTCTCTTTTCCTCCGCCTCCTCCTCCGCGTCATCCGCAGCCTTGTCATCATTATCATCTCGGAGCGTCCTCTGCTTCTTCCCATCCTTTTCATTATCATCAACTTCCCCTTGCACCTTTTCTTTGCGCCAATTGCAAGTGCTGGAACTTTCCTGTTAACTCTAATCTGGGCCATCACCATAATGACCAGCAGCTACACCCTCATCATGAGCATCATTCTTATTTGCCTAGCTACCCTCACCCGTCGTCCTACTCCCCCCATAACCATTACTGTTACTCTCAGTCTTACAGCGAATGTTTGCAAGCTCAAGGATCTCATGATACGAGTAGTAAATCCACATTTGTGTGCACCAAAGATTACCAATCTGAGATTATACCCACTGAGCAGTTCGGTCCTCTACTTTTAGCAGATGTGAGAGAGAGAGAGAGAGAGAGAGAGAGAGAGAGAGAGAGAGAGAGAGAGAGAGAGAGAGAGAGAGAGAGAGAGAGAGAGAGAGCTACGATTAATGTTACTTTTTGTTACAGGAAGTGCGTGGACGATCGGGTGAAGGAAGAGGAGGAGGAAGAAGAATACGAATTTGTCATGACAGATGAATGGATGGAATTCTTTGCGAAATCGGAAGCCCGTCGCAAAGAGAGTAAATATCAATATTCTGACAAATTTCCCATTTGATCTATAGACATCTTAACAAATTTTCCATTTGATCTATATTTGATCTATAGACATCTTGCCATCTGCATTGCCCTACATGTAGTGACATGTTTTTTCCCCTAATACAACCCCGATGATAAGTTTGGTTTTCGTGACTCGTATTTTCAGAGAAGAGACAACAAAGGAAAGCCGCTAGAGACATGCTTAAGGATACCAAAGCGCAGCTTCAAGTAGAAGACGTTCCAAAACACACAAATGAAGATCATAAAATAGAAGAATGAGAAGCGAGCTTTTCTTAACTAGCAACCTCAAGTGGAGCCGTGGCTGAGTTTATCAAGTGAACAAATACATATGATGATCAAGTGACCACAATTTGGCATCGATGTGCCATTAGAGGGATGAATGCAAATCACTGGACAGTGGACTATAAGGATCAGTGGCTTAGTTATTTCGGGTATTTGCCCGTTTGGAGTCCGTAGGATCAACACCTTTCATGTGTAGATGTGTATGTTTGACTCTGTTTCTCTATTAATGAAAAGATTGTTTTTTCCTGCATTTGAAGATTCTGTAAATGGTGAAATCTTCAGTCTTCATAATGCGTGAAATAATGGACCTTAATCAGGAATATTTCTACTTTGTACAAATGTCGAGATCTATGTGTTATGGATGGGGGATAAAGGGGGTTCCTTGGGTGTGCGAGTCATACTTTCAATTTTCAAGCTAGTGGACGAGTAGATCAAAGACTGAACCCTCAAAAAAAAAAAGAAAAGCACACTAGACACAATGTAATGAATGAGTCTTGGTGGGTTGAGGCAGAGGGTTTGGTTAAAATCCTAAACCCTATATACATCGTTTTACGCATCACCAACATGGAGGGAAGTACCATGGGTCTTCTCTATGAGTATATGGACAGAATTGGAGAGGCCCTGAATAAAAACACATAGTTACCTGTTGAGAAGTAAGTTTTTTTCATGTTTTATGTTTTCATTACTCTTTAATCTTGATTAGTCATTATATGAGCATGACATATGTAATGTATTAATTCTTGAATTTTCTTTTCATAATTGTAGAGTGGAAGAGATACGACATGTATAGAATAGGCGTTGGGATTGGTTTCATAGACCAATTCATGCTTTCGCTCACATATTGCATCCATTATGGCATAGTGAGGATCAGCTTCAGAGTGAGGAGATAGATTTCGGCTTTCAGGAGTACATACAGTGTTTTAGTGGTGGTGATTTAGAGATCATCCGTTGCATAGAGGATGATCTGCTTGCTTTCAGGAATGAGACATACCACTTTGGTAGACCGACAGCAAAGCTCCGAGAGACTCAGATCGAGCCTGTCTCATGGTGGGAGAAATATGGTGCATGTGCACCTACATTGGTAATTTTCTTATTTACTTTGATTTTATTATTTACTATTAGTGCTTTTAAAGATTATGTTTTTGCTAATCTAATATCATTATGTTTTTGCTTAACAGAAACGTATTGCTCTTCGAGTTCTCTTTCAAGATTGTAGCTCTAGATTTTGTGAGAGAAATTGGAGTACATGGGCTCTTTTTCACACAAAAAAGAGGAATAAACTTATGAAAGCCGAGCTTGAGAGACTTGTCTTCTTCAATGCCAATTTGAAGCTTTTAGAGAGACTTTCAGAATCTCCTGATCCTATACAGATAGATGTTGATAAGCTTGATATTGAGAAGGTGCAACACATTCCAGAGATTCCTTAGGAGGATAGAGATATTTAAACTTTGCTCTATGAGGAGTCCGTTCAGCCCGCACATGATACACGCTTACGACGCCATGGTGATAGCAGAAGGCATGCAGATGAGCGTACTAGAGATATGTTATCTTCTAGTAGTGAGGAGGATATAGAGAATGATGATGGATCCCAGGATTCTATTGATGTAGAATCTGATTGATGTACTTTGTTTATGGAACATCTTTCATGATGATATGTATTTGACACTTCAGTTTTTTATGGCTTCAAATTTTGGATTCTGGAAGTATGTATACATAATACAAGTCTTTATAAATTGTGTAGAGACAAATGTTTAATTAATAGTGCGCATAGTTTAACTTATGTCATAGATAATAGTTGAACTTGTAAATTGTAAGTTTTTCAATCAATGTAGTAAATTAATAATGTAAGAAATTTGAATGTTCAATGCATGTATGTATGAATGTATGAGCAATGAGTGTGTGCAATGTGTGTGTCTCTCTCTCTCTCTCTCTCTCTCTCTATATATATATATATATATATATATATATATATATATATATATATATATATATATATATATATATATATATATATATATATATATATATATATATATATACATATATATACATATACATAGTTGTTATTGATAGGATTCTGACTTCTAATGTTTAGCCGAAGTCTGATGGGTATGGAAAAATGTTTCTGATGTTTATCGATGTGGTCTTTTTTTCTTGAAATAAAGACTCAAGATTACATATTTTGTTCTTTGCATGCTAATTTAATTGATTATCTTGACTATGTTATAGTTAGCCCTTAAGCTCTTGACTATGTTGATAGTACTATATAATCGTGTATTGTATATTATCTAATATCAATGATGCATATATAATTGTGTATTGTATATTATCTAATATCAATTATGGAACGAGTATGATCTAACATGAAGAATGTATGAATAAGAATTAAATGATTTGGCTATAAAGAATGTGTGAGCACAAATGTATGAAATGAATTGGCTACTTGATTGACATTAAAATTTAAATGTATGAATTCACCACGATTGCAAAGCTACTCATCAACTAAAGCTTATGATGAAGAACCTCAATATGACATGAATATCCAGCATGTTGGTATGGACTTCAAAGTGGCTACATCTTCAAGTGAAGCAAAGTATAGGGCTTCCTTTACATCTACAATTGAAAGGTCAAACCCTAATTTTTTGCCCTAGTTTATTAAAAATTGATCAATGGCTAGGATTAAAATATGAAATGCATAAGATCCAATGGTCATAAATTAATCGTATAAAAAGAAATCCTCAAAAGCTAAATCAAAAAATTAAAAAGCCACAATTAGGCTTTTCTGCATTTCGCACTGAAAATTATGCATGGAGGCTTTTGATGCTTTTGGTAAAGCTTTTTTGCTAGAGCTTTTTATCAAGGCGAAAAACTTGTATAAAGAGGGCTTTGGAGCCTCATATAATCATCCAATTATGAAGCTACTCACACATACGCTCTAGGGTTTTCAACTAGGTTTTGAACTATGTGTGAGTAGATTCATCCAATTATGAAGCTACTCACACATACTCTAGGTCTCTTGTGTTGGGGTAAAGGCCCTAAATGACCCCTCATAGTTGTACGCTTGTGTATAGGCCTTTAAAAGGCTGATTGTAGTCATTTTTATTCTTTTGGCCAAGTTCAGTATGAACTTGGCCAGGTCCTATAAATAATAACCTAAACTAAAGTTAGGGTCTCTTCTTCTTTTGGAGAACCCACCAAATAGCTGCGCCTCCCTTCTTCTTTCGATCTCCCTCTCTCTCTCTCCTTCGTGTGCTGCTTGACACTCACCTTCCCTACTGCTCAGTCAAGAGATGCTCCATTTGAGCTTCTCCAGCATCTGAATACTCTCTCTTGCTCCAACAACTGGTATCAGAGCTCCGTTGAGGCATTAGAGCAGCGGCGTTTCAGTTTTGAGCAGGGTTTTTCTTCAGATTTTGCAAGATCTTCGCGTTTCATCGCGAAGAAGGTGCCCAAAACAGCGACATCAGCATTTCTGGAGTGTTCTACTTCAGTTTTTACAGGTTTTTCTGAGTTTTGTCACGAAGAAAAGGGTTAAAAGTGAAGCACCACACCTTTGAAGAAGCATAAACTTCTTTTCACGTGATATTCTTCGATTTCATCGCGAAGAAACTATTTCTCTTTGTCTTATTGCTCAAAACAAACTGTTTCCAGGTGTTTTACAGGTGTACACAAGTGTTCCACAGTCCAAAACAACAATATACAGGTTTAACATTTCATGTATTGAAGTGTGGCATGAGAAATTTGCTTATGTACAGCAAATTGTGGGATTTTCTCTGAATTTTTCAAAATTCTGAAGAGAAAATTTTGGGCTTTTGCTCCCTTTTGCTCCTAAAGGCTTCCTTATAGCTTATGTATACACTTTGAGGTCAAGAAAAGTCAAATTTGCTGATTTGAAGCATAAATTGACTTTCTTGAATTTTCTGCAGGCATAGTACAAAGAGAGTTTTAAAAACGAGTTTTAAAAACGGGTTTTAAAACGTTTAGTACGTAGAGTACTAAAAAAATGGGAATAAAAAACGAGTATTATATTTTGTCGCAACATTTCAATTTTTTTTTCTCTAATAATCCATGAATAATGTATATCTAACACTCATTTACATACCTAGTGCTAAAAACACATAAAAAACCTTAAACTACTACCAGTACAATGATTTGGAGTTAGGAAGGCCCAAAATGAATCTGGTTAAATTAAACAAAAAATGGGAATGAAATCTTAAACAAAGGATTGATGACCTTAAAGCCCCACATAAAGCACATTAAAACTCTTAAGACAATGCATTTAGAGTGATTGACTCCAGAATGGATAAAAACAATGTCAACAATTTAATGATGTCCTGACTCCTTGCTGAATGAAATATCTTTTAAAATCAAAATAGGAACTTTTTTCTTATCCAGATAGGAGGGACTTTTGGTTCTTATTTTGGTAGAGACAGAAAGAAAACCATACATTTTCATAATACTGTTCATACAATAACTCAAAAAAACGTATTAGGACGTTCGGAACGTCCGAACGTCCTAAACGTTTTTTATTTTTCAAAAAAAACGCGTTTTATTGTACTATGTCTGCAGGTAAATTCAGAAGTGGTCCAACTGGTCTGTTTTTGCTCCATTTTGCTCCCACAACAGTCTGAAGCCATTGTGCATCTTTTTTAGAAGTGATACTCTGATTTGATGCATTTTTGCCTAAATTTCAGCATATTAACTTCTTCATCGTGCAATCATGGCGTCATCCTCCTCAGATGTGAAGAATCTATTTGAGATTCGACGTTTTGAGGGAATAGGTTTCGATTTGTGGAAGGAGAGAATGCAAGGTATTCTCTTCTTGAAGGATTGTGATAGGGCATTGGAAGCTGAAAAACCAGAAGATATGTCATAGGAAGCTTGGCTGATCTTGAACAAGAAAGCTGAAGCGTATATCAAGATGGCCGTCTCTGATGAGATCTTGGTAGATCTCAAAGGGCTTACCTCTGCTTCAAAAATATGGGCAAAGCTGAAAGCAACTTATGAGAACACTACGCCTGTGAACCAAGTGCATTTGATGCGGAAGCTTGTTGGTATGAAACTTGATGAGTCCAAGAGTGTAGTTGAACACTTATCCCTCTTTACAGGTACTTTGTCACAATTGAAGGACTCAGGTATGGCTGTTTTTGATGACAAACTTAAAGCCATCTTCTTGCTTATGACACTTCCTGACTCTTGGGAGACACTGGTAGTCTCATTGTCTAATAACCCCAACCTGATCTTTGATGGTGTTAGGGGTTCTATACTTAATGAAGAGATCAGGAGAGAAAAGCAGGTGGTGAAGGTGGAAGCTCAACTAACATGGTTAGAGGCGGGACAGATAAGAAGAGTAATAATGCACAAAGGAACAAGAGTAAGAGCAGGGAAAGAGGTAATGGCAGCATAGGTAAAAGCAATGGTGTGACTTGCTATCAGTGTGGCAGGAAAGGCCACAAGAAACCTGATTGCCGCTATTACAAGGCACAACTTGAAAGAAATAGGAATGCTGGAGATAAAAAGAAGGGCAAGAAAGAAAACAAGACTGATGCACAGGACATCCAAAAGGACAAAGAGAAGGCCAATGTGGCCTCTAATGTAGTCATAGAGGAGCTGTCAGATGTTGAGGATATTTTGTGCACTACTTTATCAGCGGATGATACTTATGCATATGATTTCTCTCTGAATGTTCATACACAGGACATGTCGATCACCAAAAGTGATCTTATCGATGCTTTGCTAATTGTTAATGATGCATTGGTCCAAACATGGATAGTTGACTCTGGTGCTTCTTTTCATGTGACTCCTATCAAGGAGTGCTTTTCTACTTTACTGCAGGCAGCCATGGCCATGTATACCTTGGAAACAATCATGCTTGTTCCATTGAGGGTATAGGCACAGTCCATTTCTCTACAAATGGCACTAATGAGCTGGTTTTGCATGATGTACGTTATGTACCAGGGATCAAGAAAAGCTTACTCTCTGTGGGTCAAATGGATATGCATGGTTATAGCATTCTCTTTGAGAGAGGATAATGGAAAATGACAAAGGGATCAAGGCTGATTGTGAAAGGCATAAAAAAGGGAACTCTCTATTGCTTGCATGGGAAAGCCTTATCAGGCAAGTTCATTGCTTTGGCTGAAGTTCACTCCCATATGGAGTTGTGGCATAAGAGACTTGGCCATATGAGCCAAAAGGGTCTCACTAGGCTTTGATGCTAAAGGCACAAAGCTTGATTTTTGTAATGAATGTCAATATGGAAAGCAAGTGAAACGTTCCTTTTATTCTTGTTGATGATTGTTCTAGAAAAATTTGGGTTCAATTCCTTAAATCTAAGGATGAAGCATTTGCTGCGTTTAAGCGGTTTCATGCATTTGTGACCACCCAAACAGGTAGAAAGCTGAAATGCTTGCGTACGGACAATGGTGGTGAGTATACAAGTGCTGAATTTCAGAAATTTTGTGAAAATTTGGGCATTAAGAGGGAGCTTACTGTTCCATACAGCCCCTCTTCTAATGGTGTGGCTGAACGCTATAATAGGACACTTTGTGAGAGGGTGAGATGCATGCTGTCCAGAGCTAATCTCCCTCATGGATTTTGGGGAGAGGCACTCAAAACTGCAGTACATATTTGCAATAGATCCCCTCACATGTCCTTGAAAGGTGACATCCCTGAAGATGTTTGGTCTGGCAAACTTGCTTCATATGATCACTTACGTGTCTTTGGCTTCGAGGCTTTTGTGCACATGTGACATAAGGCGAAGCTGAGAAACAAACTTGATGCTAAGTCCATAAAAGGTCTCTTCATGGGATATGGTGAAGAAGGTGAAATGGGCTACAAAATTTGGATACCTCAGCTCAAGAAAGTTGTACGCAGCAGGGATGTTGTTTTTAATGAGGCAAGGCTGCTTCAAAATAATTGTGCCTCAAAGGATGACCATAAAAGGGTCAGATTTCAGCATGACTAGCCACCCATTAGGCCTGATTTTGACAAAGGACTGAAAATATTGATGATCCAATGGTTTTTGAGCCAGATGATGCTGGACAGCAAAATGACGCTCCCGATGGGCATATGCAGCCACCTATTCATGCTGAAAACAGGGCTGGAAATGATATGCAGCAGCCCATTAACAATGGACATGTTGATATACCTCCTGATGTAGATCCATTGCCAGATAATGTGGATCATTGGGTAAGAAGATCTACACGTGTTAGGAGGCCAATGAACAGATATGATCCCTCTATAGATTACATTATGTTATCAGATGAGGGGGAGCCTCTCACTTATAAAGAGGCAAAGCTATGTGAGCACAAGAAGAAGTGGGAGTTAGCCATGCAGGAAGAAATAAAGGCCTTGCATGCAAATGATACTTGGGATCTTGTGGAGTTGCCCAAAGGTAGGAAAGCCATTCCTAACAAGTGGGTATACAAAATCAAAACTGTTGATGGCAAACCCAAGTATAAGGCAAGGCTGGTTGCTAAGGGATATGCCCAAAAGGAGGGCATTGATTTCCAAGAGGTGTTCTCTCCGGTAGTTAAAATGACCACTCTACGTGTGCTATTTGCTACTACAACTGCTTTGGATTTGGAGCTATTCCAAATGGATGTTAAAACAGCTTTTTTGCATGGTGACTTAGATGAAGAGCTGTACATGAAACAGCCAGAAGGATATGCCATTCCTGGAAAAGAGCATCTGGTATGCAAGCTGAAAAGGAGCTTATATGGGCTGAAACAAGCCCCTAGGCAATGGTATAAGAAGTTTGATGCATTTATGCTCAAACATGGGTTCAAAAGAAGCCATGCAGATCAGTGTTTGTTCACTAAAAAGGATGAAGATGGCAGCCCAATCATTCTTGTGCTGTATGTAGATGATATGCTGCTGGCTGGGAAGAAAAAGGGCACTCTAAATGCTCTCAAACAGCAGCTGAACTCTGAGTTCTCAATGAAAGACCTTGGGGAAGCTGAGCATATTCTTGGTATGCGAATAAAAAGGGATAGGCAGCAGCATACTTTGCACTTATCCCAAGAAAAGTACATTGATAAAGTACTGGACAGATTTAATGTGGCTGATTCTAAGCCTCTTGGAGTGCCATTGCAGCCACATATCAAGCTTTCCAAAGATGACTGTCCCAAGGATGATGATGCAGCCAACTACATGAAGAGTGTTCCATATGCATCAGCCTAATGTGGCTGATTCTAAGCCTCTTGGAGTGCCATTGCAGCCACATATCAAGCTTTCCAAAGATGACTGTCCCAAGGATGATGATGCAGCCAACTACATGAACGAGTGTTCCATATGCATCAGCCTGTGGTTCACTTATGTATGCTATGGTTGCCACTCGGCCAAACATTGCTCATGCAGTGGGAGTTGTTAGCAGGTTTATGGCTAGTCCTGGCAAAGCTCATTGGGAGGCAGTCAAATCTATCTTGAGGTACTTGAAAGGGACCAAGAATAAATGTATTTGCTATGGCAAAGATCCATTGGAGGTGAAAGGCTTTTGTGACTCTGACATGGCTGGTGATGTGGATACACGTAAATCCACAAGTGGATATATATTTACTCTTGCAAGAGGTGCTATTTCATGGTGTTCTAGGTTGCAAAAGATTGTTGCTCTGTCAACTACGGAGGCTGAATATATTTCAGCCATTGAAGCTTCCAAGGAAGTCATTTGGCTGGCACGTTTATGCTTTGAGTTTGGTTTGCCCAGCAAGGCATCTATGCTTGGATGTGACAGCCAAAGTGCTATATGTTTAGCAAAGAATGCCATGTTCCATGCACGTAGAAAGCACATTGATGTGCGGTATCACTTCATTCGAGAAGTGCTTGAGGATGGCCTTATCACATTGGTTAAGGTCCATACGTCACAGAATCCTGCAGATGTTCTTACTAAGTGCTTGTTCAAAGCACAACATCAGCTATGTATACAGATGGTGGGAGTCACATAGCTTAAAGGCGTCATTTATGCCTTTAAGTGGGAGGTTGTTGGGGTAAAGGCCCTAAATGACCCCTCATAGTTGTACACTTGTGTATAGGCCTTTAAAAGGCTGATTATAGTCATTTTTATTCTTTTGGCCAAGTTCAGTGTGAACTTGGCCAGGTCCTATAAATAATAACCTAAACTAAAGTTAGGGTCTCTTCTTCTTTTGGAGAACCCACCAAAAAGCTGTGCCTCCCTTCTTCTTTCGATCTCCCTCTCTCTCTCTCACCTGCGTGTGCTGCTGGACACTCACCTACCTTGCTGCTCAGTCAAGAGATTCTCCATTTGAGCTTCTCCAGCTGCTGAATACTCTCTCTTGCTCCAACATCTTGGAGGAGTTTAGTGCAGATTTTATAGGATTTTCGGCCTTTTTCCTTGCATCTTCGTCACACGAGTAAGTCTGCATGCTGATTTTGTGAGCATTGGCATCCAATTTTAGGTTTTTTTGTGTGTTGCTTCTGTACCATGTCTCCACCTATCTCTTCAACACGAAAATAATGCTTAATGAAATTGTACCATGGAAATAATGATACAAATCTGAATATAGGCTAATTTTAGGTACAAAACGTAGAGAAAGTTGCCGAGTAGAGTATGTGTAATATGAAGCATAGAGACTGTTTATAACAGGCGAGCAGTGAAGCCTAAGTGAAGTTAGGTCTTCGTTGATGTGTAAGCAGTAGCAAGACTTCCTTCAATTGATGAAGTAGTAGGTTGAACTTAGCAGCCGCAACTTACAAAAATCAACTATGCACACACAAGGTGTGTGTAGAAGACAATGGGCAGCCATAAAGAAAGCTTTTAATCTGCTCACAATACTCCAAATTAGCTCATAAACAGCGCTAGTTGAAATCCTAACTTGAGAGCTTGTTTTAGCTTCAATGCTCGATGTATAAGAGTGTCCATAACACCCTCTTTATATAGCCAAGGCTGACCTACGAATAATCTCTTAAAAAAGTAGAATAAAGCAATTCTATTTTCGTGCCGACATTCTCGAGATAGGAGTTTTGCTTTATTTTTTTAATCGATGTTGCTTTTAGAAGTTGCCTTTGGGACGAGTAACTGAGGACCATTGGATTCGATGCTTTTCTATCTTTAAATCTGGTCCATCCAATTAAAAATAAGTGAAAATCATGTTTAGGGTTTGACCTTTTCGTAGGGTTTAAGGTCTTAGATGGCACATGTGATATATCAGTTTGTAATAAATTTTTCAACGACCTTCGAACAAATTTCGACTATCTTCTTACTAGAGTTTTGGCATTCTAACATTGTTTTCTAACATGTACACTATTTTATCTTGCTCTGATACCAATTATTGGTTTTTATGCCCATAATGAATTTAGAGATAGAAAAAATAGAGACAAGATGGAGAATAGACTAGAAAAGAGAGAGATTGAAAGAGCGAAGCTCCATATATATTCCATACATTGCAAAATGAAGTACATGAAGTTATAAGGTAGCAAAGATAATATGCATGAGATATAAACTATCCATAACTCCACAATCTCCATAGCTGAAAGTGATCTCCTTTAAATAGATGTTGCATACCTTGAAGATAATGAAGAGCACTAACTCCATTTCCTCCAAGTTGAAAGACCACCTTCTCCATGCTTAAACCACTCCAAGTGGATGATCTAAATGCTCCATAACATGTTCTTTATATAAGATATGATGTACATGCTCTTAGCACCATAAAAAAGCAAAACAAAAAAAAAAAAACCAATTTTGTGATATTCGATAGAATTTTTGCTTGGGTTTTTGGGGGTGCTTTTTTAAGTTATTTTTTATATTTTTTATATGTATATTAATTATCTTATTAATGTATAAGCTTTTTATATGTAAAAAGTGTTTTTTAAAACTTAAATTTGCTTTTCAATGCTTTTGATTATTTGACCCTGAAATTAGGGTTTGCCTTTTGACCTTTGATTTGCTTCCAACCACCTAAGTGTAATATATCATTGGAAAGCTCGTGATGAGCATTTGCATATCTTGCAATAAAATATTTTACCCATTTTTGACGATTTGACTTGTTTTGCCTCGCCTCTGATCAAATGTTGACCAATAACTTGTCTTTTTTTAACCTGTAAGTGGGATCCCCTAGTGGAAGGTTGCCTTATAACACTATATTTTCAACACTTTTCGAGAGCTTCACATATATAATTTTGCTTTAATTTTTGGCCCCCATATGAGGGCTTTATTGGCATTTGTATTCTTTATACAAACCCTTTGGTAATTGGAGGTATGGATCACTTATAATAAAACCTAAGTTCTCTCTTCACATAATTAAGAGTACATTACACAAAACATAGTGGAGCTCTTCTAACTCAATCGACATTGATTTTTGCACCAAAGATCTTCTCCCTCTTCTTTCTCTCTCCTCTTGCATGAAGCTCTTATTGTGCTCTTATATCAAGCTTTTTAGGATTTGGATATGTTTTATACTTTTCTTTCATTAATTCCATTACATCATTTGAGATTTTAAGAAGGCTCAACATATTCAACAGACATATGACTTAACACAGTGCCATGAAGTTGAATTTCCCTTACTGTGTCAAAGTTTGCCATCAAACTTTTGGAAAATTTCAACCACCCAGTTTTTTTGCCTTTTAAATTAGGTTGGTTTGCAAACCATTTGATGCTCTCATAGTCGAATACTTTGGTCACTTTTGCACCAAACAGATAATGACACCATTTAAAGCTTTAACTTTCTTTAGTTGTTCCATGGTTTCGACTTGCACTTAATTTGAGTGAAGGTCTTACCGTTATCCTTTAGTTGTTCCATAAATGGAACTACTATGTTTGCTTAATTATGAATGAACTTTAGGTAGTGTCTTGATAATGAAACTTTGAAGCTAAGGTATTGTTTGGAGTGTGACTAGTTCAAGATGGCTTGGACCTTTTAAAGATCCACTTGAAGTCCTTATTGCCAAAATAATATGACCAAGATAGTGTACTTCTCGATCAATGAACCCATACTTGGATTCTTTGTTGGACAACTTGTTTTCTCGATGTATTTGGAAGAGCTTTCCAAGAGGTTCCAAATGGGAAGTTGGATCTTGACCATATACTATCATGTGAAAAAGCAACCACAAATTTCTTGAGCTAAGGTTGAAGGATTGAATTCATCAAAGTCATGAATGTTGTTAGGGGATTGGTTAATCCAAATGCTATAATCGAAAACTCGTAATGCTCAGATTTTGTCTCAAAGGCTGTCTTTGGGACATCTTCAACTTTGATTTGTATTTGATGATAACCTTGTCATATCAAGCTCTTAGCTTGGTAAAGATGTTTGTTGCCTTACGTTGATCAAATAAATCATCAACCTTTGGCATTGGGAATTTATTGTTTATCATGATCTTATTTAAAACTTTATAGTCTACACAAAGTCTCATTGATCTATCTTTTCTTTTTACCGGAAGGTTTGGTGTTTTCTTAGTGTTGATATATTTAGGTAGTGATGTGTGTGAACACACTAGGACCGCCGGGGCACTTTTTTCCCTCTTTAGGAGGTTTTTTTCCCCCGGCTTGTATATACGTCTATTGCCCTAATGGGCTACTTATCTTTGTACATTCTCTAGTAATACATTCAGTATTGTGTTTTTGTGCTCCAAGCTTCTTCTTCTTCCTTGTGCTGTTCGCGTGCTTCCGTAGGCGTCTATCTCCAACAATTGGTATCAGAGCATGTCGTCGCTTCATCTAGGGCACTGTTGACACTCCTTCGTTTGCAGTCTCAGAATTGCACGAATTTTGGTGAGCATACTCTGCGTGTTTCCGAGATCAAAACAGCTTCGCTTTGTGGTGCCGAGATCTCAGCCTTTGCAGGTTTCATATGATGATGCAGATCATTCTATTTCTGATGCAGATTTACATGATGCACTTGTTGATGATAGAGCTGATATTGAGCAGGCAAAAACTATGCCAAAATGGCTGGTGCAGACTTTGCGTGACAGCAAATTAGATGCACCTTTGTCATATCGTACTCGTTCAGGCTCTCATAGTGCCTCCTTTGCATCAGATTGCTATGCTATGGCTGCGTCTAGTCTCTGTGATGAGAATGAGCATGTTTCTTTTGCTGAAGCACAGAATTCAGAAAATTGGATGGCTTCCATGCAATCTGAATATGATGCTATAATGAAGAATGGTACATGGTCTTTATGTGACTTTCCTCCTGGCAAGAAGGCCATTGGCACTAAGTGGGTATACAAGCTGAAGCGTAAACCTGATGGTACAGTTGACAGGTATAAGGCTAGGCTTGTTGCAAAGGGGTATGCAGTAGGAAAGAGGCATTGATTTTGATGAGACCTTTGCACCTACATGCCGTATGACTACTGTTCGGAGCATTTGTGCATTTGCAGCCCATCATGGTTGGAATGTACATCAGTTGGACATTAAAACAGCATTTCTGAATGGTGACTTGCATGAAGAAGTGTATGTTTTTCAGCCCCGTGGCTTTGCGCAGAAAGGGCATGAAAACCAGGTGTGCAGGTTAAAGAAGGCATTATATGGTTTAAAGCAAGCACCACGTGCTTGGTATGAGAAGATACATGCCTATCTGGTTGCACATGGTTTTGTGAACAGTCCAACTGAAAGCACCTTATATGTTAAGCGTGCTAATGATGTGCTTTTGATCATTGTTGTCTATGTTGATGACATGCTGCTCACTAGTCCTATTGAGAAGCATATTGCTGATTTCAAGGCTGATTTGCATGCCTCATTTGAGATGTCTGATTTGGGGCATTTGCATCACTAATTGGGCATTCAGTTTATGCAAGTTGATGGTGGAATGGCTTTGTGTCAAACGAAATATATTGACACATTATTGCAGCGTTTTGGCCTTGAAGATTGTAAGCCTATTGCCACTCCTATGGAGACAGGTTTACGATTAAGTCTTCATGATGTTGGAGATGCATTTGATGCTGTTCTCTATTAGAAGGCTGTTGGATGCTCGATTTACTTATGCATTACTCGGCCAGATATTCAGTTTGCTGTCTCACATATGAGCAGGTTTATGCATTGCCCAGGAGTCACGCATTGGAAGGCGGTTAAGCGCATCTTTCGCTACTTGAGTGGTACTCGGCTACTTGGGTTGTTTTATCCCAAGGGGGGATCACTACCGCCAGATTTGCATGCTTTTTCTGACTCAGATTGGGCTGGTTTCTATGACACTCGTGTGTCCACCAGTGGTTTTTGCTTCATGCTTGGTAGCTCATGTATATCTTGGTTGAGCAAGAAGCAGCCTACTGTGGCCACTTCCAGTTGTGAGGCTGAGTATAGGGAAGCTTTCACAGCGACTGTTGAGTTGTGTGTGGCTCAGACGCCTTATGGCTGATTTGGGTGTTGGCCAGTCTTCTGCCACCACCATCACTGACAGTTAGAGCGCATTGGAAGTTGCGAGGAACCCTGTGTTCCATGCTCGCACTAAGCACATTGAGGTGCATTATCACTATGTCAGGGAGAGGTTCTCTGCTGGGGAGATCAGCTTGGCATATGTGCCCACGCAGGAGAACATATGCTGGGGAGATCAGCTTGGCATATGTGCCCACGCAGGAGAACATTGCAGACCTTTTCACGAAGGCTCTGCCTAGGGAGAAGTTTGAAGCTTTCTGCAAAGTTTTGGGCTTACTTCCTTTTGTGGAGTGATTTCCACATAGCTTGGCACTTCCTTATACATGAGTGCCAGCTCCTTGTTCACCGCATCACTCCCAGGGGGGATTTGTTGATATATTTAGGTAGTGATGTGTGTGAACACACTAGGACCGCCGGGGCACTTTTTTCCCTCTTTAGGAGGTTTTTTTCCCCCGGCTTGTATATACGCCTATTGCCCTAATGGGCTACTTATCTTTGTACGTTCTCTAGTAATACATTCAGTATTGTGTTTTTGTGCTCCAAGCTTCTTCTTCTTCCTTGTGCTGTTCGCGTGCTTTCGCAGGCGTCTATCTCCAACACTTAGGAGATCGACTAGGTTGAATGAAATCTTTGTCAATGTATTCTGTCAACTATTTTTGGCCTTGACATGTTGGGGGATGTGAAGTTGCTAGGGGGTTTTACAGACATGCTTAGCACCTAGGAGTAAGTCTATGGCATGAATCACTTGTCCTTTGGAAATTGGTAAGCCATGGGGGAGTTCCTCTGTGAACACATTTTGGAACTCTTTCATCATGCTATTAGACCTATTTAAGATACTTTCATCATCTACTTGTCAGGTTGAATGTGACATATTAAAGTTTGTCCAATATGACACGATAATTATTGCCCGAAGTTGGTATGCTTGAAGCAATCAATCTCATGCATTAGTTGATCTAGTTGAAAATTGATTCAAATCTTAGGTGACTTTAGTGGATCCGCAGGTCAAGTTAGTTGATTGTAAGATTTCTTTTGGGAAATGTGTTTTTGAATCATTGATTTGCAGGTTGACTAAGTTGATTTGGAAAAATCTACACAGACTTGGAAATATGAGGAGATTTGGAAAAGCCTACACAGACTTGGGTTCATCTTTGATATCTCGGAAAACTTACATAGCTCAAACTCTAGTTCATTTGTAGGGTCGATCTCAATTTTAAGAGTTCCATTTGGTAGCTAATTTGTCATCGCCGTTGAGCTCGAAGAGCCCATGACAACAAGAGGTTGGCCTATCAAGTGAGAAGCCATCTTGTAAAGTTAACCATCTAAGCTTGTTGTAAAGTGGCTCATGCAGAATCCAAATGTTGGTCGATATGTTGTGAGGTCGGATGCATGTGAACCTAGGTTGACTAGATGGGAGTAGTGATCCAACCAAGTTGACTAAATGGGAGTAGCTGAAAGAGGCGTCAAAGAGCTACGTCGTGGTGTGCTCAGTTGCTCCAAACACTAACGGAGTGGGCTGTTGCACGAGAAAGAGAAAATAGAAAGAGAAACTTGTGTAGAAATTTGGAAAAGAAGGTGGAGAAGTTGAAGTTGAAGAAGTCCCATTCAAGCTATGAGAGTTTGGGAAACTTTTATTGATGAATGACTTTCCCATCCATCCCTTTTGGTTTACTTGTGCCATTGCTTGGTTTAAGGGAAATGACAATTGTTGGGATGTATGTTAGAGCTTTGGCGCTTAATGGTTATAGGTATAGCTTCACCCGCTACCAGTGAGGAGATGAGAGACTCTGTACTGGGTGCGGACTCCCTCTATGAGCCAATGCTCCATTGTGGGGTATGGCATTCTCTTTTTGGAAACATGTCGGGTAGCCAGTTTAGGAGGTGCTTTGCTTTCTCATAGCCTGTCATATTCTAGCGTCGTGTCCGGGGCATTGGGTATATCACGACACTGATTCTCGATGATCAGCTGACCACTGGCTTCACGTATAAGTCTTCTTTGGAAGCTGAAGTGGTAGATTCTGCCTTTTGAGCATGTAAGCTTCTTGGGGCCCTCATTTTTTACTTAGATAATAAAAAAAAAATAGCCACTTGTGGACTTGCGAGAGTCCACATCACCAACTATGTCTGAATCACAAAATCATTTCAACTCGAGTGGACCCTTTTCATAACATAGGCATTTAGCTTTGGTCCCTTTCAAATATCTCAAGATAGATTTGATTGCCTCCCAATGAGCTTCGTCAAGATTAGCCGTAAACCTGCTAACAATTCCCATTGCATGAGTAATGTCTAGCCGAGTGGCAACCATGACATACATAAGCAAACCACAAGCTGATGCATATGGAAGACTCTTCATATAGTTGGCTGCATCATCTTTGGGACAGTCACCCTTGGAGAGATTACCATGTGGCCTCAAGGGCACTCCAATGAGGCTTAGCATTAGCCACATTAAACTTGTACAAGGCTTTTTCAATGTACTTTTCTTGAGATAAATGCAAAGTATGCTTCTGCCTATCCTTTTTTATTCGCATTCCAAGGATATGCTTGTTGAAAACAATGTCAAAATGCCAAAAATTAAAGCAAGCTTAATTTTAGGACTCAGTCAAAATTTGCTAAAAAACTGTATGATTTTTTTATAGCATCATTGGAAAGTTCTCATTGAGAGCTTTCTAATGGTATATAACACTTCACCATTTAACCATAGCTTGACCCCCAAATCACAAACCCTAATTCTGCTTTTAAAACTTGCTTTTCATCTAATTTTAATCAACGGTCGAGATTCAATGTTGGAAAAGCAAATCAACTTATCTCTAAAAGCTAGGCAAATAGCTGTTGATGCCCAAAAACAAACGCATCGCCAAAACACCCCACTCCTAGCTTTTCTGAAATTTGGCGCTAGCTTTATGTTTTTTCAAAAGAGTTTTGTGTAAACTTTTGAAGGGGCAGCCTTTTGCTATAAAAGGAGGGCATAATTGACTTTTTAAATCATCAATTCATAAGCTAGTTTAACTTTAGCTCTAGGGTGAAGAGCTAGGAGGACTCACGGAGGACTATTTGCATATTTGGAGCAGTTTTGGACAGCCAATCTTTGTTCTTCTTCACATTTCATTGTGTACATGCTGATTTCGGAGAGGAGTAGTACCTACATAGGGGTTTCTTCAAGTGCTATTACTGTATCAGACCTTTGCCTATTACTTCATCATTAGAAGGGATAATTGCTACTTCAGAGAAGATCTAATTTCATATTAGAGTTTGCTGTTTTGATTGTTTGGAACAATCCATATCCTTATTTTTGCATATATTCACATAACACCTTTTAGACACTTTTCACACTTTTTCTTGTATTTGAAACCCTTAAATTCAGCTTAAATTCAATTTCTTGTATTATACACACATTGTATTTTGATATTTTGCATCTATTAGTGTGTATAATAGCATTGAGCTGCTGCTCTTTCATACTTATCTTGTTATCTCTCTATATTGTCATTTATCTCTCCTGATCAACTTAAGATGTGTATTGTTCTAAGGTCTAAGTGTTGGAAAGATCTTGATTTAACTTGTGATTGATTTATTGGGCCCACCACACTTTCAACAATGCTCTCAGCTTTCCCAAGGTCTTTTATTGAGAATGTAAGAGTTCAACTTCTATTTTAGAGCATTTAGAGTGCTCTTTATCCTCCTAGCCAACAACATATCATTTACATACAGCACAAGAATGATTGGGCTTCTATCTTCATCCTTTTCAGTGTATAAGTAGTGGTTTGCATGGCTTCTTTTGAACCCATGTTTGAACATAAATGCATCAAACTTCTTGTACCATTGTCTTGTGGCTTGTCTGTTGGACATCAATGTACCTATGGTCCATCTCCAGCAATCCTAATAAGGACTTAGCCATTTTTTTGTAGATTTTGAGTAAAGTTTTTTAGGCTAGATAGATAGAGTTTCATGAGAGCTAGCTAGTGATATGCATCATTCTATCATCAGAAGTTAGAATTAGGAGAAAACTCAAACCCTAGTTTCTGCCCTAAAATGATAGTATGCATATTTATGAAGTTCATGATGTACAAAACATAAAAAGCTAGGTTAGGTTATTAGTGGATGGCAAAAGCAATAGAATTTAGCGATCAAAAATAAAAGCTACTCAAAAATAGAGATGGAATTTTAATTTGATTGAAAAGCTAAAAAATTACGATAGGTTTTTAAAAAACCAACGATCAGCTTTTCAGATTGAGTTTTTCGTGGATTTTTGTATGGGAATCAATTGCTATGTAAGAGAGGTGTGTGCAACACTTTGAGATATCGGAGTCACCTCTTGAGTTGATGCTTCCATAGTGTCAATTTTGGAGTTCTGAAGCTTTGGAGGCTAAGGAGAGGTGAAGAAGAGACTATTCTCTTGGAGCAAGGAGTCTTCTACAAATTTGGAGCAGCTATCTTTTGGAGCAGCTATCTTTTGTAAGTTAATCCTATATTCTGTTTTAGGGTTTCTGAACCCTAATTTCAGAATTAGGGTTTGCTGATTTTCAGATTTGTTGCACTATCTTGAGAGGTTTGGTTCACTCCATTGCTCATATGTTTCACACATACTCAGATTATAACAGCATAATCTGAATTCTGTACGTCATCTTCTTGTCTATTCTCCCATCTAGTGAGTGCACCATCATATGGTTGAGTAGTACTCCCATTTTATAATTCGGCCATCTACATTAGTGAGTAAGCAATTTGCTTACGTTACTTATTCTTGTCTCAAGTTTCTTTCTATCTCTCACTTATCATCTTGTGTAATTAAGTGTGTATGCTCAAAAGTTGTTAGTATTGGAAGATCCTGAGGCCCCAAATTCCAACACTTGTTATCAGAGCATAATTGACATACACACTTAGTTAAGATGAGTGAGTATAGAATTGGGATTGAGAACAAGTTAGAAGGATCGTCAAATTATCCTATGTGGAGTTTCATGATGATAAATTTGTTAGTGACAAAGGATTTATGGAGTATCGTCAATGGAACCTTATCAAGACCAAGACGAGAAGGCGAAGAGGAGGATACATCAACTTCAAGAGGAACTGGTGGTGCAATCACAACTCATCAAGAACCAACTGAAGAAGAGGTAACCACTTCTACATCCAGAGTCACAGGTAGATCCTTACCCAGAGTTTCTCCTACTGAAGAACAAGCAAGATGGGATGCTAGAGATGCTTTAGCTCTCTCATTCATAGCAATGAGTGTTAAAAAGCATATTCTACCACAAATCAGATCTTGCAGAAGTTCTAGACAAGCTTGGTTAAAGCTTGAGAATCTTTTTCAAAGCAAAAATCCTGCTAGGAAAGCTCACTTGAGGAGACAACTAGCAAATACAAGGATGAAGGCTGGTGAGTCAATTCAAACCCACATTACAAAGCTCATTGACTTGAGAGATCAACTTCTAAATGTAGTAGTTTAGATATCTAATGAAGAAATGATAAATACGTTGATTAACTCACTTCTTATCTCATATCGCTCTTTTATTACTACTCTTACTCTTACAACAAGAGAAAGAGAGATTACATTTGAAGAATTAGAATTCTTGCTACTTCAAGATGAAGATCAGTTAAAGGGTATGGAAGAGAATGAAGAAGCATTTTTGTCTTCATCAAAGGGTAAAAAGAAGAAGAAGGATAAGAAAGAGACACAATCCAAGAAGGAAAGTAAGTCCCTTTCACCTTCTACTTCAGATTCGATATGACAGGATGCAGAGAAGTATTTTCTTCTCTTTCCTATTCTTTAGATAGAAGAGTTACTATTGCAGATGGCAATGATTTGGATGTTGTAGGAATAGGTACAGTAACCCTAAAGTCAACAGATGGTGGTAATTTTCAGATTTCAGATGTTTTATATGTACCTAATATCAAGAAGAATCTGCGATCTATATCTGCATTTTTAGGAGATGGTTACAAAGTTGTATTTGAAAGAGATCTTTGTAAGATTTTGTCACACAAAGAAGAGAAGTGTATTTTACAAGGTGAGCACAAAGGAGGGATTTTTATTTTGTCAAAAATCAGTCAAGCATATGCTGTCAAATCTTCGTCACCGGTGGAAGATATGAAGTTATGGCATGAAAGATTTAGACATATTAATTTTGGAGCTCTCAAGAGTATCAAAGATAGAGGTATGGTTGACAGTTTACCCTCGTTCGAGCTAGTAGATGATTGAGATACATGTGAAGGATGTCTTGAAGGTAAAATGCATAAACTACCTTTCAAGAAGCATGGTCATATTACAGCTACCAGGAAATTGCAGATAATACATTCAGATATGAATGGACCTATGAGAGAAGACTCTATTCAAGGTTTTAGGTATTTTGTTTTATATGTTGATGATTTTATGAGATATTCATAGATCTATGGTCTTAAGTTCAAGTCAGAAGTCTTTCCAACGTTCAAGAAATTCGTAGCTATGGTTGAAAATGAAAGTTAGTCAACTATCCAGATTCTCAGAAGTGATAGAGGTGGAGAATACTTATCAAATGAGTTTCAGACATTTCTTGAAGAAAAAGGTATTACTCGACACGTTACTATTGCTTACACTCCTCAGCAAAATGGTGTTGCAGAAAGAAGGAATAGAGTACTTGTAGAGATGATGCGGAGCATGATGGCATCCAAGAAGCTTTCACCAAAATTCGGGTTTGATGCAGTACATACAACAAATCACATTTTGAAGAGGCCTTAAACAAAAGCTTTAAAGGTAATTACACCTTATGAAGCATATTATTGAAGAAAACCTAATGTGAGTTATTTCAGAGTATTTGGATCACTATCTTATGTTCATGTTGAGAAAAAGGATCGTGGCAAACTAGATGTGAAAGCAAGGAAAGCTGTATTTATTGGATATCCTGTTGAAAGTAAAGGATAGAGGTTTTATGTTCCAGAGACAGGTGAAGTTATCCTTTCACGCAATGCATATATTGCTGAAAATAAGATATATGATAAAGAAGCAGAGATTCCAGAGTTCATTAGTGAAAATGACTATGGATTTTTAGACGGAATTTGGATGTACATGTTCAGCCATATCAGGAGGGAGCTAAAATTCCTAGGATTGAAGAAAGAGGAATTTCACAACCTTCTAAAGAGTCAGTTCTACATGATATGAGACATGGAAAGATAGTGGTATAAAGACTTTTACAAGAAGAACAAGGAGTCAGACTAGACAACAACAACAAAAAGATCATATAAGTTTTGCTGAAGACTTTGAGATTCATCATATTTTAGCATTCACAATAGTTGAAGATGAACCTGCATGTGTTAAAGATGCACTTAACATTCCTATTTGGAGAAAAGCTATGCAAGAAGAGATTGATTCTATTCATAAGAGTCAAACTTGGCAGCTATGTGAGTTACCAGAGCGAAAGAAAGCTACAAGTGTAAAGTGGATCTTCAAAATCAAATGGAAAGCAGATGGTACTATTGACAGGTACAGAGCCAGATTAGTTATCAAAAGGTATTGATTATGATGAGACATTTGCTCCTACTTCTAGGATGACAATAATTAGATCAATACTTGCTTTAGCAGCATACTTTGTTTGGAATGTATATCAACTTGACATAAAGACTACTTTTCTAAATGGAGATTTACATAAAGATGTATATGTTCAGAAGCCTGAAGGTTTTGAAGAAACAGGTAAAGAACATTTGGTATGTAAGCTTATAAAAGCTTTGTATGGATTAAAACAGGCACCTAGAGCATGGTATGAAAAGATACACACATACCTTTTATCCATTGGTTTCCATAACTAAGATGCAGCTCCAACTCTTTATGTCAAAGCCGAAACAGGTTTGATGATTATAGCAGTCATTTATGTGGATGATATTATAGTCACAGGTCCCAGAGATGAAGATTTGCAGATGTTCAAAGAACAGTTGAAGCATACATTTGATGTAAATGATTTAGGAATTTTGCATTATTATCTCGGGATTTAGTTTCTGTTTAAAGATGAGTGTATCTATACAACACAACAATAGTACATTGAGAAACTATTAGAAAGGTTTCAGATGACTGAAGCTAAACCTATTCAAACACGTATGGATCGGAACGCGTCTTTACAAATAGTAGCAGATGAAGAATCATTTGATCCTACTTTATATTGTCAAGCAGTTGGGTGTTTGGTATATCTTTGTAATACACGTCTAGATATAAAGTTTGCAGTTTCTCAAGTATCAAGGTTCATGCATAATCCGACAAAGTTACATTGGAAAGCAGTAAAGCGGATCTTCAGATATTTGAAGGGGACTTCAAATTATGTTATGGTATTCTCGAAATCTACACATTTGTTACTAAAAGGATTTTCAGATTTTGATTGAGCAAGCGATAGAAACACTAGAAGAAGTACTAGTGGTTTTTGTTTTTATCTTGGAGATTGTCTTATCTCATGGCTTTCGAAGAGACAACCCACTATTGCAACTTCATCATGTGAAGCTGAATATCGTGTAGCATTTATAGCTACTTTGGAGTCAGTTTGGTTGCAGAAGATTTTCAGTTATCTAAATGTACGAGTACATGAACCCATTCAAATATTTTCAGATAGCCAAAGTGCAATAGCTATAGCAAAGAATCCAGTGCATCATGCAAGGAGAAAACATATAGAGGTTCACTACCACTATATTCGAGAAAAAATAGCAAAGAAGCACATTGAGCTTGTTTATGTTTTTTTTTTCTAGTGAGAATGTTGCAGATATTTTTACCAAAGCATTGACTAGAGATAGTCATTAGAAGATGTGCAGGTTATTGAAGCTTGTACCAATATGACATTGAAGGAGGGATTGGTGGAAATCAATGTACATATGGTCCATCTCCAGCAATCCTAATTAGGACTTAGCCATTTTTTTATACATTTTGAGTAAAACTTTTTTTAGGCTAGATAGATAAAGTTTCATGAGAGCTATCTAGTGATATGCATCATTCTATTATCAGACATCAGAATTAGGAGAAAACTCAAACCCTAGTTTTTGCCCTAAAATGATAGTATGCATATTTTTGAAGTTCTTGATGTACAAAACATAAAAATCTAGGTTAGGTTATTAGTGGATGGCAAAAGCAACAGAATTTTAGCGATAAAAAATAAAAGCTACTCAAAAATAGCGATGGAATTTTAATTTGATTGAAAAGCTAAAAAATTGCGATAAGTTTTTAAAAAACCAACGATCAGCTTTTCAGATTGAGTTTTTCGTGGATTTTTGTATGGGAATCAATTGCTATATAAGAGAGATGTGTGCGACACTTTGAGATATCAAGGAGGAGTCACTTCTTGAGTTGATGCTGCCATAGTGTCAATTTTGGAGTTCTGAAGCTTTGGATGCTAAGGAGAGGTGAAGAAGAGACTATTCTCTTGGAGCAAGGAGTCTTCTACAAGTTTGGATCAGCTATCTTTTGTAAGTTAATCCTATATTCTGTTTTAGGGTTTCTGAACTTTAATTTCAGAATTAGGGTTTGCTGATTTTCAGATTTGTTGCACTATCTTGAGAGGTTAGGTTCACTCCGTTGCTCATATGCTTCACACATACGCAGATTATAACAACAGAATCTGAATTCTGTACATCATCATCTTCTTGTCTATTCTTCCATCTAGTGAGTGCACCATCATATGGTTGAGTAGTACTCCCATTTTGTAATTCGGCCATCTACATTAGTGAGTAAGCAATTTGCTTACATTACTTATTCTTGTCTCAAGTTTCTTTCTATCTCTCACTTATCATCTTGTGTACTTAAGTGAGTATGCTCAAAGGTTGTTAGTATTGGAAGATCTTAGGGCCCCAAATTCCAACATTGTCTCCGCCCATATAAACTTGCATATGAGATACTCTTTTCTAGGAACGGCATATCCTTTTGATTGTATCGTGTACGACTCTTCATCTAAATCATCTAAATCACCATGCCAAAAAGCTTTCTTAACATCCGTTTGGAATAACTTCAAATCAAAGGCAACTCTGAGAGCAAATAATACATGTAATGTGATAATTTTAACCATGGGAGCGGAATTTCTTAAATGAAGCAAAGGCTGTTAAGTTTTGTGCCTTTAGCATCAAATTTGCCAAGATTACATAATTTGTCAAGGTCCTTTTGATTCATGTGGCCAAGCTTTTTGTGCCATAATTCCATGGGAGAGTTAATCTAAGGCAAACCAATAAACTTGCCCAGCAAGGATTTCCCATGAGAGTAGTAAAGTGTACCTTTCTTAGTGCCTTTAGAAATAATCCTTGAGCGTTTCACTGGTTTCCAAGAGCCTTTTTCAAAGACAGTGCTATATCCATGCATATCCGTTTGCTAACTGATAATAAGCTCTTTTTGATGCCTGGAACATAATGCACATTATGCCAAATCAGCTCATTGGCATAACCCAAAGACAAGTGCACAGTGTCAATATCTAGTCATATTTGTTGAACCACTTCCCTCTCCACGTCCTTTCCTTTTAATTGAGAATAGAACCCCTCACACCATCAAAGGTCAAGTTAGGGCTGCTTGACAATGAAACAACTAATGTCTCCCAAAGTGGAGCAATGTCATAAGCAAGGAAATAGTTTTCAACTTGTCTTCAAAAGCTGGTAGATATGAATCCTATAGTTGGGAGAGAATACCTCTAAATAATGGTAAGTGCTCTTGTGCACTTTTTAACTCATTTATTTAACTGCATGCTAGTAAGTTTCGTCATCAAGTGTACCTGATTTACAGGAGTGTTGTTCTTGTAAGTGGCCTTCCCCGCACCTCATAAGTAGTGGACAAGTCTTTTATATCCATAAGAATCTCATCGGAGACAACCATTTTAATGTATGCAATAGCTTTCTTATTCAAAGTGGTCCATGCATCATTGTCCATGGTCTCTGGCTTCATTTGCACAGGGGAACCTTCACAATCCTTGAGAAAAAGAATGCCCTACATACGCACTTTTCACGTATCAAAGCTTGTACCTTCGAACCTCTTAATTTCAAAGAGATTTTTCATGTTTGAGAAAGAGGGAGCCATTCTTGCACTCTTAAGATGTTAAATGATATCTTCTGAAATCTTAGGGACCAAAATCCGAATTTTTTTTTGACAGAGAGTTGTGCAATGATTTAGCAGCTTGATTGTGAAGTTTGAACAAAAATGACCCAAAAATGCAAGAGAAATTAAATTTTGAATTTTTTCTAAAAAATTTTCAAAAATTAATTTGGACAAAAAACTTGGCAATTTTTTACCACGTTAAGCATACATATGACAAGTAGAAATCCAATAATAGTTATTTTCAGAAAAACCCCCAATTTGTAAGAGCAAAAGGATTTGAAATTTGCAAAATAGAGCCAAAAGATATGCTATAATTGAAACTCAATCAAATGTGCTTTTCCTCAAACTTAATACATAAGCTTCCACTTGAAATGAGAGCAAATCTTTGCAATAAATAATCTGTAAATGAAAATCCAGCAATGTGAGTGCCGGAAATGACATATGGAAGTAAAAAGAAGCACAGTAGAAGAGGTTCTTCATGATAACTCTCCAAAAAGCTCAAAATTTGCTTCAATTTTGTTGTGGCATGAAGTAATCCTTCAAAAAACAAGATTTTTATCGCAAAAAATGAAAGTTTTTCATGATGAAATTCTTCCAAATGCATGAAAACGCCTTCAGCTTAACTGAAGTAGAATAGCATTTGTACCAACTTTGTTGTGATAGAACAATTAAAGCTTGATAAGAGGTTGCGGAGAGCTACGTGGTGGTGTGCTCGGTTGCTTCAAACACCAAAGGAGTGGGCTCTTGTGTGAGGAGAGAGAGAGAGAGAGTAGAGAGAAAACCTGCACAGAAATTTGGAGAAGAAGATTGAAAAGCTGAGGTTGAAGAAGTCCCATTCAAGTTATGAGAGTTTTGGCCAAGTTTTATTGATAAGTGACTTTTAGGTAATTTGGGAATGCCCACACATGGGCAATGAATAATGTAAATGCCTATAACTCTCCAATTTGATGTCCAAAGATAAAAAAAATATGTCTGGAAATCTCTCGGAGAGAATTATCACCTGGAAGAGTCAAAATATATAAAAGGAGAGTCCATGGGGCCTTTATCCCCAACAGGAGCTATCCAGTCAGGTTGGCCAGGTGGTAAGAATCTTTAGGGTAGATGCAAAGTCTTCTACACCAGTTCAGAGTCTGGTATACTCTTAGTTAAGAAACAAATAAAGACTAGGATTGGTGCTAAAGCTGACAGGATTGCCTGATTGGTTCGATTGATGCTGATTGAAGGGTCGAGGTTTCCAGAAAGTCTTCTTTATCTTCCTTTTACCAACACATGGATACATAAAGGCAGCTTTATTAGTAGTACCGCATCATTTTGCGTTGTTTCCTGTGCATATCCTATCAGAGAGTTCAGCCTTCATTTCACACGTTGAAGGATGCGTGTTTCTCTGAAACTGTACTACTGTAGTACTTCTCTGAACCTCTTCCTGCAACATTTGTTACATTAGAAGCTTGGAATCATCTGTAACTAAACAAGGTGTTAAAAGAGGCTTGGGATCATCAAGACCTGACTCTCAAGCACTGATGACCCAAGAACATCTGTATAGTTTTAGAGTCATTCAGCAGATGGAACAGAGAATATGAGAAGGAAGATACTAGACCTTCCACAGAAGATCAAAGGAGCTACGCTGTTTAGCAGAGTACTTAATGCAACTCTAATCAGAACTTACATCCTCCACAACATCAATAACTGATTGGAATACTAGTCTATTACAACTTGGACATGCAGAAATTTGCTAATGGAGCACATGTGATAGAGCAAATGCCATGGTGGATTTGCCTGTATGTAATGCCTGTGGATTCAGTAAAAAGGAATAAGATACTTTTTTCCGAACTCATTTATAAGTGTGAGAGTGGAATCAACAAGGGAAAACTGAAGAGACTCTATGAAAGTGCCAGAAGACGAACATGACCATTAGAGGACCATTTTGAAGTCTCATGATCATCTGAAGATGTTGCAATGACCATAGCTTTGAAAGGGAAACTATTGAGGTGTGATATAAACCTTGTTTCTATGCAACTTGGATGATCAAAATCAGGAATGCCATACTAATCCAGGTTGATTTATGGAATTACGTTTGATTCTCTGGATATGCCAGCACTTTACCTGCCAAGTTAGCTTGGCAGTTGATTTCCACCTTTCTTGCCAAGTTGACATCTACTTATCAAGTCGAATTTGTAGGAGGTTGATTGAATGTGATATGCATTCACTTTTAGTTGGTTGGCTAATGGCAAAATAATAGCTGGTTGGCATGGAGAATCCAAATATGAAGTATAAGAATCTATTTCTTGGACAGTGCAGGTTGACCATAAGTTGGACAACCAGCACTTTCCAGATCAGATCCAAATGCAAAGTATAAGAATCTATTCCTGGAAAGTGCTGGTTGTCCGTAAGTTGGAAGGAAGACAAAAATGATGGGGAAAGAATTCTTCATGAGAAGAGAACAGAACATGCAAAGGAATGAGGAACGATGTAGGTAGGATAAGAGGGAGGAATCAGACAAAGCAATCGGATGCAAGGCAGGAATGCAAGAGGGAGGAGCAGGACAGAAATGCTGGGCAGGGGAGGTAGGCATGCAGAAAGAATGATACAAGAGAAACTTGCTGAGAGGATAATCTAAAGTGGTTATATCTATAGGTTAAGCTTATGGTTCCTCTATTACAGGAAGTGCTTTTTCCAATTGAGTGGTAAGTCTAATGCCATGCAAAAAAGTTACTCTTAAGGTATGGTTTTAGGGCTTCACAATAGGTGAGATTAGTTTTTGAGGGATAGAATCATGGTTGTGTCCAAGATGGAGAGCAGGAGTGGTAGTAAGGCAATCTAAAACAGCTGATGAAGGCAATGTCAGGGATTAAAAAAAGGCATTGACAAGAATGTGAGGGAGCAAGATAGTGAGGGCTAGACAACGACCGGACTTCAGGGGCAAGAAAATGGTTAAGGCTGTTTGGCAACAGAGCCTTGTTTGATGAAATTACCTTCAAGGGTCCATGTTTGTTAAGGGATTTCCGAAAAAAAAGAGTGTGCATGATAACCCACTTGATTCTTATCAGTGGATAGATTTTACTATTGATCTGTCTTTTTGGTCCTGTTCTCATCTTCTAAAGCATATGAAGGGAGCCTTGTATTGTACCTGTGCAATATGGTAATGATTCTGTAAAAACAAGCCATTCAGAGAAACCTTGTTCTTCAGCAGGTTCAGCAACCTCTCCCTTATGCCACTGCTCATGCATTACCAAGACATTGATGTACTTCTAAAGTGGCTTGATCCCCTTTCCATCAATAATTGCTAACTATAATGCCTCGGAATTGATACCCATGTTTTCATCTCTTCCCCGGTCATGGATTGCCCTGATGTCTTGAAGCCATGGTTGATCAGTAAAAAGGGAAAATTCTCCTTTTTCTTGGGGCAGGCTAATCACAACAAAATTATGAGTGAGTAAATTCTTGTTCATGCACTGGTACCTGTTTTACCATATCAAGTCTTTGATGCTTTTATAGGAGATGCATTGTTAATCTGGACAGTTGTCATCTATGCATATGTCATTACTCATTCCAGGTCTCATGGGTTTTATCGCTTGGGCAAATGGAGATGGAAAAGAAGAGCTATTACCAATCAGCTTGTATGGGTTGGGTGGAATTACATCTTGAACAGATGTAGATGGTGTAGAGAATAATTATTCTCAGTGATGGTGTTACATAAGAATTATTCTCAGCTGTCTGCTCGTGTGAGGTAAGTGAAGTCACTTTGTTTGAGTCATGTGAAGACCTGACCAAGTTGGTGAGTGAAGTTGATGCGCTCAAGTGTGGTGATGTTGCCGAAGGCAAATTTTGTAGTGTTGTCCCAGACATGTCAAGTTGTGAAATCATCCTAGAGGAAAAGTGTAGGATAAATTCTGATTTAGATATATTGTACATATATTTTTGAGCCTTCATTTGTTAGTGGTTTTAGGTTAAAAATGGTTGGTAGAAAATGGTCAATAGATGATTCTGCTCACCATCTTGTTCTATTCAAAGAGAGCTTCTTATCAGTATATAAGATTCCACCATCAGCCACCTTTAATCCTTTGAAAAGTAAAACCTTAATTATGGTCAACTAGTCAATAGGCCTAAAAATGTCAACCTAACTTATGAAAAGGCAATAAAAAACTTACTAAAAGCATGTGCCATGTGTCCATTATCTATCCATGCCACCCCATGAAGATCAAAAGCAATCCAATTATCTATCCATGATTAGTTTTTATGAAAAGTTAATATAACTTATGAAAACTCATTTAAAAACTTAGTAGAAGCATGTGCCATGTGTCCATTATCTATCATGCTCGTTTTTATGGTGAGCTTTATTTGCACAAGTTGCTTTCTATAGCTATCCGTATCCTCTGCATCCATATTTAAAATTTTTAGAATAAAAAATTACGTGCATCTTTTGTATACAAAATATATGAAATTATAACCTCCCTAATTATGTCCAAATGCATCCACTCTTTAAATCAAAATGCAAACCACATTAAATTCTCATATTTAACACATGATGCAATCAAGAAAGTCAATATCATGTAGCAAATAGAGAGAAAACAAAATTTGATAATTCAATATTTCATAATTAATAACATGCCCCCAATTGGAAAAGCAATTGACTTTCAATTGATGAGAAAGAATACATTTTCAGATGGCCAATCATATATCCCATCAATGATTATAATAAGCATGTTCCATGTGAAAATATGAACATTGGATATTATATCTATTTAATGTGATTGTGAATGATATACAATATTCAAATGACCATAATGTGGAGCAAGTGAATCATAATGTGTAGCCAATGAATACTCATGAATCCATTGAGATTCTTCAATAGAATGATTTCTAAATTTCACTAAATAACTATGATGTTGATGATTAATACATGTAGTGATTACATGATAATCAATATTTTTCTTTGGAACTAATATTTTAGAATATTTTTCAATGAGAAGAGGATCATCAATAATAGGATTGGAGGATTTCTTTTGAATGGTTTTAGAAGACTAATATAAAAATAAGTTAAGTATATTCCAATTAGATGGTATATATAGTCCAAAAGAATTTCCATTAATTTTTTGACTAATTTTAGATCACTTTTCCCACTGCTTTTAGGATGAAATGTAGAATTGAAATCTATTTTATAGGAAAACCATGTTGCAAAAAAACACCTCTAATAAATAGCTTTGCAGTTTGATGTGCGTACATTGTTTTTTTATAAGGAAGAAGATATGCATATTCATCAAATCTATCATCAATTTTCCAAATCATATCATTGTGAGATGAAGTAATTGCAAGACAGGTAATAAAATCCATAAAAATTTGCTCCCATGGCTCATTAGGAATAGGTAATGATACTAACAATCCAAATGCCTTGTCATGATGGCTTTTAATATATAACAAACAATTGCGAAATATATCTTGCATTATCACTTTCTATGTGCGACCAAAAGAAGAAGTTTTGACAAGTAAATAAAGGGCTTTGTATGCCTTTATGACCCATCTATAATGGTTTATGCATCTCGTTCATAACAAATTCTTTAGAAGATTGAATTTGATATGACTTCATTTTGAAATATAAGAAACCATTATGAAAAGTGTAGCTATGAATATCATATGGTTCACAAATTTGAAAAGCAAACAATAGACATGCTAAACACAACTTTGATGCATAAGTGGGAATACTAATGGCATAATTATCATTTATATGAACAAAACATTATTGTTGTGAAGGTAAGCGGTTAAGAGTATTAGTAACTATATTAGCTTTTCTCGGTTGATATTGAATCATAGGTTGAAAATTTTGAATGAAGGAAGCCCACTTAATGTGTCTATCAAAAATCAACGACTAACTTAATAATTGTTTAATGGTTTGTTGGATAGCCTTGATTGAGACTTGAGAACTTGTAAGATAATGTTTCCAGATTTTCAATGCATGCACAACAACTAAAACTCTCTTATCATATGTGTTGTTATTCTTTTTAGAAGGTTTAAGCTTCGTACTCTAAAATGCAATAAGATGATCATTTTGTATTGAAATTGCACCTATACTTGAGCCACTAGCATCTATAATTACGTCAAAAGGTAGGTCAAAATCTGGTAATTGTAAAATAGGTGCATGTGAAAGTGGATATTTGAGTGTTTCAAATGATTTTTGTTATTGCGAAACCCATGCATTGTTTTCTTCAATAATAGAGTGAGTAGAAGTACTAAATATGAAAAACCTTTTACAATCTTTCTATAAAAAGTAGCTAATCAAAGGAAAGATCGTATATTGTTAACAAGTTTAAGAGTAGCCAATTTTTTTCCGTTATATATACTACTTTGACTACATATGATATATTCTAGATACTGGAGTTCGCTTGAAAAGAAACTCTCTTCATGCTTTGGATAAAGTATGTCTATACATAATAAGGAAAAAAATATTATGTAAATGAATTGCATGTTCATTATCATTCTTATTATAAATAAGTATATCATCGAAGAAGATAAGAACGAAATCTTGATAATCAAAAAATATACTATTCATCATGCATGCAAATGTGATAGTTGCATCATTGGATTCATAATGGTTGGTTGGAGTTCTAAATGTTGTCATATGAATATCACTTTGTCTCATGCATATCTGATGATATCCAAAGTTGAGGTTAATTTTACTAGAGCTTCTCAAAGTTTATCTTAGTCATCCATTTGAGGAATTGGTTATCGATTGTTAATGGTGATATTGTTTAGAGATCTATAGTCTATAGATATTCTATAAGGCTTATTCTATTTTCTCAACTTAGAGAATAGGTGCTCCAAATGGAGAGGAACTAGGCCTTATGAGTCGTTTTTGAAGTAGGTCAATATTTTTTCTCCATTTTCTTTTGGTATAAATATCCATGCCTATAAGGTGCTTTATGAGGAGGGAGACTAATGAGAATAAGATCTATATTATGGTCGAGGTCCTTGAGAAGGTGGTAATTATGTAGGGTAATCAAGTATAAAACAATCCTTATAAGCAGTTATAAATGGTTTGTGTGTATCTAAAAGCGTATTTTATAATCCAATATAAGATTTACAAAAAAGTTGCATGAATTATAACCTTCTTCAAATGCATTTTTAAATTGAATATGATTATTTAAAGGGAATGATTGAAAATCATGCATTGCAAACCAAGAAATACATTGGCCTTTAAATTCAAAGCTAAAGGTATATATATGATAATCAACGCATGGATTATATTGATGACACAAAGGAATACCAAGTATAACATGATAATATTGTAAAGGAGCAATTAAAAATATTCATGCATCTGTATAGGGATCTATACAAATGTAAACATCATGCACTTGTTACATTATACCTATTTTTTTGAAAAGCTATTTTAACTTATACATGGGAACGAAAAGACTTTAAATCTAATTTATACGCAAATGTATGTAAAATGAAATCATGCAAGCTCCCATCATGAAAAATAGTAACAATCTTATCATTAATAATTTCTTGCATGCAAATTAAAGAATGAATTGGAATTTCACTACCCAAGGTAGCTGAATACTTTTCCAATGCTTCTTCCATCCAAGCAAGATGATCTTTCTTTTGACTCTCTTCAATGTTTTGGACTTGAGTCCTCTGGGTTTCGTGTCGAAAGGACATGCTCTACATTTTGATTTGGCATATCTAGGTTTTCCACAATTTCAATAGGTTATGCATGTTAAATATCTATCGTTGAGGTTTGTTGATTAGAAGGCTTGGTATTGTAAAACGATGAGGTTTAAGAGGTTGATGAGAAATTTGAAGCATGAAACCATGGTAAAGTAGGAGTGAAAGAAGTGGAGAAAGTGTGCTTCAATGAAAAATTAGGCTTAATCATTGGTTGCCATCGATGCAATTTTCGAAGATTGATTTGGCAATTGATTGAAATTCTTTATTTGTATCATGAGAAAAAGAAATAGCTTCATAAAGACTTGTAGTCTGCATCAGCTTTAGCTTGGCTTGAATTTGCATCTTCAAAATATCTTCATACTTCCTTTGAAAATGTCTTCATGAACTTTCTTGAGCATTCAGATAAGAATTAATCATTAGCAAAAGTGATCAGTATAGATTATGAAAATATCGCCCTCCCTCCATGCAAATGTGGTCCATGAATGAGAAGCAGGTAAGTGAACATGAGGAAGAAAAGATTCTTTGACTTCTTCTGGAACATCTGCCATGTTATTGGTTGATATATGCAATTCCATAATACATTCCACCATAGTTGTGCCTTACCCATTGTTGGAGTTCAAGGTCTATGGAAGCACGCGAACAACACAAGGAAGAAGAAGAAGCTTGGAGCACAACACATAATACCGAATGTATTACCACTAGAATGTACAAAGATAAGTAACCCATTAGGCTAGTAGGTGTATATACAAGCCGAGGAAAAAAAAACCTCCTAAAGAGGGGAAAAAGTTCCCAGGCACACATCACTACCTTAATATATCACAAATCCCCCCTAGGAGTGATGCGGTGAACAAGGAGCTGACACTCATGTATAAGGAAGTGCCAAGCTATATGGAATCAATCCACAAAAGGAAGTAAGCCCAAAGATTTGCTGCAAGCTTCAAACTTCTCCCTAGGAAGAGCCTTCATGAAAAGGTCTACAATGTTCTCTTGCGTGGGCACATATGCCAAGTTGATCCCTCCTGTAGAGAACCTCTCCTGTGCGAGCATGGAGCATAGGGCTCCTCGCAACTGCCAATGTGCTTTCACTATTAGTGAAGATGGCAGTGACAGAAGACTGACCAACATCCAAATCAGCCATAAGGAGTTTGAGCCACACACACTCAACAGTCGCTGTGAAAGCTGCCCTATACTCAACCTCACAATTGGAAGTGGCCATAGTAGGCTGCTTTTTGCTCAACCAAGATATGCATGAGCTACCAAGCATGAAGCAAAAACCACTAGTGGACACATGAGTGTCATAGCAACCAACCTAGTCAGAGTAAAAAAAAGCATGTAAATCTGGTGGTAGTGATCCCTCCTTGAGAAAAAACAATCCAAGTAGCCGAGTACCACTCAAGTAGCGAAAGATGCGCTTAATCGTGTGCCAATTCTTCAAGCTTGGGCAAAGCATAAACCTGCACAATTGTGAGACAACAAATTGAATATTTGGTCGAGTAATGCATAAGTAAATCAAGCATCCAACAATGTTGATAAAGAATAGCATCAAATGCATCTCCAACATCATGAAGACTCAATCGTAGACATGTCTCCATAGGAGTGGCAATAGGTTTACAGTCTTCAAGGCCAAAACAATGCGATAATGTGTCAATTGAATAAATTGAATAATGTGTCATTTGACAAAAAGCCATTCCACCATCAACTTGCATAAATTGAATGCCCAAATAATGCAAATGCCCCAAATCAGACATCTCAAATGACGCATGCAAACATAAAGACTAGAAACCATTCTTCATTATAGCATCATATTCAGATTGCATAGTAGCCATCCAATTTTCAAAATTTTGTGCTTCATCAAACGAAACAGGTTCAGTCTCATCACACAGACTATATGCAGCCATAGCATAGCAATCAAATGCAAAAAAGGCACTATGAGAGCCTGAACGATACAGTATGACAGAGGTGCATCTAATTTGCTATCACATAAATTTTGCACTAGCCATTTTGGCATAGTTTTTGCCTCCTCAATATCAGCTCTCTCATCAACAAGTGAATCATGCAAATCTGCATAAAATTTGGAATGATCTGCATCATCACATGAAACCTGCAATGGCTGAGAAGTTGCCTCATTAGGAGCAACACTAGACTTTCCACTTGTAAAAAGAGGCAGCAAAGTATCATACATGTCTTTGGAGCTAACAGATGTCTCCTTCATACATGAAAGTAAAGGCTGAATAGCATCTTCCATAAAAATAACATTACGGCTAACCAAAATGCATTTAGTTTGTGGATGATACAGACTATAGCCTTTGCTTTCAGGCACTAATGTGTATGCCAGACAACAAAAAACATGCAGGTGAGCAAAAGATCGTTTGCGACCATGCCAAGCTGTTGAAGTTGTAGTTGTAGAATGCCCAAGACCCTCACCACCTTGCATGGAAGCAAGAAGGAAGGCTCAAGAGTGACTCTCCTCTCATCCACCCCTACCTCCAACATGTTCAAGCCATTGGCCATCAGCCTCATGCTATGCCACATGCTTGAAAACATGGAGAATAGGGAGTCAAGGATCCTAGTCGATGTGTAAAATACAAGCAAAGAAACTACTCTACTCACACAAAGGAGAGACATGCATAGGCACACACACACACACCTCACTCTCACACTCTCACAAAGACACAATACATAAATGTAAATAGTCTTGGAGTAAAGGAGAGCATTCTTCCATTCATAAGAGATATTACATGAGAGCACGTCGACCAAAAGCTCCCTTCTTTACAAAAATGAGCCTTTATATATAGGCTAAGAACATTTCCCCATGTGCGTCTTTGAAAAGTAAAAAAGGGAATATCTCTCTAACTAACATATTTCTTTGATATCTTGCAAATATTCTCTCTAACTAACAAATCCCAAGAATGTTTTGTATGTGGGAAATTCCTTTCATGTGCAAAAAGGTGAATTATTTAAAGGGCTCCCACACTATAGTATATGGGGAATATTAAAAAGTGCTTAGGAGAGTGTTCATATGGGCACATCTCCTTTATACAAAAAAGTGTATTTTTGAGTACTAGAGAGGTGTCTAGGCTCAAGAGAAAATATGAGCAACTCCAATAAGCTAACACAAGCCTCATATGGAGTGATATACTATAGTGCTTTAGTTCGACACCTGTTAAGTACATATGCTGCAGACATGATAGCCTCAAGCCAGAAACTATGGGGTAAAACCTGACTCTTGACCATACACCTCACCATCTCCATGAGTGACCTATTCTTCTGTTCAGCAACTCCATTTTGTTGAGGTGTATACGGCACTGTACACTGATGTTTTATCCCATGTTCATCCAGAAATACATTAAAGTCAGAAGACATATATTCCCCCCTCAATCAAAATGAAGGGTGCCCATTTTACATGCTAATAGATTTTCAGCCAAAACAAAAAATTGTTTGAAGCACATAAACACTTCAGACTTTTCTTTCAATGGATATACCCATGCATGCCTAGAAAAATCATCAATGAAAGTCACAAAGTAAAGATAGTTCCCGAAAGAGAGTGCCTGCATAGGACCACAGACATCATTGTGAACAAACTGCAATTTCTAAGTAGCTCGAATTGTACCATCTTTTGGGAAGGAGGAAGGCCGCATTTTTCCCAAGATACAACCTTCACATACATGTTTACCAGGTCCCTCAAGTTTGGGCAAGGAGGACACCATTTCAGATTTTTGCACACATAGCAAGCTAACAAAATTCAGATGACCAAAGGGTGCATGCCAAAGCTTTGCATCTGACAAAGCCTGAGAATCATGTACTGCACATGCTGAATCATTCACAACTTTTTCATAGTCTATGAGCTTATATAGCCCACGACATAAAATGCCATAAGCAATAATGACATCGCCATTTGACAGATCAGGAATTGTACATATGTCATCAACAAATTTCAAAACCAAGCCAATCTTGGCTAGAGCTCAAATTGATAACAAATTCTTCTTGATCCTTGGTACAAATAAAGCATCCAACAATGTAAAAGAACTACCATCAGTAGTAGTCAAAATGATCTTACCAACTCCCATAACAAGATAAAAGGAGTTGTTGGCGCATGTGACAATATTCCCTATAGGGGCAAGCTCAAGCGAAGTGAAGAAACTGCGCTACAAGGTAATGTGTTTGGTTGCCCCACTATCAAAGTACCAAACATGTGACTCTACTACAAACATAGATTGCCCATATGAAGAAAGTTCAAAACTGCAAATAGTAGTAAACACCCATTCTTCATCTTGCAGAAGATTAGCAGACTCTGTTTTGGGTGTAGTGGCCTCTGCAACAACCATTCCAACCTCTTTCTCCCTTGCCTCTTTAGTATCCGGCTTTAAACAGCTCTTGATGACATGATCATTTTCTTTACATTATTTGCAAAATAATTTCTTCTTTTCTGTTTTCTTATTGTCTCTTTCTTCCTTCTTTGATTATGTAGCAAATTTTCTCTTACTAGTAGAAGAGCTCCATTTACCTTTGCACTTATGATTAGCCACGAAAGCTTGATCTGCAACATGCATAATGGACTTGTTCTGCCTAGACTGATCTTCTTGGAACAGAACAGAGATTAACTCCTCAAATGTTAAGGCATTTGGATTGCCTTTCATCATCAAATGAAGAGTAGAAGCAAAACTCTGATATGAATTGGGAAGACCATTCAGAACAATATGCAAATGTGAAGTGTCAGGTAAGACTTCATCAGCAAAAATCAATTGTTTCGTCCAATCTTTGATCTTTGTCAGAAACCTGTCCATGGAATCTCCTTCATTCGTATGCTCACTCTCCAACTGTTTTCTGAGGTAAGCAACACGAGCCTCATTCCTTGCTTGGTATAAAGTGGTAAGTGTATCGCAAGCATCTTTAGCTATTTTGCAAGAGCGAATGTGAGGGATAATGGCACATTTGACAGACAAGGCTATAAATGCATGCGCTTGAGCATGTCTACCATCCCAAAAAATTTGCTCTACAATAGGTGCAACATGAATCATAACATGAACAGGAACATGAAGAATATCACGATCTTCAATTCCATCTGCATTGCCCTCAGCAACTGTGTTTGCAGGTGAAATAGGACGTTTTTCCACACATTGCACAATATTCCACAATCCATTTGCAACCAATACATGACATTTCATATAAGCCTACAACGGGTAATTGGTACTGTCCAATTTATCCTTAACAGCCAACATATGGAATACATCACTGCTTTGAGCCATGGGCACAAACAAAATACCTTGATGTAGAAATATGTTTGTATCTGAAAAAAATTGAATAGAACTACCCTATCAAGTTCTGCTAAACCTATAGCAGCCTTCGAGACCCTTATACTCACGAACAAAAACATGTATATATCTTTGGCACAAAAAGACTAAATTACATGCAGAAGTGCTTCAATAGTATGTTCGGAGGCCAAAACGAGCTTAGATCCTGATTTTCGCACATAGAGCGAAGCCGTTTTGATCTCCTAATCACCTTGAGTATGCACACCAAATTTTGTTCGATTCTAAGACTTTGACCGAAGGGGTATCAACGATGCTCTACATGAAGCAGCAACCTTCTCTGATACTAATTGTTGGAGTTTGAGGTCTACCAAAGCATGTGAACAACACAAGGAAGAAGAAGCTTGGCGCACAACACACAATATTGAATGTATTACCATTAGAATGTACAAAGATAAGTAACCCGTTAGGGCAGTAGGCGTATATAGAAGCTGGCAAAAAAAAACCTCTTGAAGATGGAAAAAAGTGCCCCGGTGGTCCTAGTGTGTTCACACACATCACTACCTAAATATATAAACACCCATCAAATAGTTGGTGGAAAACTTCACTTTCTCAATCTATGAGTAGGCGTCATTAGAATAGAAATAATCAAACTGATATAATCATTGTAAAATAAACTTACTATGATATAATCATTGTAAAATAAACTACCCATTAAATCTTGAAAATTGGATTTTTTTTGTGCAAATGTTGGAATTTCTACCATCTCCTTAGGATCTTAGGCTACGGAAGTGTGGGAATCATCCCTTAGATTAAAGTTTATGTGGGCTCACACATGAGTGCCATGTGCCAACCATAGGTGAAGCCATATGGAAGCTCCAAATATTAGAGTACGGAAGGGAAAGAATTGAATGGAAGAGTATGTGGTTGGGAGGAAGATGAGACTCAAATCTCCATGCAATGAACTCCTCAGTTTTAATTGATCATCAACTTCGAAATTTTGAGCTTAGAGATTGGTAGAAACATGGGGCTTCATTGGGCGGCTATGCTACACTCCTCAATAATTAAAGAGCCTCTCTTTGTTAGGACATAGGTTCAAACCCCTTCTAGGCCTTTTATAAATTGTCAAAGAGGAATCCTTCTTCTGCTACATTAAACAAATCAGGACGCAGAGAGAAACACACTCAAAATTATTTGGGGATAAAGAAGACACATGCTAGAAGGCTAGGTCCACCACATACTAGAGAGATGAAACTTCTCTTAACCTTATGCCTCTATGCAAACCTCTCTCCTTGCCCATTCTGGTAGGTTGATACTACACATCCAATTTTTGGACATGTAACTACATGTGCTCCAAGTTTCCAAGTTAACTAGCTTCTAGAAGTTTGGGCCTGGGCTTGGGCTTGAGTAAAAATCTCACCATTCCTTGCAAGACTTGAACCCAAGACCTCGTGCTAGAGACTGCAACAACTTTACCATTAGGTTACACTACTTTACTTGTTTTATGCTTAAGTCCAACCTAAAAGAATTTGAGTTAAAAATAGACTGACCAAAACAATATCTGATTTTAAATCTCTCTTAATCAACTAGATACTCAAGTCATAATCATAAAGTATGACATAGTACTTCCAAGTCTAGCAAAGATTCTATGAAACATAAGAGCTCTACATCTAATAAGAAGCATGGTCACTATACTGAATAATGTAAAATTAAATTAGGAAAATTGAAGAGAGACTTAAGAAATGTGATTGATGAAGAATCTAATCATAGTAATGATGAGAATAAGTCTGAGAATGCCAATACGATAAGTGAATGTGAGACTAAGAGTGATATTAATTATTTACTAAGATTTGTTTTCATGTGCCTAATATTATGGACTTGATTTCTATATCTACACTTCTCCAAGATGGATTGAAAGTGACATGATGATATTAAGTGTACTCTTAGAGATAAAGCTTTTGTAAAAATCTTATTTTCTAATAGTGTTGTAAATGCGTTGATTCACTTAGAGCAATATAATGCCCGTGAATTACAAGATAGAAATCGCTTGAAGAACATGATGCTTTGCCACAATAGATATGGCCATCTAAACTTAAATGATCTAATTATTGATAGTACACATGCCAAAGCAAAACTAAAACATGTACTTACAAAATGAAAAGAGTACGAGACTCAAGAGAGTGAGTAGACCATGGAATGGAAACACTCATATATCAATCAAAGTGAGCATGCTAAGAGCATGGAAAGAGCTCTCAAGCTTCTGACCAGCTATAAAGTCAAGAGAGGACTTCTTACATAGATTTGGAGAGAGGATAGTCAAACTACATCCAATGTGCGATAAATCTCCTGAAAGGAGAATGCATACATTAAAAAAGTTAAATGGTAATTGTTGCCATCATAGGTCAAGTGGGCAATTGAAACACCTTAAATTATCAATCGAAAGATCTTACCCAGTTGGGGGCATGGAAAACAAGATAGAAAGCTATGGAGGAGAAAGAAATGGGAGAAGCCAAGAGGAGTCAAAGTTGAAAGTGTGTACAAATGCTAAAAGTGATATCTCCTTGTACATTAGCCATACACCCACTTTTTTCATATCAAAACATGTGGAATTGAATGTTGTACAGGTAACATACTCATACCTTGAAAAACACACAAAATATGGAGAGAAATAGGCTTTGAAACTTTGGTGGAACTGACCTTACCTCACATCGGATCTCATTGTGCATGTATGAATCCATTAATGCATGGAAAAAGCCTCTCAAGGCCTTCAGATATCCTTGCAACAATACCTTTTTCCATATCCACCCCCAAGGATCGAAGAGTAGAACAAAAAGTGAAGGAGAAGTGAGCGTGAGGAGATTTCCAAGAGCTCTCTATACCCAAAAGTGACAATTCTATTTGAAAATAATTCAACACTACTAGTAGAGCTATTCTTAATGTTTTAGTGAGTTATCTGTAGCTCAAGCGTAAGCACCACCTCCTTTACTTGTCAATCTGCTAAAACGTGAGGACTGGTATGAAGATCGTGAGCAAGTGAATGCACAAGTGTGTGAGTGAAAGCACACAAACATGCACACACATACACACACGCACACAAGGTAAGAGCAAATAGTGGAACAATGGAACGCTTCTATTATGAAGAACTCTCTTACAAAGCTTCAATCTCTAACAAGACAACTATCTAACAAGCTAACCCCAAAAATGAGCTCTCTAGCTCTTTTTATAGTTTTTTGACTAGTTTTGTCCCTACCTAGTGTCCGGCCTAGTTAAAAATTAGGTTCCATGGCTTATTTGAGGGCTCAAACGGACTCTAAAAATTATGAAAATTGGTATGTGGCTACTTCTTATACTCCTCAAGCTTGAGGAATCCTTGGCTTGAGAAAAATCTAGTTACAAAAATAAGAAATGATATCTACGAAGGTTTTTAGTGATGAAAATCACTATTTTTATAGGGATTCCTTTTGAAAATTTGACATGTACTTCTTGGAGCTCCCTACTTGCTCCTTCTTCTTGTGTGTCCACTTCTTTGACATGCTCTTGCACCTTGTTCCTGACCTTGAGTGTTAACATTCCCCCCCTCTCGAGTTTGTCGTCCCTGACAGACCCTTGTTGTAGTGGGTGTTCCATGTAGCGCTTTGAGAGGTAGTGTCCATCCTGTATGAACAAGAGCCATCTATCTTCCAAATGTAGCAGGGTTGGTTGTCCGGTTCTTCATTTGTCACTGTGAGCCTTTGCAAGTTGTAGTCCCTTGGTATGTACGTCGTCCTTGGATTCTTGCATAAAGATATATTTGTGAGCTTCCAAAAGTACTAGTTGCTCAAAAGAAGTTGTCAAGGTTGATTTGGAGCAACTGCTAGCTTCGAATTGCTTCCGAGGTATTGATGTTGTCCCCGTGATGTTCTCAAGGTCTTCCAAAAATGATGTTCATACCTATGTAATGTATTGACAAAACTGGTAAGCAATAAACGCTCTGATTGAGATAAACAACTTCATCATGCTATTTGGGCTCACCAAGTTGCCTACAAAACGGTACTCAATGCCACCCCATTTCAGATGGTCTTCGTACAGAATGTTGTGCTACCATTGGACTTTCTAATCCCATCTTTAAAAGTAGCACAAGAGCATGAGTGGAATGGACATGAGTTGTCCTCCAGGATATTTGATCTAGAACGCTTAGGTGAGACGAGGCTATGAGCGGCAGCAGGCATCTATGTTGCAAAGAAAAGACAAAAGGCTTATTTTGATGCATACATCAAGGATAAAGGATTGAAAGAGGGAGACCTAGTGTTGGTTTATACACTCAAACAACATGCTCGCAAATTGGAGAAACAAGGATATGGACCCATGATCATTAATAGAATTTCCACTAGTGGTGCGGTTCAATTGGCCACCCTAGAAGGTGACATCTTGCCAAATTATCTTAGTGGACGTAGATTCAAGCTGTATCAAGAACATCTTACAGAGGATATGCTAATGAGACTCAACACTTCTAAGAAGAGAAAAGACAAAGAGTTAAGAGTTAGAGAAGAAGCACAGGCAGAGGCTAGAGAATGCATTAGGTGAAATAAGTTAAGGGGATTAGGCCTAGATGTCAATCCAGAAGCCCCAAGATATCACATGGCCATGTGCCAAACATCAGGTGCAATTTATTCTTGAATAGTCGATCGACGTCCCTTTATGACCATAGAAGTAGGCCAAGGACAAAATGTGAGGACTGTGAGAGTGTTGATTGACTCAGGTGTAGCAAATAGTGCAGTCATACTCTCATACAGCCAAGATCTACAATTTAAAATCCATCCGATAGAAGCCTATCTCATAGGGTTGGGGGGTGTGGAAACCCCTTGTTTAAGCGAAGTGGAGTTTCCCATCTACCTTCAAGATGTCCAAATGAGAGTCAAAATGCTAGTGTGTCAAGATGAAGACCTTACGGAACCACTTGTTTTGGGTCAAGATTGGATCTATGACCATGGAGTCAACTTAAACCTAAGAAATCAACTTCTTCAAGTTTGGGTAGATGACCAATGCATTACAATAGAATTCGAGAATCGCATGATAACAAATCTAGGTGTTGCCCATTCTCTTAGTTCTTCTAAGGATAATCTTAGAGAAGAAGATGTTGCATGTGTCCAAAGCTCTATGATGCAGAAGAATGCTGCCTCCAACAAAAGAGTCTAAGACCCATTGAGACTTCCTTCTTTTACACAGTCTCAACCATTTATAGTAGTTCAACCACACAAGCAAGAGAAACAGTACAAGACAGCTACTATATCAACTAGACAAACCGATTTCAAGAAGAAAGTAATCACGAGCACGAAGCATATCTGGGTACGAAAAGGAGAGCAATCAATCATACTAGTGCAGTCAAATTCATTATCGGAGAAGCAACGCAGACAGCGAAGGCAGCTAGTAGCAAAACAACAAAGATCTCCATCTCAAAGAGTAGTCCAAATTTGGGTACCAAAGTAGTCAATGAAGGTCGACCACAATCATGTACATATTTGGGTGCCTAAGAAATTAGTGGCAGCTCAACAAGGGAGATTACACATGTGGGTACCCAAGGAACTCTTACATGCACGAAACCCTCAGCTCTCATTACCAAGGAAAGTCTCAACAAAGAAACCCAGGAGAAGAATGAGTCAGGACCAAGCATAGAGATCAAAAGAAGATCAGTTCACCCCTTCGAGAATGGTAAGAAGACAATCATCAAGGATATGGTTTTGGAAGCCAAAAACACCAGCGGTCCCTAGAAAACGAAAGATCCAACCACAAGGGACACAAAAGTCAAGAAAGCATCCAAACATGAAGCGGCCAAAGGTGATCACTTTGCAGTCAAACACTCTTCCTAAATGGATCCCCATAAGGAAGAATGATCACTTTTCATTCAACAATCAATCGCTTACATCATTTCAAGGTCCAATGGATACCTCCACCAAAGACGGCATCCACATCTGCAAGTAACATCCAAAGCCTCGACGATCGACAACCATGTGCTCCTTGCACAACCCAGTCTTTTGCACCATTCAGGCCATGCATTTCCAAAGTATGCATTACTATAGGGCCACATTACATGGCCGTGCATAGACACATTTGAGAGTCCCAGACACAAGAGCATATTGACATATGTCAACTATTTTTAGTGTTTCTAACATCTTTCTTCTTATCTCATGCCATTGTTCCAAAAGAGAGAGAGAGAGAGAGAGAGAGAGAGAGAGAGAGAGAGAGCTTGTTCCCATGTTTGGCTCATGGAACATGAATCATGCTTAGTTGAAGGTGGAATCATTGATGATTGGGCATTTATCAGTTTGGATAGAAGTATGTCTCGGCCAACAGATGATATTATTGTTTCCTTATCTGGTAGATGTCCAGGACTTGGCATGAACATCGCATCCACAACTATTGTTCCCCCTTACCATGGTAGGAGGGAAGAGCTTGAAGGTCCACAACTTGAGTGATGCTTAACTACTGTATGTACGAGAGCATCCAAGGAGATATTTGCAAGGGGTAGTTCTGGTACCCTGCAAATCCTTGTATGTATACTCGTTGAGAAGACTCTTGCTTATGGTGAGCTAAAGAGAATATGTGAAACTAAGCTTGGTGTAGTTACCCAATGCTGCTTGTCAATGAATGTAAAGAAATTCAATTCTCAATATTTGGCAAATGTTGCTTTGAAGAGATGGGACAAGACCAGGCGCTCACAAAATCTCATCAGTGGACCATCAACAAGGGCATTCATCAACAACGATAAATCAGCCCATGGTCGAGCACGAAGAGATAAACATCGATCGACCATTCACCATGGTAAGAATCCTTGCTTTGGCAACACCATAACCATGATAGATTAGGAAACCTCTTCGCCAGCATACCCTTGAGCACTTAGCTCAAGACCTCCACTTTTCGCACCACACTTCTTCGAATGCATTTTTCGAGTACGCATGCATAGGGCCACATTACAAGGCCGTGCACAAGGCACATACTTTTGTCAACCCATGCACTGACACACTAACCCATCACTCATTATGGGTTACGAGTAATTGGCATGACTTTGTGCTCTCGGCTTGTCCGTTATCTTGTGGATGATAGGTGGCAGACTTCTTATGTATCACCAAGACTTCTTGGAGAAGGTTTTCAATGACTTCGTTCAAGAAGTGTGTACCTCTATCACTTACTAACTCTATTGGTAGTCCATATCTTGTGAACACATTCTCGAATAAGAACTTAGCCATCATTTGAGCATCATTCTTTGTCATGGCTTTTACTTCTACCCACTTTGTAAGGTAATCTATGGCTACAATAATGTACTCTGCATGGGAGTTTCTAGCTGGGGGGTTAATAGGACCTACAAAGTCTATACCCCACTTTGAAAATGCACGTTCTCCCATCATTGGCCTCAAAGGCATCTCATCTTTTCTAACCGGATATTGTGCATGTTGGCATGTGTCACATTTCTTCACATAGGTATATGCATCCATACGAAGAGTGGGCCACCAAAGTCCTGAGAATAGATTGGTCTTAATTAATCGATCAAGACCAAAGTGTCCACCTGCAACACCATTGTGTGCAGTTTCTAAGACTTTCAAATAGTCTGATTTGTGAACGCAGAATCTTAGGTAACCATCTTTGCCTCTTTGGTATAGGTTGTCTCCAACTAAGGCATAGTCCTGAGCCTCTTGCTCCATGCTTCATTTTCTTGCTAGACTAGCCTCGTCGGGTAGTGTTCCAGATCTCATAAATTCTACCAATGGCACACTCGAATCTAGAATTAAAGACACGTGGTAAAGGGTAGCATGCTCCACTCGGGGTCTCTCTTGGCACACTGGACAATTCTTAACCCACTCATGTATCTCTCTGTCCATACTAGGCCAATACACTCCTAAATGTTTCAAATTTTGCAATGTTCGTTATTTAGAATAGTAATTTCCTAGAAATACTTTATGGGCTTGTTGCAACCAACTATTATGTTCATCATCCTCAACACAAAAAGCTAGCACACCCTCCGTATCTTGTTTGTACATACTTCTTGCCAATATTTGATAGTTTTGTGATCGTACAATTTCCTCTTTGTTCGTTCTCACATTCTTATTTGTGGGTCCGAAGGTTACGATAGGTACCAACTTATTTGCCCATTTAGGAACAAATTCTAAATTGAACAGATAAGCATCAATTAGTTCATCAGACACTCCTTGCGGTGGCTCTCCTAAAGTGATGCGAGAAAGGTGATCTGCCCTGAGGTGGGTTCTACCTTTCCTAACAACAACTTCAAAGTCATATTCCATTAGTAAGAGGAACCATCTTACTAAGCGTATTGGATTGCAAGGTTTATTGACCAAATATAATAAAGCTTGATGATCAGTGAAAAACGTGAACTTGTTGGCTAATAGATAGTGTCTAAACTTCTTCACGACATATACCATGCCTAAGGCTTCTCGCTCGGTTGTGGTATGATCTCGTTCAGCTGCATTCAATTGCCTACTTGCATAAGCTATAGGAAAATCTAGGTTTCCTTCACCTGTGGGTTGTGCTAGCACACATCATATTGCGTGATTGGATGCATCCACATAGACATGGAATGGTTTATTCCAATCGGGAGTGATCAGTATTGGTGTTGTGCACAAATGTCTCTTCAACTAATTGAAGGAATTTTCACATTCATCATTCCACTCAAAGTATGTCAACAAGGCATAAAGAGGTTTAGCTATGATAGCATACATGTGGATAAATCTGCGGTAATATCCACAATGGCCCATAAAGGCTTGTACCTCTTTAACATTCCTTGGCCTTGGAAACTCTGCCATGGCTCTTACTTTATCCTCATCTGTTGATATTCCATTCTCCGAAACAATATGACCTAAGATCTTACCTTGACGTACCATGAACACACACTTTTCGGGGTCCAGACACACTCGATAGTCTCTACACTTGTTGAAGATCTGCTTGAGCTCAGGGATGTGTTATCTTCTTTCTTAGGAATGAGCACATAAATCATCCACATACACTTCTGAGCTCTTTCGCAAGGACTCTTTGAAGACATGACACATGAGCCTTTGGAATGTTGCAGCTGCATTGGTGAGCCCAAATGGCATCACACAAAATGCAAAGATTCCCCATTCTATGGCAAAGGGAGTTTTATGTTGATCTTCTAGGGCAATGGCTACTTGGTTGTAACCTGAAAATCCATCAAGGAAGCTATAAACTTCCTTTCCTGCAACACGCTCCAATAAATGTTCTCTGATTGGAAGCAGATAGTTGTCTCTGATCATAGTGGCATTAAAGTTTTTAAGGTTAATACACACTCGCAACTTTTCCGTTCTTCTTGGGCACCACTGCAATGGGGGACACCCATTCAATATGCTCAATTTCATAGATAAATCCAACTTCAATCAATCTATCAATTTCTTCTTTTATTTTTGCAGCATAAGTGTCATTATATGTGTAGGGCTTTTGTTTGGTGGGCTTGGCATCAGCCATCATGGGAATCATATGAGATCATATTCTCGGATCTACTCCCTTCAAGTCTCTATAGTGCCACACAAACATGTCCCTATATTCCCTTAACAAAGCTACCAACTCTATTTCTTCTTTAGCACTTAGGTCTTCTCCTATGTACGTACAACGTTCTTCATTCTCGTCAATGGTTACGACAATTTTTTGGTTTTTTCTTTATTGTCGTATGCTTCTCTTATGGTGGCCTCTCTCTTAGGTAGTCGCACCAAATTTTTTCGGTCTTCAACTTCATATTTCTTGATGTTTTCAGGTACTTCAAACAATGATTCTTCATCTTCTTGTTTCGCTACTCTTCTTTTCTTTTTCTTTTGACCTCCTTCACTTCCATCCTTTGAATTTACCATTTTGATACTTACAAGAGTTTCTTCTTATTTTTGGGTAAACGCTCCTACATCTTCTAGATAGTGCTTCTCTGAATTAAAGCAACTATCCATCACAATGGGCTCTAGATCATCATTGTTCTCTTCTTCTTTTGTGAAATCACTAGGGTCACATTCTTCTAGCACGGGCTGACACATGAACACTGAAATATCATAACCCTCCTCATCACAATGAGGTGTCCATTGTTCTTCATTGAGAGCAATGTCCATGCTGGCTAAAACTTATGGCCATCCATGAGGCTCAAATTCCTCATCTGGAAAGATCATCGGCTCTTGGAAAAGTTCCTTCTTCTCTAGCCTTTAAGCGTTTTTCCTCTTCCTCTGTGACTTTGCACATCCACAAGTGAGTATCTTCATGCATCCAGGACGGATCAAGTGAAATTTCATAATGCACAAAGATTGAATCTTCTTGCACCTTGTGGATAGGATTCCATTGTAGGGGTGGTGCGGTAGTTGTCGTAGGAAGGGTCTTCCTAGGATCATCTCATAGATATTATTTTTGTCAAAGTCACATATAGCAAAGGTGTGTTCAAACTCTACACCGCAAGTGGTTAGAGTTATCCCTTCTAGCAATCCTAGAGGTCTTTCAATATGGCCATCATCCATTTGAAGCTTCGTTCTAGTTGGTCTTAATGCAGGTTTGCCCCATTGCTTCCACACGGAGGCGGTTGCAATTGCAACACATGCACCTGAATCTATGATCCCTTTGGTTGTGTAACCTTGGTAGGTGATTGGAAGATAAGTATTACCTTCTTCACCTTCACTCATGTCCCCTATTTTGTCTAGAGGTATCTCTAGTACTTTCTGCTTAGAGCCTACTTTTGGCATATTGGAATCAAGTTCTGGAGCTTGATCCACCACATGCTTCCATAGCTCTGGTTTTACTTTGAGCAACTCTTCTACGGTGAGATGACACTGAACCTTAGTTTTCTTCACGACATCATTGTTCCTTGGAACCATTGAGTTCTCATTTCTTACCAATATTGTGGGAGCTCTGATCTGAAGAGATTCAGATTCCCAGGGGCCTATGAATTGTGGCAACTCTTGTAAAGAATTAGATTCAAAATCTAATCTTTCATCTTCTTGTTGCTCTACTTGATCTCCATAAATAGATGGAATGTCTTAGGGAAATTGATCATGAAGGTCATCAATTGCAAAAATAGGAGGGGGATTATCCTTCTCCTTGGCCCATTTCTCTTCTTGTATTTCCTGCAAGAATTCTTGAGAGTACTCTTGAATTGAAAGAGGTATTCCAACATCTATGGAATTGGGAACATAAACTTTTGTTGGCAGTAAGCTTTCTCTTTCAACAACTGGTTGAGCCTGTGGAGGTAAAGAAACCTACGGCTTGGTTACCAACTGCTCTTATCTTTCTAATAATCCTTGGAAGTGCGAATCCGGTTTGATAGAGTTTGTCTGATTGAACGATTGGCTAGTATCAAGCATAGCTTGAGCTAGTTCTACCATTTTCATGCACATTTTTGTTCGTTCAATCTCTAAATCTGCTCTAGGGTAACTCTTGTATGCAACTGTTGGCCCTTCTTGAAGTCGAGCTTGGTAGGCCTTGAACATCATGTCCAAGCCTTCTAGGGTTGGATCTGCAAGAATAGACCCTGGTTGTGGTTTATTTACAATGGGTGGTGGGTGGGGTGGGATGAAGTGGAGTGGATGGAGTTCTGACATGCGAGGGGTTTTGAGAGGTGATATCTTTTATTTTTGTTTTCACTTCTTTCAAGATTTCTTCTAGTTTGGATAAATCTTTATTCCACTTGCGATTGGCCTTTTCTCTGGTATCCTTCCACGTCCTTGTTTTTCTCTTACTAGGCTCTCCTGACTCACTTGACTCTTATTGTTCAGCTTGTTTATCCTATTTTAAGGCTTGTGCTCTGGTAATTGCTTATATAGGAGCCACATTACTGCTACTAGCACTTGAATCCACCACTAAGCTACCACATTAATGGGTGTAACCTTGGGTGCACTAGAGGGGTTTCTTGGACAATCTCTTGGGAGATGGTCTTTGCCATACTCAAGACAAAGGGCTTGTATTGTGATGGCCTGTCCTTGACCCAGAGATGATGGGTGGGGACATTCACGAATGAAATGGTCGCCCTGGCATCTAAAACATGGTCCTCAAGGGGCTTCTGGTCTCATTTGTCTCAATTGGGACCTAGGGTTAGGATTCATATACATGCCATTGGAGTATTCAGGCTCCCAATTTTGTTCCATAGATGGTGCCTTGTAGTGATAAGGATAAGTCTCACTATGCTCAGGTGACGTTGTGTAATAAGCATGTGGACTATCTTCATAAGAGTAGTCAGAATTCTAAGCATGATGGTCATTTTCTGAGACTAAAGGGGTCATTGGCACTGATGCTCTATTAGGGTTTTCCTTTGCCATTGCATACTTAATTGGGAACACATTCGCAGGAGCTGGCGGTTGGTTTCCTAGGACCAATTGTGGCCTATATGGTGCCTGATATTGTTGTTGGTACCGAGGTTGATATTTTTGTGGTGGCCTATAATACGGCTGTTGGTATTGGTTCTGGTAACTATCCTATTGGTAAGGATGCTGATAAGTTTGTCTAATAGCCTGCCTATTGCAGGGACAATCTTGAGCTGTATGGTTCATGTATTTTCTCTTTATAGTGCAATATGGGCATTCCTTTCTCTCACGTTCTGGTTTTGCATTGGGCAAACATTAGCCATGTGGTCCCCTCTGCAAGTATAACATTGGTTCAATGAAGTGACTCTTGGTGTTTTTCTATTTTGGACTCTTAGCTTCTTGGAAACTTGCTCAGCTATCTCATCTATTTCCATGGAGATTCTCAAAGTATGACTAGTAGAACTGTCAGAATCCTTATAGATTTTGGACAATCCTAACTCATCACCCAAGTTATCTTCTATGTCAATGCACATCCGCACACACTCTTCTATGGATATAGGCTCTTTCAAGTACACATATGATCTTAACTTGGTGCTTAGTAAGCCATCTAAAAACAAGGCCACTTGTTTGGCTAGTGTGAGTAACTCTGGAATAGGGCATCTTTCTAAGTACTGTTTGAACCATCTTCCTACAAGTCGCAATGTTTCTTGGGGTGTCTGCTTGAAGTTATGGATCAAGGAATTCTACAATGAATTCGTCTAGAAGTTGACCTATATCTCGATAGTTATGACTATTCAGAGGTTGAAACCAAGCTAAGGTAGTACCCTTAAGAGTCAAACCAAATGCATCGAGCTAGGTGAACAAGTCCTCAACTTTTTCAGCTCTTAACACTTGTTTGAACTCAGCCACATAGTCAAAAGGATTTCCTGTCCCGTCAAAATAGTTCTTCATTGCCTTAATCACTTGAGAGGGTCTAAGGGTTCTTGGATGCTCTCGGGGTTTGGGCAATGGAAAATCATGTTCATCTCTTTGATGCCTATGTGCTTGATGTCTCTCTCTTTAAGGTCTCTTTCACCTTCTAGTCTTGATTTGTCTCTACCCACATTGTCCGTAAAGCTTACCTCAGGTCTCTCTCTAGCTCTTTCCCTTTGGTTTTCATGAGCTTGGGATGATCCTACTCCTTGGAGGCCATGGGAAACATTAGATCTTGGTGGAGGGAAAATCAATTCACCATGCCAAGTGTATGCATGTCTACTAGGTTCTGTTACCATGAACACTCTCTCTGATGTATTTTCTAAGTAGACCACTTTGCCTGGGTTATTCGGATCTTTAAATTTGTATGTCATCACATTTCTTGCTCTGCTAGGTTGATCAGTCTTAAACCTAGAAAAAGCTTCATCTATCTCTCTATTCCAGAACAATTCTATGCTTTTGTTATCTTGGGGAATCCATTTTGGTGTGAGTATTTTGGTTAAGACCAATTTGCCTCTAGGGGTCTTGGGTTCTCGTCCTAGGTCTCCTTGCTCTAGATCTCCTATCTCATTCTCAGGAATGATATTTCCAAACTCATCCATCATTTCTGGTAAGCTTGTAACCACATACATGGTTCCTTGCTTTTCAATATATGAACCATCTTCAAACTTAACCACTGGTGTTCAAGTCTAAAGGGTTGATCGAGATTTTTGAGTTGGACAACTGACCACCTCATGCCATCCTCATAGATGCAAGCACCTAATTGATTGGTCCTAATATACTCCAATTGTGTGTTATAGGGACCTCCTGGTGTTTGTAGATAGGTAGTGCTTGAGTTACCTACAGGTCTTTCCATGCTAAAGGACATTTCTGAATCACTTGTGTCTTAACTTAGCACGTAGGGATAACCACTTAGTTGTTGTGCCCAAGACTTAGCTGTATGGTTGACACTTGCCTCAGAAGATCCAATGCTTTGTTTATCCTTGCCTAGGTGTCTACTAGATCTCGGGTTCATAAGCTTTGTCTTCTATTTCCCAAAATTCCCCTTTGTATTGCTCAAAATCCTTTGGAGTTCCCTTGGTTTCCTAGTCCCTCCTGAGGGTCAACTTCAAAATCACTCCAAACAGAGTTCGTATGAGAAAGTTATGTCTAATCAGGCTTCTGAGGTCAAAACAGGCAAATAGGACCTCTCAGAGAATGGCGATTTTTTGCAAATCAGGTAGCAAGAAAGTCGTGTTTTTTATCAAAGAATCGCGATTCTCTCAAAATCCACTCCAAAGAATCATGACTTTCCCAAGATCTTCCAAGCAAAGAATCGCGAATTTCTAGCAGAGAATCGTGACTTTCTTATAGAGAATCACGAATTTCTCAAAAGCACAAAGTCTAGGAAATCACAACTTTCTTCCAAGAAATCGTGACTTTCTCAAAAGCACAAAGTCCAAAGAATCGGGAATTTCTCAAGTCCAGAGAATCACGAATTTCTTCGAGAGAATCGCGATTTTCTCAATTTTCCCAAGTTCAGAGAATTGCGAATTTCTTTGAGAGAATCGCGAATTTCTACCAGAGAATTGCGACTTTCTCAAATTTCCTCAAGTCTAGAGAATCGCGATTTTCTCAAATTTTCTAAGTCCAAAGAATCACGAATTTTTGCAGAGAATCGTGATTTTCTCAAAATCCACAATCCCAAAGAATCACGATTTTCTCAAACTCCAAAATGCAAAGAATCGCAAATTTCTCACTTTTCCCAAGTCCAAAGAATCGCGATTTTCTCAATTTCCTCTAAGTCTAGAGAATCGGGATTTTCTGAAAATGCACAATTCTAGAGAATCGCAAATTTCTCAAAAATGCCGAAGTCAAGAGAACCGTGAATTTCTAGTAGAGAATCGTGAATTTCTTATAGAGAATCATGAATTTCTTCCAAAGATACGCGATTTTCAAAAAACAAAAAAGGTGGGAAAAATTTTTGAATTTTCTAGATAATCACGATTTCTAAGAAAGTCGTGATTTTCTGGGTTTTTAGGCAAGAAACTCAAATTTTTATGCCGAGCCCCAAATGTGCAGAAAATCATGAAAAACACAAGCACATGCACTCCCAAGCACTTTCTAGCTCTTTCTTGCACTCCCATGCATGAGAAATGATGTAAAAATGGTGAAAATGGACTCAAAAACGAAAAATTCTATGAACATGATGATGGATGAAGATGGTGATGATGATGATGATGAAGAAGGTGAAGAAAAATCCAAAAAATTACAAAAAGTTACTATTTGTTGGGTGTGTGTAGAAGTGCGAGAGACACACAAGAAGCACACACAAGGAGCACAAACGCAGCAAGACACACGGAGAAGACGATGGCTGGAATAGATCTCTCTATTGATCGATGAACTGAACTGAAGGAAGAGCTGAATAATATCCCTAAGTACAAAGTACCACCACATATGAGAGTATCAAGTATGTGGTAACATGTGGAAAAAACCTCTAGCTAGCACTAGAGTAAAAAGTGCCCATGTATAGGGAAAAGGTTCACATCAAAGCTACTCGAGGAACACATAAGTGTAACAAACCCCCCTGGAGCGAATGATGTGAACACATACAGGGAGTGACAGATCAGCCCCCACAAGGTAATAAGCCTAAAGCTTTGCGAAAAGCTTCAAACTTTTCCCGTGGAAGAGCTTTGGTGAATATGTCTGCCACATTATCTTGTGTAGGCACATATACCAAATCAATATCTCCTGCATGAAGGCGCTCTCTCACATAGTGATAATGCACCTCAATATGTTTGGTCCGTGCATGAAACACTGGGTTTTGTGCAAGAGCCAAAGCACTCTGAGTATCTGTGAGAATATGCGTAGCAGCATCAATCTCCATGCAAAGATCCATCAATAGGCGTCTCAGCCATATACACTCCACTGTCGCTGTGAAAACTGCCCTGTAATCAGCTTTACATTGAGCAATTACCACTAGTGGACACGCGAGTATCATAACAACCAGCCCAATCACTATCTGTAAAAGCATGCAAGCATGGCTGAACATCTCTGCCATAAAAGAGACCTAAGCTCAAAGTGCCTCCAAGATATCTAAACACACGTTTCACCACTTGCCAATGCTTAGTGCCAGGGCTATGCATGAATCGACTCAACTGAGAAACTGCATACTGTATATCCGGCCTTGTGTTGCATGCATATATAAGACATCCCACAGCCTGCTGATAAAGAGAAGTGTCAAATGCATCACTGGAATCCTCAACTGAGAATCTAAATCCTGTCTCAACTGGTGTGGAAACTGGCTTGCAATCCTCAAAGTCAAAATGCTGAAGTAGTTTTTCAACATACTTTGCTTGATGCATAACAATTCCCCCCTCAACAGATACAAACTGGATGCCAAGATAGTAGCTCAAAAGACCAAGATAAGTGACATCAAAAGTATGCTGCAAATCAGCCATAAGAATGTCAAGTTTTGCATCACATGACCCAGTCAAGAGTATGTCATCAACATAAAGAACAAGCACTATAAGATCAGCCCCATTTTTGCGTACATAGAGTGTGCTTTCAATTGGACTACATGTGAAGCCAAGAGCAATCAAGTGCTTATGTATTTTGTCATACCATGCACGTGGAGCTTGCTTGAGACCATACAAGGCTTTATGCAAGCGACAAACCATATGCTCTTTCCCTTTCATAGCAAATCCAGGAGGTTGCTTCACATAGACCTCTTCTTGCAAATCTCCATTCAAGAAGGCTGTTTTCATGTCCAATTGATGCACTTTCCAACCTCGATGGGCAACCAATGCAACCACGGTACGAATGGTAGTCATGCGTGAAGTAGGTGCAAAAGTTTCCTCATAGTCAATGCCGTATTGTTGTGCATATCCTTTGGCAACCAATCTAGCTTTGTAGCGATCAATGCTACCATCAGATTTTCTCTTAATCTTGTAAACCCACTTTGTACCAATGGCATTCTTTCCTTTTGGCAATTCACATAACTCCCAAGTACCATTCCTATGTATGGAATCCATTTCTGATTGCATAGCACTCATCCATTGTGGATCGTCACATGCATCTTGAAAAGAAAGTGGCTCTTCATTACATGCTGTAGCAATAAGAGAATAATCCACAAAATTACTTGATGCATGGTGAGAGCTTGATCTTGTTCTACCAAGTAAAGGTGCACTCAATTTGCTGTCCTGCAAAGTTTGTTTCAGCCACTTTGGCATAGATTGTGCACTCTTGATAGACATGTGTTCATTATGTAAAACATCTTCAATATGTACATCATGCGTGGGCTGAATTTCATGCTCAGTTTCAGCCATATTTTGACGCAAATGTTCAGCCATATGTGGCTGGAAATTTCCAACAGTTTTGACATTTTTTGGCTGAATTTTTTCAGCCATGTTTGGCTGGAAATTCTCTGCATTTTCAGCCCCATTTGGCTGGAATTTTTCAGCCCTTTGAGCCTCTGTTGGCTGGTCTACATGGCCATAGTCAAGCGCACCATTTTGGAACAAAGGCATGAGTGTATCGAACACATCTTGTGAGCTAACTATTGGCAGTTTTTTGCATTCAAGTAGAGGGAAAACTGAATTTTCAGCAAATACCACATCTCGACTCACAATAATTGTGTTCGTCAATGGATGGTACAACCGATATCCCTTACTTTCAGCACTATAACCAACAAATATACATTTCTTTGCCTTGTCATCAAGTTTGTGACGTTGTTGTGATGGCACAAGAGCATATGCCAAACAACCAAACACACGCATATGACTAACCATAGGCTTATGACCATTCCAAGCCTCATAAGGAGTGATGACTCTCAATGCTTTTGTAGGGCAGCGATTCAACACATAGTTTGCACACATGACCGCTTCCATCCAAAACTTATGAGGAAGATGCTTTCCTTTAACCATACATCGTGCCATTTCAAGTAAAGTTCTATTTTTACGCTCGGAAACACCATTTTGTTGAGGTGTATATGGCACTGTACATTGGTGTGAAATACCTCTTTCACGAAGAAAAGCATTAAACTCATGTGACATGTATTCACCACCACAATCCGTGCGTAGAGTCAAAAGCTTTTGTGAAGAAAAATTTTCAGCCATAGCTAAAAATGCTTTGAAGCAAGAAAATACCTCATTCTTTGCTTTCATAGGATACACCCATGTATGGCGAGTAGCATCATCAATGAAGGTAACAAAATATACATGCTTCCCAAAAGATGGAGTCTTGACCGGACCACATACATCACTATGAACAAGTTGCAATTTTCTTGTAGTGTGTGTGTGACTATCTTTTGGAAAAGAAGCATGATGCATTTTTCCAAGAATGCAACCTTCACATGCATGCTTTTCAATGGACTCAAGTGTAGGCAAGCCAACAACCATGTCCTTCTTTTGCAAATAGAGCAAACTATTGAAGTTCAAGTGACCAAAACGAGCATGCCAAAGCTCCATTTCAGCCATGGAAGAAGTATGAGCAACTAAGGCATTCGAGGCAGCCCTCTTGTATGTATCCATGCGATAAACCATTACATAATGTACCGGACATCACAATAACATCGCCATTGCTGAAATCATGAACCATACACTTATCATCAACAAAGTGTACATGAAGTCCAGCTTTGGCAATCAACGGAACTGAAATTAAGTTCTTCTTGATATTGGGCACATACAATGCATTTTTCAAGAGAATCACACCTCCATTTGCAGCCGTAAGCTCAATTTCTCCTACTCCAATGATAGGATAAGAGGCATTGTTTGCACACACCACATGTCCTCCTTTAGGTGCATCTTTCAAAGAGGCAAAAAATCTTTTGCATGATGTTATGTGCTTTGAAGCACCACTATCAAAGAACCAATCCGAATCAGCCTCAATAACAACCATACATTTAGAATGTAAAGAAGCATCATAATGACATGTAACAACACATGCCCAAAAATCTTGAGCCATGTTAGCTTCATCATTCTTTGCATTTGCAGAATTTTCAGCAATAGACATGCCGGATTCCTTCTTCTTTTCATTGCGTTTTGCAAGCTTTCTACACTCATCAATAGTATGACCAGCCTTCCGGCAATATTTGCATCTCTTCTTCTTTTGCAAATCACCATCATTAGAGGAATGAGTGGAAGAGGAAGCTTGAGGCTTTGGTTTTGATGAACCCAAAGCTGAACCATACTTGCTTTTCCCCTTTTGTGAGATAGCAAGTGCTTGCGTTCCCTCAATTAAACCACTCCTATTCACTCTAGATTGCTCTTCTTGCAAAAGAAGAGACACAACCTCATCAAATGCATACATATTAGGATTTCCTTTTGCAACCAAACGGAGTGTAGTAGCAAAGCTTTGAAAAGATTCCGGTAATCCTTTCAACAATGTAGAAATGAGTGATGCATCCGGAATGATCTCATCTATGTTTGCCAATTGCTCTTTCAAGTCCTTGATGCGTGTCACATACACATCCACTGACTCATTTTCAGCCATACATACATCCTCAAGTTGCTTCCTCAAGTATGCAACACGTGCTTCATTACGCATGGCATACAAAGAAGCAAGAGTGTCCCATGCATGTCTCGATGTAGAACATGACCAATGTGTGGAACTTTATGACGCTTCACTGAAAGCGCAATCAAAGCATGAGCTTGAGCATCTTTTCCATCCCATCTAAGCTGCTCTTGTGTAGGTGGAGAAGGAGAAACCACTGTACTCGAAGAAGAAGCTCCATCTGTGACAGTAGACTGTGAAGTAGAAGCACCTGCCGGTCTTCGATCTACATCTGCCACTATGTTCCAAAGTTGTTTTGCAACAAGAACATGCTTCATCATGTAAGACCACATTGGATAGTTGGTCCCATCAAGCTTATCTTCAGCTTGAAGCATGCCAAACAAGTCATTGCTGCCCGCCATTTCACTAAGGAACAAGAATTTGACAAAATCTTCACTTCGACAAAAACTGAAATCAGTGCTGAAATTTCAGCTCACAAACCGTCACTCTGATGGCAATTTTGACTGCACGAATGGCTTCGAAATGGGGGTAAAACCCAAGCGCACCTGGTGGAAATGTTTTGGGGCTGCTGAAATTCACACTTCTATGCTCCGAAGTCGATTTGCACTGTTAAAGTGCACGCGCGTCGCGACGCGAAAAACCGAAGCTTGAGAAGAAGCTGAACCTGCTCTGATACCATTGTTGGGTGTGTGTAGAAGTGCGAGAGACACACAAGAAGCACACACAAGGAGCACAAACGCAGCAAGACACACGGAGAAGACGATGGCTGGAATAGCTCTCTCTATTGATCGATGAACTGAACTGAAGTAAGAGTTGAGTAATATCCCTAAGTACAAAGTACCACCACATATGAGAGTATCAAGTATGTGGTAACATGGGGAAAAAACCTCTAGCCAGCACTAGAGTAAAAAGTGCCCATGTATAGGGAAAAGGTTCACATCAAAGCTACTCGAGGAACACATAAGTGTAACACTATTTGTTACCTTCCAACATCACAAATCCACAATCTTACCATCACAATGCTCATCCTCGAAGCTCTCTCCTCGGCAACGGCGCCAAAATTTGGTGTAGCTCAAGCGTAAGCACCACCTCCTTTACTTGTCAATCCGCGGAGACGTGAGGACTGGTATGAAGACTGTGAGTAAGTGAAGGCACAAGTGCGTGAGTGAAAGCACACAAACATGCACACACATACACACACACACACAAGGTAAGAGAAAAGAGTGGAACAATGAAAAGCTTCTATTATGAAGAACTTTTTTACAAAGCTTCAATCTCTAACAAGCCAACTATCTAACAAGCTAACCCCAAAGATGACCCTAGCTCTTTTTATAGTTTTTTGACTAGTTTTGGCCCTGAGGTATTTACATCAGTGAGCTTTCTTAGAGTGTTGGGAATTGCAAAATTTAATTACATTTGTAACAATTGATGATTCTAAACTAAGTGGGAACATTACAAGAAAGTATATGGATTCCAGTCAAATTTATTTGATTCTTGCACACCTTGTCTTTTTCGAAAGCTAGTAAATCTATAATTTGTCCATGATTTGTAACTCCTCCCTCAATATTGTTATCTTTAAAACATCTAGATGTTTTGTATGACGAAGGCCTCCATGACTTTGAGATATTTATCATGCTCTTGTTGTCAAAAACTTTTTGCAAGCCTTGAGATTGCTTGATTCCATCTTACTTGTGGTAGTATTTTTGGGTATGGTAGTTTTGATACCTTGTTCTGCATGACTTTTGAGGGGAGAAACCTCATAGAAAATTTGAAGTTTATCTTGCAAAATACCCTGAAGGCCTCTCGAAGAACCTTGTTTGAAAGGCTTCCTGAGAGGTTTTCATGAAATGGCCCGGTAACTCCTTTAATCTATCATAAAATACCATGACAATTTCAAAGTCAAGTGTCTCTCTCATATCAAAAACCATTGTCTTGTTGCCATGTGTGAAACCTTGTTGGTTTATGAGGCTGAGCACTTATACTTGCTACAATGGTGGAGTCCTTGTTGATAGTTTCTTGTCAAAGTGTTCGAAATCTTTATGAATGGACTCTACTTGTGCTTGTAACACTTATGGTTGAAGGTGAGCCCAAAGTTAGTGTGTTGTTCTTGTCTTGCTTCCCTTGCATCTAGAGAATCATGATTTTCTGAGAAAGTCGTGATTTTCTAAGTTTTTAGGTGGGAAATTCAATTTTTTACGTCGAGCCCCAAATGTGTAGAAAATCATGAAAAACACAAGCACATGCACTCCCAAGCACTTTCTAGCTCTTTATTGCACTCCCATACATGAGAAATGATGTGAAAATGGTGAAAATGGACTCAAAAACGAAAAATTCTATGAAGATGATGATGAATGAAGATGGTGATGATGATGAAGATGGAGAAGAAAAATAAAAAAAATAACAAAAAAATACTATTTTTTACCTTCCAACGTCACAAATCCACAATCTTACCATCATAACGCTCATCCTCGAAGCTCTCTCCTCGGCAACGGTGCCAAAATTTGGTGTAGCTCAAGCATAAGCACCACCTCCTTTACTTGTCAATCCACAAAGACGTGAGGAGGGGTATGAAGATTGTGAGCAAGTGAAGGCACAAGTGCATGAGTGAAAGCACACAAACATGCACACACATACACATACACACACGCACAAGGTAAGAGCAAAGAGTGGAACAATGGAAAGGTTCTATTACGAAGAACTCTTTTACAAAGCTTCAATCTCTAACAAGCCAACTATCTAACAAGCTAACCCCAAAGATGAGTTCTCTATCTCTTTTTATAGTTTTTTGACTAGTTTTGGCCCTATAAAGGCCTAGTGTTTGGCCTAGTTAAAAATTAGGTTCCATTGCTTATTTGACAGCTCAAGCGGACTCCAAAAATTATGAAAATTGGTAGGTGCCTACTTCTAATACTCCTCAAGCTCAAGGACTCCTTTGCTTGAACAAAATGGAGTTACAAAAATAAGAAATGGTATTTACAGTGGTTTTTAGTGATGAAAATCACTATTTTTATAGGGATTCCTTCTAAAAATTTGACATGTACTTCTTGGAGCTCCCTAGTTGCTCCTTCTTCTTTTGTGTCCACTTCTTTGACATGTTCTTGCGCCTCGTTCCTGAGCTTGAGTGCTAACATTATCTAACATATAATAAGTGAGGTATTTAAGTCAGTGAGCTTTCTTAGAGTGTTGGGAATTAAAAAATTTAATTACATTTGTAACAGTTGATGATTCTAAACTAAGTGGGAACATTACAAGAAAGTATAGGGATTCCAGTCAAATTTATTTGATTCTTGCACACCTTGTCTTTTTTGATAGCTGCTGAGTCTGTAATTTGTACATGATTTGTAACTCCTCCCTCAATATTGTTATCTTTAAAACATCTAGATGTTTTGTAGGACGTAGGTCTCCATGACTTTGAGATATTTATCATGCTCTTGTTGTCAAAGATTTTTTGCAAGCCTTGAGATTTTCTGATTCCATCTTACTTGTGGTAGTATTTTTGGGTATGGTAGTTTTGATACCTTGTTCTGCATCACTTTTGAGGCAACAAACCTCATAGAAAATTTGAAGTTTATCTTGCAAAATACCTCTAAATGCCTCTCAAAAAACCTTGTTTGAAAGGCTTCCTCACAGGTTTTCATGAAATGGCTCGGTAACTCCTTTAATCTATCATAAAATGCCATGACAATTTCATAGTCAAGTGTCTCTCTCATATCAAAAACCATTGTCTTGTTGCCATGTGTGAAACCTTGTTGGTTTATGAGGCTGAGCACTTGTACTTGCTATAATGGTGGAGTCCTTGTTGATAGTTTCTTGTCAAAGTGTTCGAAATCTTTATGAATGGACTCTACTTGTGCTTATAACACTTATGGTTGAAGGTCTAATAGGAATGGTGAGCCTAAAGTTAGTGTGTTGTTCTTGTCTTGCTTCCCTTGCATCTGTGATAGATGTTCTTTCTTATACCACCAGTTTTCCTCTATCTTGAACACTACCCCATGCCATGTAGGACTTACTCTTTGTTCACTAGAGTGTTTCCCATTTATAAAGGAATAAAAAAATAAAGTGTGGTGATAGTGTTTGTGCATGGATGTGCTTTAACCCCATGTAAGTATGAAGATCATGAAAAGAACAAAAACTCTAACTCACATAGATGGTGTGTGATGTGATTTGTGTGTCCAGATGTCTAATCAAGACTTCACATGTGCATGTGTTGTGTTCAGAATTCAACATACAAAAATAAACTACACAAGAGGAAATAAACTAAAAAGGCAAATTCGTATTATGTACAAATCTCATACATTACACATGTACATTGCTTGTGCAATTCTTTTCTTTTTTATGATTTTTTATTATTTTAAATATTTTTTCATTTTGAATGTTTTCTATTTTTATCCCCCCTTGCTTGAGGTTTATGTTATTGTGCACGGGTTTAAATGAAAAATGTTGCCTTATGTTGGGATGCGTAATTGGCTCTATTTTGAATAAGTGAGGTCTATGGATAATCATGGTGCGAAAAGATCAATTACTTGATAATACTTGACAATTCAACAAGGGGATTTTGTGGATGAGGCTTTTGTGTTTCCTTCTCTTGCCAAGTGTAAGTGAGTGCTTTACTTTGTTTCAGTGCATGTTGATCTAATTTTTTGGAAAGAAGGGAACTCCATGAATTCACAATAGATGAAACCTTTTGTTTCCAAGTTAGTCGAGCATGGTTAGAGGTTAGTGTTGTGACCATCTATTTCTTCTTTTTACATCTATCCTTTGAGGCTACTTGTGTTCTTTCCTCTGAGTTATTCTATTATGAAAATTAGGTTCCTATGATTGCTTCAATATCTAGATCATGGTTCTATCATACTAAGCTTCTAGCTAGTTCTTTGGTATCAAGAGTTTTCATGTTGTGTCTAGATTCCACCCTCATCATTTCTTATATTGTTCTATCTCTGCATGTGTCTACATTTTTGTTCCTCTGATTGCTTAAGTCCTTGTGTTCAAGTCAATCTTGGTCTTTAAGTTGGTAATAGGCCTGACCCTTTGACAATCCAAAATTGGTTTGTTCTTCATGTTGAGCACTGATGAGTGCATTTTCATATGACATGATGCTTGCATATGAATCTTTGAGCTCAGCGATGTGGCTTTCTTTAATTTCTAAAGCATGGTTTTCTTGTAATGAGGCATGTCTCTTCTATGTGAAATTAAGGTTTGAAGAAATCCTTTAAGTGGACATTAGTTGTTCATTGTTGACTTCTCATTTCTCCATGGATTTACCTTCTATATTTGGCTCTTCTAAGATGCCTTCTTTTGGTTGCTTTTGTTGGATGGATGAACCTGAATGGGGTGTTTAGTGGCTTGATTACCTTCAATTCCTACCATGTCTAGTGAAACATTATCTAGGTCGGTGGGAAAGTGAAAGACATGATATTCAATATCTAGGTTGATTGGGCATTCTTTTTCTTGGTTGTCATTTGACCTAGGTTCGTCTAAATCAAAATGAAAACTCATAATGGAAGATTCTTCCATATAGAAAACACAAATTTTTATATCTCAAAATGGCCTTTGCTCTACAAGATATAGCTCCTCCTAGGAACACTTTCACTATACCATGATCCACCAGACATGTATGAGATCTCTGATGCCATGGTGATAGAGAACTGACTAGAATGATAATGGATCTATAAGATTCAAACACCACTAATGCCCAAAAAAAGAATGACCATGTATTAGAGTTTGGGAAAAATTCAGTAGAGTCTCCCCAAAAAAAATGTATCAATGAACTATAATAATCAACCAAAAGGATTATGTGAGAATATACGTGCTCACACCAATAAGTGTATCAAGTAGCAAATCGACCACTTTATAGTTGAAAAAACAAAAAATCTTGAAAAATTTTCCAAGAGCCTCCTCTACAAAATGAGCATATGACTAGTGTCAAAAGCTCATAAAACTGCAAGTACTGACATGTAAACGTGCATAATGAATCACTGACTCCATTGTATATAATCAATTAACTGAAAGAAGCCAATTAGGCTTATTGAGAACCTATTAAAATTCCAACTCAAGAACGAGCTGCATACATTGGAGAAAAAGAGCATATTGGTAAGCGACTACACCCTAAAAATTAAAAGCATATGTGAGTCACTTGCATCTATTGGAGTTAATGTAGATGATGATGATGATGATGATGATGATGATAAGGTAGAAGTGTGCCTTTGTGGTTTAGGAACTGCATATAAGTAGTTCAGACTTCTATTCAAACCAGGGAAAATATTTTGAATTTTGTTGATCTATGTCCATGCTGATAATTGAAGAAAAGAATATTGGTGAGGTATCAAAATCCCAAGGAAAACCTAGTTCTAAGCAGGTACTCTACTCTTGTAGAGAAAGAGGTAGAGGTAGAAGGTTTGGAAGTGGAAGAGAAAACAATAACCTAGACCAAGGTCAACAACAGAATCATGCAGTAGGTAGAGGACAAACCAGGGAAAATATAAGTAGTTCAGACTTCTATTCAAACCAAGGAAAATATTTTGAATTTTGTTGATCTATGTCCATGCTGATAATTGAAGAAAAGAATCTTGGTGAGGTATCAAAATCCCAAGGAAAACCTAGTTCTAAGCAGGTACTCTACTCTTGTAGAGAAAGAGGTAGAGGTAGAAGGTTTGGAAGTGGAAGAGAAAACAATAACCTAGACCAAGGTCAACAACAGAATCATGCAGTAGGTAGAGGACAACTTTGAGTCTGGGGGAGCCAAAGAGGCCGCATAAATTTCCAAAGAAATGATTCAAGTAATGATAGTAAAGGATGTTGGAATTGTGGTAAACTTGGTCACTTTGAATGTGATTGCAAGTTCAAGAATCAAAATAATAGAAGGCAACAAAACAACTATGCATCAACAAGTGAAGATGATTCAAAGAAGCTTTTCATGGTCCAACATCACATGATGAATATGATGTTTGCTAATGTTTCAAAATCAAATGGTAATGTCTGGTATGATGATTCAGGTGCTTCAAAACACATGATGTGTCATGGACAATGGTTTAGTAGTTTGCAAAAATTGTTAGTTCTTGGATTTGTTGAAACAGGTGATGGTACATCACATCCTATTAGCATATAAGAAACATAGCACTATCCATGGAGTATGGGAAGGTAAAACATCTTGCCAATGTATTTCATGTTTCGAATATAACAAAGAATCTAGTTTTTTCTCGACAAATGGTTGATCAAGTATTACAATTCATGGTTAATGATGATGGTTTATATGTACAAGAGTAAAAACAAAATGGAATTTTGATCACTAGAGGAAAAAAAATGGGTAGAATGTTCAACTAAAATGTGAAAATTCCTGAAATGGATGCAACCATGTTTGGAAATGGTGAAGCTATTATTGCTGACATAGAGATTTGGCACAAGCAAATTGGACATGCAAATTTACAGAGGCTAAACTTGATGTAGTCAAAGGAGATTGTCAATGGACTACCAAATTTCAAGGTTACAGAGATGCAAAAGGTATGCGAAGCATGTCAATTTGATAAAAAGTCAAGGGCATTATTTTTGCATGACATGCATGTTAGTGAGAATGTTCTAGAAACAATACACATAGATGTTTGGCATCCTACAAAGACCACATCTATGGGAGGATGCAAGTTTTATGTCACTTTCATTGATGATCATACACAAAAAGTATGGATCTATTTCATGAAAGAGAAGAGTAAGGTGTTTAATCACTTTTAGGATTTTAAGGTTATGGTGGAAAATCAAACATGGAAGTATATTAAGACATTAAGGTCTGATGGAGGAGGTGAATACATATCAAATGAATTTTGTAGCCTTCTAAAAATTCATGGAATTTGACAATAGTTTTCATGCAAGTACACACCACAACAAAATGGCATTGATGAACACAAAAATAGACATGTTTCACAAATAGCAAGAGCCTCGATGTCTGAGAAAAATATGCCTCATTGTTATTGGGCAAAAGTTGTGCACACTGTTGTATACATCATGAATGGAACTCTGACTGTTGTTGTACATCAAGTTACACCCGAAGAGAAGTTTACAGGTAAAAAGGCAAATTTATCACATCTGAAAGTATTTGGTTGTATTGCACATGTACATGTTCTAGATGCATTGAGGATGAAACTTGATCCAAAAGCAAAAAAATGTATCTTGATTGGGTACTCCCTTGATCAAAAGGGATATAAATGCTACAACCCACTTACACGATAGGTGAAGATAAGCAGAGATGTGGTGTTTGATGAAATCTCAAGCTTCTATGCAGATGCCAAATGAGGACTTAATCTTGACTCAAATGACAAAGGAAATGTTGAAAATTCAAGTGCAGAATCTCAATTTTTGAGTGGATTTGATGTGTCACCAAGCAATAGTTCCAACTCAAATCCATGGAGTGGAAGATTGCATGGAAATTTTAGTCTACCAAATTTTTCTGCTACATCCAAGAAAGCTAAAGAAAAGGTTTCTTATAGTAATAAAACATCTATAGGTTTTGAAAACATTAATGGAGATTCAAGCAGTTTAGAAAAGATCCGTGATGAGGAACTTGGATTTCTCTTTGTGAAGACTCTAGGAGTAAGAAAGAGATAAAAGGTGGTGATATGCAGGAATTTGACATAAATGATCTTGGTGTGTTGCACTAATTTTTGGGCATTGAGTTTATACATATAGAAACAAGTAAATGGATGTCACAAAGGCAATATGCCTTGAGTATGCTGCAAAAGTATGGTATGGTTGATTGTAAGCCAATTTCTATGCCATTATATCAAAATTTGAAGTTGCATACTACATCATGTGAAGCATTGGAAAATGCCACTATGTACATGAAAATTGTGGGATGTTTGATATATCTCACAATTACAAGACTTGATCTAAGCTACATTGTAGGAATTCAAAGTCAATTTATGCAGGTTCCAAGAAAGCCACATTTAGATGTTGTGAGATGCACTATATGGTATGTGTGTCCTACTTTGGATTATGCATTCTTTTATAAAGTTGGTACACAATTGAAGGTCTATTCTCACTTGGGAGTGAAGCTACTACATGGAGTAGTAAGAAGCAACCCAATATTGCTTTGTCGAGTATAGAGGATGAGTATAGAGGTGCTACAATGGTAGCATACGAAGCATCATGACTAGAGATGCTACTTGCATATTTAGGTGTGGAAGTGAAAAAGCCCATCATCATTTATTGTGATAATGTTAGTAGCATCCAATTAGCACAAAATCTTGTTTTTCATGCTAGAACAAAGCATATCAAGATACACTATCACTTCATCAGAGAAAAGGTATTTAGTAGGTGATATTGATCTTGTTTATGTGAGGAGAGATGAGCAGGTTGCTGATATTTTCACTAAAGCACTTGGAGCAGAGAAGTTGAATAAGTTTTGGAAGATGCTTAGATTACAAGACATGCCGTCAAGCTTGAGGGGGAGTGTTGAGATATCAAGCTCAACATTTGATGATCGAGGATGAAAAATATAACTTTTTCAATTTCTCTGACATGTATAGTGGTCGGGTCGTATATGTCAGGGATACTTTAGTGAGATTTTCTAGATTTATCTACCGAGAGTGATGGCACATCTGTTTCTTGCTAGCTCACTCATTCACAGATATTAGGATTTTCCTTATTTACTTTTCTTTATATATTGTATTGGTTGTATTGTTGTATTAGGTCATTCTTGTATATTCTCTTTATGTAATAGAAGAAGAAGAAGAATATAATTCTTCCTTGCCTCAATCTGTGTGTGCTCCTCTCTTTGTATGTGAGAGTGCATGAGAGCTCTCTTCCTTATCTCCTTTTTCTTGACAAGAATCCTCATGTCTCATTTTTCTACATAGAGATCGGTCTATTGACATTCATGATGCACATGTATGACAAGATTCAGATGCTCAGATGGATGCACATGTAGAGCATGCTTTGGATGCTCATGATGCTCATATAGAGCATGATTTTTTTGATGATATGGATACTCAGTTAGAGTGTGATCATCAGTTTGACCTTGGTGTTGATGTTGTGTAGTTAGCTCATATGGAGCATGATGAGGCTCCCACGCATGTCTACACATCTCTCCTCTCCTCTCCCTCCCTCCATCTCCTCCTTGCTCCTCTTGTTCAACCCACCAAAGCCTTTCATAGTATGTCCCTTGATAAAGTGCAAAAAGGTGGTCCACCTAGTGTGGACACTTCCAATACATGGTAGCTCTAGCTATAAGGAGGTGGAAAGTGATGCATGAGGATATAGAGAATACCTGTTGTTTGACTTAATCATTGTGATCACCGCAATTGGGACCACATGACTTAGTTAAGCTTCATGGTAGAATTTATGGGACCAGGGTGAGACTCATGATAGATGACTTCACCACATATAACTCCATAAACTATGATATGGTCAGGAAGTTGAAGGTTCCCTTATAGCCTAGTGGAGATAAATATGTAGGGGTAAGATAAGAGGATATGGGATACTATGGTATCCGATTCGGAAGTCCACATATTGGGATACGCTGACCATGTCAACTTCCAAATAATGAATATGGAGAGGACATACCTTGTCTTAGGCAAAGAGTGGCTATGGGGAATGGGAGACACACTTAAATGTAGCTATCAAAACAACACTCTTAAATTCATGACAAATGGAAGTAAATTTTGTATATAGGGAGAGAGAGATGTACCTAGTGCACATCTCATCTCATTTTTAGGGTTGTATAGCCCATTTCATTCTAAGCATGTACATGAGATCTTTCTATTGTATAGTCATGATCTTGAGCATTGTATAGGCACCTCATCTAATGTATATTTTCATGGTAACAATATAAATAAGGACATGACTTTCTATTATTCATTTTTGTAAGAGTGTGTAGTTAAAAGTTTTAAGGATCTTATGTTTGACTTTAAAGATGTTTTTCCCACTAATTTACCTAGAGGGATATCACCTAAGAGAGGGACATTGACCATGCCATTGAGGTTGTTACTAACAATAACCCTATTTGTATGCCAGCTTATAGGCTTAGTGTATCCCAACATGAGGAGGTAGAGAAGCAACTTCAGGACTATCTAGAAAAGGGCTTCATTAGGCTTAGTAATTCACTTTGGGCATCACCAATGCTGCTAGTAAAAAGAAAGATGGTGTTGACAGTCAAGGTCAAGCACAAACATAGAAGCACATCAAGGAAGTGGACACACAAGAAGAAGAAGCATGTAGGGAACTCCAAGAAGCACATGTCAAATTTTCAGAAGAAATCCCTATAAATATAGTGATTTTTATCATTAAAAACCATTGTAACTGCCATTTTCCATTTTTGCAACTCCATTTTGTTCAAGTTGAGGATTCCTTGAGCTTGAGGAGTATTATAAGTATCATCCTACCAATTTTCATAATTTTTAGACTCCATTTGAGCCCTCAAATAAGCCTTGGAACCTAATTTTTAATTAGGCAGGAGACTAGGTCTGGACAGACCCAAAACTACTCAAAAAACTATAAAAAGGGTTGGAGAGCTCATTTTTGAGGTGATCTTGTTGTAGATTTGAGCTTTGTAAGAGAGTTCTTGTAATCAAAGTTCTTCCATTGTTCCACTCTTTGTTCTTACCTTGTGCGTGTGTGTGTGTATGTGTGTGCATGCTTCTGTGCTTTCACTCACGCACTTGTGCACCTCACTTGCTCTTGGTCTTCATACCGGTCCTCACATCTCCGTGGATTGACATTTATGAGGTGAATCTCCTCACGTTGGCACTTGCCATTGTGCTAGAGTGACAACAAATTTGGTGCCGTTGTCGGGGAGAGAGCTTGGAGGATGAGCGTGTCATGGTAAGACATAGAGTAGCGACGTATTTCAGTTCAGCTTCTGAATTTTGGTTTCATCTCCATCATCATCGTCACCACCATCTCCTCTCATCTTCACCTTCTCTGATTTTTTCACTTTTTTTATTGTATATCCCCTATTTTCACTTCTTCTTCTTCATTCTTGGTTGTGCAAGGAGTTCAGAGAGAGTTCAGAGCTTAAGAGTGGATGAAATACAGAGAATCGTGCTGCTAAGACATAAAAAAACTGAGTGACAGTATCGCAGAGTGACAAGGTCTGCGCCTGATATCGTGAGTGTCATATCGTGAGATTGACTTTGCATATACAGACACATAGAAGTGACAAGGAGGACACAAGGTACACATATCTACAAAAATTTTTGAATTTGGGTGTCAAAATCTCCAAGTATCATGTCCGAGTGAGTTTTGGTATCGTGATACGAGAATTCCCGTGTATCGTGATACTTGTCGAGGTATCGTATCGTGCACGCCCACTTGAGGTATCATGATACCATTCTGGTATCGTATTGTCAAGTGCTGGAATCGCGATCGCGGTCGTCCAGGTGGTATCGTATCGTCGATCGAGTGGTATCGTATCATGCCTATTCTAGTATCGTATCGTGCAAAAAAATGGTATCGTATCGTCCGACCCTTCGGTATCCTATCATCCATAGAACCAGTATCATATCGTGAGAGTTGCAGTATCGTATCGTGGGTTTTACTAGTATCGTATCGTGTAAAGTTTTGGTATCGTATCGCTTGCCACATGGTATCGTATCGTGTCGATCACGGTATCGTATCGTGTCGATCACGGTATCGTATCGTGTCGATCACGGTATCATATCGTTGACCAAGCGGTATCGTATCGTCCCTTACCTTGGTATCGTATCGTGTGATTTCTGGTATCATATTGTCAGCAGACCAAGTATCATATCGTCAATTGTTTTGGTATCGTATCATGGACCTGGTGGTATCGTCAAGCGAGTGGTATCATATCGTGAGGTGACTTGGTATCGTATCGTGCCTTAGACCCCCTCGTATCATATCGTCTTGCCAGTAGTATCATATCGTCTAATATAGCCATATCGTATCATGGAAGTTGGTATCATATTGTCTAAGGTGGTATCATCCATGGTAGTATCGAGTATCGTGGAAAAAGAGGTATCGTATCACCTGTCTTGAGGCACTCCACGAGAGCTCCTGTTTCCTTGTTTTAACCCCTAGAACTCTGAACTGACATAATTTTCTCATATGAAATCCGTTTGTTGTGATTTTGGGTTCGTTGGAAAGCTCATGGGGAGTACTACAAAAACATTGATTGGTTACCATAAAACTAATATGTGGATTATTAGATATAGTATTTTGAAGTTGACCCTCAGGTTGGATTAGGGAGCAAGGAGTTCCACAAGATTTTGAGCAATACAAAGGACAATTTTGGACTTGTAGACAAGGCTTATGAACCTAAGATCAAGTAAACACTTAGAAAGAGATAGATAATGTACCAAATCATCTGAGGCTAGTGTCAACCATACAACAAAGCCGGGGACTCACAACTCAGTGGTTAGCACTACATGCTGAGTTCACAGACGAATGAGTCAGGAATGTCTTTTAACTTGGAGAGACTCTTGGCTTCTGAAGACATGCATAGTTCAGTACCTAAGGAAGGTTTTATGTCTAGAGTGGAAGGGGAATATCAGATGTCTCTTCAATACATATCCACTAACTTGCAAGGAATACCCATCTACCTCGATGGTCTACACAAGTCAGTAGCAAGAATGATAAACACTACAAAATTTGAAATAGTTCCAAGACCACCTGTCAAGTATGAAGGTGGAGTTTACATGGACAAGATGGGCGAGATCTATGTAGTAACCGAAAACCCTAATCAAATGAATGATAGAGGAGAATTAGCGAGACAAGGAACTTTTGGGAGAACCAACAGTGGAGATATGTTGACTAACCCTAAGGGAAAGTCAGTAATGAATCAAGTATTGCAAGCGGACAGGATACCCCAAGATGATTATCTGATGGAGGTATACTTGGTACATGGATCAGACCTACTCCTCCAAACTGATTCACCGACACAAGGAGAAAGCATCAGCCCAACAACTATATATGAGTTAAGGGATCCAAAAAATCCATCTAGAGTTACATACCTAGACAAAAATCAAAGGAGATATTGGCCTGTAGATGAAGTGGAGGGGTCTAGATTAAAGTACATGGATCTACCTACATTCCCTCCTTGAGATCAGGCAACTACCTCACAAAACCCATTCCACACCCAACAAAGAATGGAAAATGTGATGTCAGGACAAACGAGCCAACGTAGTATGCCGAACAGACCTCAGGTGCAATCCACCATGCAAGGAATTAACTCCCCTAGAAGAACGCCTAAAAGATGCAAAAACAAAAATAGAAGATATTGCCTCTCAAAACCCCTCCCATGTCAAAATTCCATCCACACCACCTCATCCTCAACCTCATCCCCACCCACCAACCACTGTAAATAAACCACAACTAGGATCTGTTCTTGCAGACCCAACCCTAGAAGACTTGGACATGATCTTCAAGGCATACCAGGCTCGACTTCAAGAAGGTCCAACACCTGCAAACCTAGACAAGAGCTACCCTAGAGCAGATTTAGAGATTGAACGGATAAAAATGTGCATAAAAATGGTGGAACTAGCTCAAGCTATGTTCGAGGCCAATCAATCATTCAATCAGACGAATGCTATTACATCGGGTTTGCACTTCCAGGGCTTACTAGATAGATTAGAGCAGTTGGTAAATAAACCACAAGTTTCTTTACCTCCATAGGCTCAACCAACTGTTGAAAGAGAAAGCTCATCACCAAAGAAATTCTATGTTCCTGACTCCATAGATGATGGAGAACCTCTTTCAATTCAACAACACGCTCAAAAGTTCTTGCGAGAAATACAAGAGAGAAATGGGCCAAGGAGAAGGATGTTCCCTCTCCTATTCCTGAGATTGATTACCTTCATTATCAATTTCCGCAAGACATTCCATCTATTTATGAAGACCAAGTAGAGCAACAAGGAGAAGAAAGGTTAGAAATTGAATCCAATTCTTTACAAGAGTTGCCACAGTTCACAGGCCCATGGGAATCTGAATCTCTCCAGCTCAGAGCTCCCACAATATTGATCGGAAACAAAGACTCGATGGTTCCAAGAAACACTGAAGTCGTGAAGAACACTAAGGTTCAGTGTCATCTCACTTTAGAAGAGCTGAGGTTCCAGAACTTGATTCCAAAATGCCAAAAGCAGGCTCTAAAGAGAAAATACTAGAGATACATCTAGACAAAATAGGGGACATGAGCGAAGCTGAGGAAGGTAATACTTATCTTTCGATCACCTACCAAGGTTACACAACTAAAGCAATCATAGATTCACGTGCTTGTGTTGCTATTGCAACCACCTCCTTGTGGAAGCAATGGGGTAAACCCGCATTAAGACCAACTAGAATGAAGCTTCAGATGGCTGACGGCCATGTGGAAAGACCTCTAGGGTTGCTAGAAGGGATAACTCTAACCACTTGTGGTGTAGAGTTTGAGCACACCTTTGCTATATGTGACTTCGGTAAAACTAATACCTACAAAATGATCCTAGGAAGACCCTTCCTACGGCAACTGCAAGTTGTACATGATTGGGGAACCAACTGCTTATACTTGCAGTGCTTAGGGGTCACAACCAATGTCAATTTGAAGGATTACACCTTCAAAGATGTACCACCCCTACAATGGAATCCTATCCACAAGGAGCAAGAAGATTCAATCTCTGTGCATTCTAAAAGTTCATTTGATACATCTTGGATGCATGAAAATACTCATTTGTGGATGTGCAAGGTCATAAAGGAAGAGGAAAAACGCTTAAAGGCAAGAGAAAAAGGAACTTCTCAAGGAGATAGACCAGTTAGAGACCCAACCTATACGCTGATGATCTTTTCCGGATGAGGAATTTGAGCCTCATGGTTGGGCAGAAATCTTGGCCACCATGGACATTGTTGTCAATGAAGAACAGTGGACACCTCATTGTGATGAGGAGGGTTATGATATTTCCATGTTCATGTGTCAGCCCTTGCTAGAAGAATGTGACCCTAGTGATGTCATAGAAGAAGGAGAAAATGAAGATGTTTTAGATTCCATTGTAATAGATAGTTTCTTTGACTCTGAGAAGCACTATCTAGAAGATATAGGAGTATTTACCCAAACGGAAGAAGAACCTCTCACAAGCATTAAAACTATAAATTCAAAGGATGGAAGTGAAGGCGATCAAAAGAAAAAGAAAAGACAAGGAGTGAAACAAGAAGAGGAGAAATCATTGTTCGAAGTACTAGAAAATTTCAAGAAATATGAGGTTGAGGATCGAAAAATTTTGGTACGAATGCCTAAGAGAGAGGCCACCACAGGAGAAGTGTATGATAACAAAGAAAAGACCAAAAAAATTGTAGTCACCACTGAAGAGAACGAAGAGAGATGTACGTACATAGGGGATGACCTAAGTAAAGAAGAGGAAGCAAAGTTGGTAGCTTTATTAAGAGAATATAGGGACGTGTTTGCGTGGCACTATGGAGACTTGAAGGGAGTAGATCCGAAAATTTGTTCTCATACGATCCCCATGATAGCAGATGCCAAGCCCACCAAACATAAGCCCTACACATATAATGACACTTATGCATCCAAAATAAAAGAAGAAATTGATAGATTGATTGAAGCTGGATTTATCTATGAGATTGAACATACGGAATGGGTGTCCCCCATCGTTGTGGTGCCCAAGAAGAATGGAAAGTTGCGTGTATGTATTAACCTTTAAAAAGTTAATGCCGCCACAATAAGGGATAGCTATCCGCTTCCAATCACTGAACACTTATTGGAGCGTGTTGCAGACAAGGAAGTTTATAGCTTCCTTGATGGATTTTCAGGTTACAACCAAGTAGCCATTTCCTTGGAAGATCAACATAAAACGGCCTTTGCCACAGAGTGGGGAGTCTTTGCATTTCGTGTGATGCCATTTGGGCTCACCAATGCACCTGCAACATTTCAAAGGCTCATGTGTTGTGTCTTCGAAGAGTTCTTGCAAAAGATCTTAGAAGTATATGTAGATGATTTATGTGCTCATTCCCAACAAAGAAAACACCACATCCCTGAGCTCAAACAAATCTTCAACAAGTGTAGAGAATATCGAGTGTTTCTGAACCCAAAAAAGTGTGTGTTCATGGTACGTCAAGGTAAAAACTTAGGTCATATTGTTTCTAAGAATGGAATATCAACAAATGAGGACAAAGTAAGAGCCATAGCCCAGTTACTGAGGCCAAGGAATGTTAAAGAGGTCCAAGCCTTTATGGGTCATTGTGGATATTATCGCAGGTTTATTCACATGTATGCAATCATAGCTAAACCTCTTTATGCCTTGTTGACAAATTTTGAATGGAATGATGAATGCAAAAATTCCTTCAATGAGCTGAAGAGTTTGTGCACAACACCAATACTGACCACTCTTGATTGGAATAAGCCATTCCATGTACATGTGGATGCATCCAATTATGCAATCGGATGTGTGTTGTCCAACAAGAGAAGGAAATTTAGATTTTCCTATAGCATATGCTAGTAGGCAATTGAACGTTGTTGAATGAAACTACACCACAACCGAAAGAGAAGGTTTAGGCATGGTATATGTTGTGAAAAAGTTTAGACACTATCTATTGGCCAACAAGTTCAAAGTTTTCACTGATCATCAAGCTTTATTATACTTGGTCAATAAACCTTGCAATACAGGCCGCTTAGTAAGATGGTTCCTCCAACTAATGGAATATGAATTTGAAGTGGTTGTTAGGAAAGGTAAGACCCACCTCAGAGCGGATCACCTTTCTCGCATCACTTCAAGAGAGCCATCGCAAGGAGTGTCTGATGAACTACCTGACGCTTATTTTTTCAATGTAGAAGTTGTTCCTAAATGGGCAAATAAGTTAATACCTGTCCTAACCTTCGGACCCGCAAATAAGAATGTAAAAACAAACAAAGATGAAATTGTAAAATCACAAAAATATCAAATATTGGTAGGAAGCATGTACAAACAAGATACAAAGGGTGTACTAGCTTGTTGTGTCGAGGATGATGAACATAGTAGTTGGTTGCAACAAGCCCGTGAAGGATTGCTAGGAAATCACTATTCTAAACAACGAACATTGCAGAATCTAATATGTTTAGGAGTGTATTGGCCTAGCATGGACAAAGAAATTCATGAGTGGAGCTAGAATTGTCCAATATGCAAAGAGAGACCCCCAGTGGAGCATGCCACCCTTTATCACGTGTCGTTAATTCCAGATTGGAGTGCTCCATTGGTAGAATTTATGAGATTAGAAACACTACCTAGTGAGGCTAGTCTAGCAAGAAAACAAAGCATGGAGCAAGAGGCTCAAGACTATGCCTTAGTAGGAGACAACCTATATCGGAGAGGCAAAGATGGTTACCTAAAACTGTACGTTCATGAATTAGACTACTTGAAAGTCTTCGAAACCGCACAAAACGGTGTTGCAGGTGGACACTTTGGGCCTGACAGAGTAATGAAGACCATTCTATTCAAGGACTTTGGTGGCCCACTCTTCATATGGATGCACATACCTATGTGAAGAAATGTGACACATGTCAATGTGCACAATATCCAATAAGAAAAGATGAGATTCCTCTGAGGCCAATGATGGGAGGATGCACATTCCGAAGTGGGGCATAGACTTTTTAGGTCCTATTAACCCCCCAGCCAGAAACTCCCATTCAGAGTACATTATTGTAGCCACCGAGTACCTTACAAAGTGGGTAGAACTCAAAGCCACAACAAAGAATGATGCTCAAACAACAACAAAGTTTTTATTTGAGAATGTGTTCACGAGATACGGATTACCAATAGAGTTAGTAAGTGATAGGGGCACACACTTCTTGAATGAAGTCATTGAAACTCTTCTCTAAGAATTCTTGGTGATACATAAGAATCTATCCCCTATCATCCACAAGCTAACGGACAAGCCGAGGGCACAAATAAGATCCTATGCAATGTACTAACAAAACTAGTAAATAACAAACGCTCTGATTGGTACAAACAACTTCATCATGTTGTTTGGGCCTACTGAGTTGCCTATAAAATGGTACTCAATGCCACCCCATTTCAGATGGTCTTCGGACCAAATGTTGTGCTACCATTGGACTTCCTAATCCCAACTTTAAAAGTAGCACAAGAGCATGAGTGGAATGGACACGAGTTATCCTCTAGGATCTTTGATCTAGAACGCTTAGGTGAGACAAGGCTACTAGCGGTTGCAGGAATCTATGCTACAAAGAAAAGGCAAAAGGCATACTTCGATGCACATATCAAAGATAAAGGATTGAAAGAGGGAGACCTAGTGTTGGTTTATACACTAAAGCAACATGCTCGTAAATTGGAAAAAAGAGGATATGGATCCATGATCATTAATAGAATTTCCACTAGCGGTGCCATTCAATTGGCCACACTAGAAGGTGATATCTTGCCAAACTATATCAGTGGTTATCGAGTCAAGCTATATCAAGAACCTCTTACAAAGAATATGCTAATGAGACTCAACACTGCTAAGAAGCGAAAAGAAGAAGAGTTAAGGGTTAGAGAAGAAGCACAGGCAGAGGCTAGAGCACGCATTAAGAGAAATAAGTTAAGATGACTATGCCTAGATGTCAATCTTGAGGCCCCAAGGTACCACATAACCATGTGTCAAACATCAAGTGCAATTGCTTCTCGAATAATTGATCGACGTCCCTTTGAACATCACGATAGGACAAGGGAAGAATGCAAGGGCTGTGAGAGCATTGATTGACTCAGGTGCAACAACTAGTGCAGCTAGACTTTCATACTCCCAAGATCTACAATTGAACATCAATTCCATTGAAGCCTATCTCATAGTATTGGGAGGTGTGGAAACCCCTTGTTTGGGCGAGATAGAGCTTCCCATCTATCTTCAAGTTGTTCCAATGAGAGTCAAAATGCTAGTATGTGAAGATGTGGACCTTACAGAACCACTTGTCTTGGGTCAAGACTAGATCTATGACCATGCCGTCGACTTAAACCTTAAAAGACAACTTCTTCAAGTTTGGGTACATGAACAATGCATCACATTAGAATTAGAGAATTGCATGAGCACAAAGCCAAGTAGCAGGCATTCTCTTAGTTCCTCTAGGCCTAATCTGAGAAAAGAAGATGTTGTATGTGTCAAGAAAGATGTGATCTAGATGGACTCAATCATGAAAGAACGGTCTCAAAGGAGAGAGGACCCCTCTTCTTTTTCAAAGACTCCTGCACCCGCAATAATTCAACCAAAGAGGCAAGTAAAACAGTACACACACATGACTACATCAAATAGACAAACCAAGTGCAAGAAGAAAGAAGCTCAGTGCAGGAAGCAGATTTGGCGAAAAGGAGAGCAACCACGAGCTTTGCCACAACCTTCCCATCAAAGCAAGCTAACCATGCTAAAAGAAGCACCAAGAAACGAGGACAAGCTCAATCCCAAGGTCTCCGACAAATTTGGGTACCAAAGCAATCGATGAGGGCCGACCATAATAACGCACAAATTTGGGTGCCAAAGAAATTAACTGCAGCTCAACAAGGGCGATTACAAATGTGGGTACCCAAGGCACTCTTACATGCACAAAACCATATGATCTCCCTCAAGAGAACAATCTTAGCAAAGAAACCACGGAGAAGCAAGAGTCGAAACCAAGGACAGAGACCAAAAGAAGTAAATTCATCTCCTGGTCGGTAATATAAAGACAACCATCAAGGATATGGGTTTGGAAGCCAAAAGCACCAGTAGCACCCACAAAACCAAAGAACCAACCACGAGGGATAAAAAATTCAAGCAACCATCCATAGATGAAGAAGCCAAATTTGATCTCTACGCACTCAAACACTGTTCTCAAATGGATCCCTAAAGGGAGGAATGGTCCGTTGTCATTTAATCATCAACATATCACACCATTTCAAGATCCACTAGCTACCTCCAACAAAGATTGCATCAACATCGATCAGCAACATTGAGAGCCTCGACGTACAACAACCATGTGCCTTTGGCATAACCTTGTCTTTTGCACCATTCAGGTCATGCATTTCCATAGTATGCATTAATATAGGGCCACCTTACAAGGTCGTGCATAAACACAATTGAGGATCCTAGGCACATGTGACACATCTGACATATGTAAAATATTTTATTGATGCTAACACCTTTTTTCTTGTTTTATTCCATTGTTCAAAAAAAAAGAGAGAGAGAGAGAGCACAAAAAGAGAAACAAAAGAAGAGGCAGATGAAACAGGACCAAGTGTGCAAATATTCTCATCAGGGAACCATCATCAAGGACATCCGTCAACAAGAAAGACAAGCTAATGATGAGTCACGATGATGGGAGTACAACATGAAGAGATAAACATCGACCAACCTTTCACCATGGTAATGATTGCCTACTTCGGCAACATTACAACCATGATAGTTTAGGAAACCTCTTCATCAGCATACCCTTGGGAACTTTGCTCAAGACCCAATTTCTTGCACCATATTTCTTCCAATGCATTCCCCAAGTACGCATAGATAGGGCCACATTACAAAGCCATGCACAAGGCACATATTTTCTTCAACCCATGCACTAATGCACATACCCATCATTAATTATGGGTTACTAGTACTTGGCATAAAAATTGTAAAAAGCTATGATTGGAGGATCCAAAGGATATCCATGCCACAACATTGGTACCTACGAAATAATTCACAGTCAACAGTTGCTCAAAATCAACATGTTGCTCAAAATCAACATTGACAACCTCCTCTGAGCAAGTAGCATTTTTTGGAAGCTCACAACAACACATTTATGCTTGAATCCAAGGAAGAGCAACATGCAAAGGGAACAACACTTGCATAAGCTAGCAGTTGCAAAATGAAGAAACGAACAACTAGCCCTGCTACACTTGGAAGGCACATTGCTCTAGTGGGCACATGATGAACACTACCTCTCAATGTACCACATGGAACAACCACTACAACAAGGGTCTGTTAGGGACGACAAACTCTAGAGGGGGGAGAGTGTTGACAGTCAAGGTCAATCACAAGCATAGAAGCACATCAATGAAGTGGACACACAAGAAGAAGAAGCATGTAGGGAGCTCCAAGAAGCACATATCAAATTTTCAGAAGAAATCCCTATAAATATAGTGATTTTTGTCATTAAAAACCATTGTAAATACAATTTTCCATTTTTGCAACTACATTTTGTTCAAGCCGAGGAGTCCTCGAGCTTGAGGAGTATTAGAAGTATCATCCTACCAATTTTCTTAATTTTTAGAATCCGTTTGAGCCCTCAAATAAGCCCTGGAACCTAATTTTTAACGAGGCCACACACTAGATCTCGATAGGGCCAAAACTACTCAAAAAACTATAAAAAGGGCTGGAGAGCTCAAATTTCTTCCATTGTTCCACTCTTTGTTCTTACCATGTGCATGTGTGTGCATGCTTGTGTGCTTTCACTCACGCACTTGTGCACCTCACTTGCTCTTGGTCTTCATACCGGTCCTCACGTCTCCGCAGATTGACATTTATGAGGTGAATCTCCTCACGTTGGCACTTGCCATTGTGCTAGAGTGAAAGATGGCTCTATCAGACTTTGCATAGATTATAGGGCATTAAATAAGATAACAATAAAAAATAAGTTTCCAATGCCTAGGTTGAAAGACCTTTTCGATAGGTTAGATCAAGCTTGGTATTTTAGCAAGCTTGATCTTAGGTCAGGATATCATCATATTAGAATTAGGGAAAAGGATGTCCTTAAAAGTGCTTTTAGGACTAGATATGGGCACTATGAATCCTTGTTCATGTCTTTTGGTCTCACCAATGCTTCCACCACTTTCATGAAGCTCATGAATAGTGTACTACGGCCATATATAGGGCACTTTGTAGTTTTTTCTTTATGTTGATGACATTCTCTTGATTGGGTCATGTGATGAGAAAATTAACATGCTTATGGATAATTTGCAACATACCTTTTATGTTGCTTTCTTTAAACCATATAATGCCTTCTTTAACCTGCACACCTGGTTTTCATGCCCTTTCTGCACAAAGCCACAAGGCTGAAAAATATACACTTCTTCATCCAAATCACCATTCAAAAATGTTGTTTTAATGTCCAACTGATGTACATTCCAACCATGATGAGTTGCAAGTGCACAGATGCTACGAACAGTAGTCATTTGGCAAGTAGGTGCAAAGGTCTCATCAAAATCAATGCCTCTTTCCTACACATAACCCTTTGCAACAAAACTACCCTTATACCCGTCAATTATACCATCAGGTTTACGCTTCATCTTGTATACCCACTTTGTGCCAAGGGCCTTCTTGCCAGGAGGCAAGTCACATAAAGACCAAGTACCATTCTTCATTATAGCATCATATTTAGATTGCATAGGAGCCATCCAATTTTCTAAATTTTGTGCTTCATCAAACGAAACAGGCTAAGTCTCATCACAGAGACTAGATCGAGCCCTAGCATAGCAATCTGATGCAAAAGAGCCACTATGAGAGCCTCATCGAGTACAATATGACAAAGGTGCATCTAATTTGCTATCACACAAAGTCTGCACCAACCATTTTGGCATAGTTTTTGCCTCCTCAATATCAGCTCTCTCATCAAGAAGTGCATCATGTAAATCTGCACCAGAAATGTGATGATCTGCATCATCACATGAAACCTGCAAAGGTTGAGAAGTTGCCTCATTAGGACCAGAACTAGACTCTCCACCTCTAAAAAGAGGAAGCAACATATCATACATGTCTTTGGAGCTAACATATGTCTCGTTAGTACATGAAAGCAATGGTTGAATAACATCTTCCACAAAAACAACATCACGGCTAACCAGAATGCGTTTAGTCTGTGGATGATACAGACGATAGCCTTTACTTTCAAAACTGTACCCAACAAAAATACATTTTACTGCTTTATCATCCAATTTTTTGCGATGTTGTTCAAACACTAATGCATATTCCAGATTACCAAAAACACGTAGATGAGCAACAGATGGCTTGTGACTTTAGTGGGACACCTATTAAGCACATATGCTGCACACATGACAGCCTCAAGCCAGAAACTATGTGGTAAGGCTAACTCTTGACCATACACCTCGCCATCTCCATGAGTGACCTGTTCTTTCGTTCAGCAACTCCATTCTGTTGAGGTGTATATGACACTGTACAATGGTGTTTTATCCCACGTTCAGCCAAAAATGCATTAAAATGGAGGGTGCCCATTTTACATGCTGACAAATTTTCAGCCAAAACCAAAAACTGTTTGAAGCACATGAACACTTCGGACTTTGCTTTCAATGGATATACCCATGCATGCCTAGAAAAATCATCAATGAAAGTCACGAAGTAAAGATAATTTCCAAAAGAAGGTGTCTGCATAGGACCACAGACATCACTATGTACAAGCTGCAATTTTTGAGTAGCCCAAACTGAGCCATCTTTTGGAAATGAGGAACGTTGTATTTTGTCGAAAATACACCCTTCACAAACATGTTTTCCAGGTGCCTCAAGTTTGGGCAAAGAGAACACCATTTCAGATTTCACCAGGCGTGACAAAGTAGAAAAATTCAGATGACCAAAGCATGCATGCCAAAGCTTTGCATTTGACATAGCCTGAGAATCATGTACTGCACATGCCGAATCATTCACAGATCTTTCATAGTCTATGAGCTTATATAGCCCACAACATAAAATGCCAGAAGCAATAATCACATCGCCATTTGATATATCATGAACTGTACACTTGTCATCAACAAATTTCACAACCAAGCCAATCTTGGCTAAAGGTGAAACTAAGAACAGATTCTTCTTGATCCCTAGCACAAATAAAGCATCTGACAAAGTGAACAAACTACCATCAGTAGTAGTCAAAATGATCTTACCAACTCCCATGACAGGATAAGAGGAGTTGTTGGCACATGTGACAGTATTCCCTGTAGGGGCATGCTCGAGTGAAGTGAAGAAACTGCACTGCGAGGTGATATGTTTGGTGGCTTCATTATCAAAGTGCCAAATATCTTAGTCTTTTGCAGACATGCACTCCTCATGAGAAGATGGGTCAGTAAACGCCCATTCTTCTTTCTGCACAAGATTAGGAGACTCTGTTTTTGGTGTAGAGGCCTTTGCAACAACCATTCTAGCCTCTCTCTTCTTTGCCTCTTTAGCAACCAATTTTGGACAGTTCTTTATGATATGATCATTTCCTTTACAGTACTTGCAAAACAATTTCTGCTTTTCTGATTTCTTTTTATCTTTGTCTTCCCTCTTCGATTGTGCAAAATTAGCAGATTTCTGCTTACTAGTTGAAGAGCTCCATTTTCGTTTGCCCTTCTGACTAGCAAAGAAAGCTTGATCTGCAACATGCATAATGGACCCGTTGTGCCTGGACTGATCTTCATGCAACAGAACAGAGACTAACTCCTCAAATGACAAGGCATTTGGATTGCCTTTCATCACCAAATGAAGAGTAGAAGCAAAACTCTGATATGAATAAGGAAGAACATTTAGAATGGTCTGCACAAGTGAGCTATCTGGTATAACTTCATCAACAGAAATCAACTATTCCTTCAAGTCTTTGATCTTTGTTAGAAAACTGTCCATAGAATCACCTTCATTCATGTGCTCACTCTCCAACTGTTTTCGGAGGTAAGCAAAACGAGCCTCATTCCTAGCTTGGTACAATGTGGTAAGTGTATCCCAAGCATCCTTAGCTCTTCTGCAAGCGCATATGTGAGGAATAATGGCATGTTTGACAGACAAAGCTATCAATGCATGTGCCTGGGTATCTCTACCATCCCAACAAATTTGCTTTGCAGTAGGTGAAGCAAAAACCGGAGCACGAACAATAGTTGTAATAGTTGCAGGTGCGATAGGAAGTTTTCAACACCCTGCACAATGTTCCAGAGTCCTTTTGCAACCAGTACATATCGCATCATATAAGCCCATAACGGGTAGTTGGTACCATCCAACTTATCCTCAACAACCAACATACGGAATACATCACTGCTTTTAGCCATGGCCGGTGACTAAAATACCTTGATGTAGAAAATTGATTGTATCTCAAAAAGTTGAATATAACTTCTGAGATGAATTCTGCTAGACTTGTAGCATACTTCAAGACGCTTATACTGGCGAACCGAAACAGGTATATACCTTTGGCACAAAAAGACAAAATAGCCTGCACAAGCACTGTGATAGTATGTTCGAAAGCCGAAACGAGCTGTTTTGATCTCTGAAACACCCTTAGTATGCTCAGCAAAATTCATGCGATTCTGACATTGCAACCGGAGGAGTGTCGATGACACCCTAGATGAAGCAAGCGACCTGCTCTGATACCAATTTGTTGGAGTTAGACATCTGCGGAAGCACGCGAACAACACAAGGAAGAAGAAGAAGCTTAGAGCTCAACACACAATACTGAATTGTATTACTAGAGAATATACAAAGATAAGTAGCGCATTAGGGCAATAGGCGTATATACAAGATGGGGGAAAAACCCTCCTAAAGAGGGAAAAATGTACCTCAACGGTCCTAGTGTGTTCACACACATCACTGTCTAAATATATCAACATGCATTTATGATCTAGAGAAAGCAAAATCATTTAAGCATGAGATTTATGTATATATTAAAGAACTTATGGTCTCATCTTCCTAAGACTTCAACTTTACCATTTGGTACAATGTTTGAGGGCAAAATACCACTTGAATATAGATCTCGAAGGTCTATTCATGAGGAAATGACCTTATTGACAAATCGAGAAGCAAAAAACAATGCCGAAAAACTCCACTACATTCATTTACCAAGCATAATTGGAGAATTTCACAAAGGATAATCTCGAATCGACCCAAAGCTCCTCGTATACATTGAAACAATTCAAGCACCACAATCAACAAGCATCAACGTTCAACTATATAGGGTTCCTTCCAAAAGAGAAATCACTATGTCAGGGAGAGGTTCTCTGCTAGGGAGATCAGCTTGGCATATGTGCCCACGCAGGAGAACATTGCAGATCTTTTCACGAAGGCTCTGCCTAGGGAGAAGTTTGAAGCTTTCCGCAAAGCTTTGGGCTTACTTCCTTTTGTGGAGTGATTTCCACATAACTTGGCACTTCCTTATACATGAGTGCCAGCTCCTTGTTCACCGCATCACTCCCAAGGGGGATGTGTTGATATATTTAGGTAGTGATGTGTGTGAACACACTAGGACCGCCGGGGCACTTTTTTCCCTTTTTTTCCCTGGCTTGTATATACGCCTATTGCCCTAATGGGCTACTTATCTTTGTACATTCTCTAGTAATACATTCAGTATTGTGTGTTTGTGCTCCAAGCTTCTTCTTCTTCCTTGTGCTGTTCGCGTGCTTCCGCAAACGTCTAACTCCAACACTAACCTCAGAAAAACAAAAATTGATTTGATTTCCTTCAGATTCTTGAGTCTTGCAAGTATGTTACCACTAAAACACATTTCTTTGACATCTTGTGCACACGCATATAAATATACACACACACATAATGAAAGCTTTTAATAATTGAAATCTCTCACCCTTGATGGGCCTTCCAATGTCTAGAAAGAAAAATTCAAACTCTAGACATTTTTACAAGTGACTCGAGTGCAGTGACCACCAAGCCACAATTCTTTGACATATCTCCTTTAGACATCTTTGTGTATACTTTTGTTTTTTAAAGGAAGTTTGGAATGCATCTACTCCCCCAGTTTTAACTTTGAAAGTACAACTGTACCGATGAATGGGCATAGTACCCGCAGGAACCCCTATTCCACAA
>CM035415.1:151548737-151558737 GCA_020310875.1 Ceratopteris richardii
ACATGCCACGTTCAATCAATTAAACTTTAAAGATTTAGGTTATGACCCATCATCAATGTCTAGATTCCATCAAGATTTAAGATTCAATGGATGACAAATACAAAAAATTATGACAAGTCAATGAGTCACAAATCAGATATAAAATATGTCAAAGAGTCAACTCAAAGTGTGTCACTGTCATAAATGATACATCATACCACTAAATAGTCAAACAATAAGCTGTCAATAATACAATCAATATCAAGTAAATCATAAATCCATCATCATGTGGTGCCTGACTAGTAGATGCCTCCATCTGACTAGTAGATGGGCCTAGTACAGTACATTCACTATGACTAGCACGAGTCGGAGATGCCCTCGTATCATGCTACGGCACAGTCAACTCATGATAAAGCATGTCGTATAGATCAAGGTCCTCTGCCAGAATGGTAGGCATATCATGGACCCTCTCAATGTCAAGGTCATCGACGTTGACATGCCGAAGCTCCGCTGAGTGGTCACCATGCTTCAATAAACGCAAGTTGCAGTGTCAATATACAAGCCGGTCAAACTGTAGTGTAGATAGCCTATTCCTCCTCTTTGTGTGGAAGAGGGCCGCTGTCCAATCCGGTGATACAAATGCCTGCACCAATGCTTGCCTCACTCTTGCTAATCTCTCCATGACTATGCACATGTATGCGGATCTCCTCTTGGCGGGTTTCACCAAGTCAATATCACTGTAAGACTTAAATAAAGCAAGCAACTTTGACAAAGAGACCACTTTTAAGAAAGTGGTAAAAATGGTGTAAATCCCTGGTATCTTCCCCACATCCTCTACAGCAAATCAATGCAATGGGCAGCACACGATGTCCACACAATAAATAGAGGGGAATTCTTCTTCCAAAAGCTTGCCCATAGCCACACAATTACTTCCATTATCTATGACCACTTTGACTACTTTTTCTGCACCAATGTCCATGATAGCTTGACGGATATGGTCACAAATGAACCGATCTGTTTACATATAACAAAATGAATCATTAATCAATTGATAATTTATCTTGAAAGCTAGCACATTGCACATGCACAATGAACATGCACATTGCATATGCACATGCACATTGCATATGCACATGCACATTGCATATGCACATGCACATTGCATATGCACATGCACATTGCATATGCACATGCACATTGCATATGCACATGCACATTGCATATGCACATGCACATGCACATTGCACATGCACATGCACATGCATAGTACAAAGGTGAGATTTAAATCGTAGATTTAAATCGTAAAGATTTAAAAAAATGAAAATAAATAGCGAGGTTTTTATTCATCATGAGCGATTTTTATTTTATTATGTATTTTGTCATTCCTTATGATATCTAAAAGCTTCTCCAAATCTCATTAGCAATGGCAATTACCATAGTTGAAGAGATTTCCAACAAAAGAGTGCAGAATAGAACAAGATTTAGACAAAACTTAATAATAAAAAAAAAAAAAACGATTTTTATTAATAAAAGTCATTCCTAGAGATTCAAATCGCGATTGAGGTTTTTACGATTTTTAAAAAATAAAAATCGTACGATTTTTTTAGCTATGTGCACATGTGAGTCATGACATTGCACATGTGACATGTGACATGCCACATGCACATTGCACATGCACAAGTGGAAAGTGCACATTCACATGCACACACTTGTCATGCACATTGCACATGCGCATGGGCATGCGCATGCACATGCGTGATTGCACAATCAATGATAAACTGAAATTTCAGAAACTAGAAATTAGAAGAGACTATAAATATTAAAGTGCAAAGTCAAACTCACTTGTGACTGGAGTACTCGCAAGTGATGCATCTATGGCTCGAATGAACATGCTCCCTTTGCAACAATGCATCAAAATGTTGTACACATTCCTCTTTCTCATGTCTGTCCATCCGTCACCCGATTGTGCATCCATACTTTTCCCATGTCTCCTTCATGGGCTCAAGCTCCTTCTGTAATGGTTCCTTTGTTCTTTTGAGCTTCGTTCATAGGTAGGCCCTTGCCACCGATTACCTAATAATGATACCTTTTCAATGGCATTTCTTCATGCCGGTGTCTGTGCAACATTGAAAGACAACCCACGTATAGAGGCTCCTCCAAGAGAGCCATGTGGGTGCTCTTGATAATCATGCTCTACTCTTGTACTCTTCCTTGGTGGCTCATGCTCTATGTCAATGTCTATGGGAGCCTCATGAGCTTGAGATCCTTGAGTTTGGGGATCACATGAGCCATGTGAACCACTTGCATGTGATCTACCTTGAGATTGTGAGGGTGTATTCCTTCTACCTTGGGATTTTTGAGCTACCCATTCCAATAGCTCTCCCTTGATAGCTTCTGGCATTGGCTCTTTGCAAGATGCAACCCCTAAGCCACTAAATTTTGCAAGGTGTGCGTTGATCCTATCGGCTCCACCGGCTCCTCTATAGCCACAAAGCTTGCAAGTCCATCTCTCACTACCTTTGGAGCCCATCTTGCCTTGGCTTGTGACATATTGCCAACAAGCTTCTTTTGCTTTGGGCATGGTGATAGGAGGGGATAAGAAGGAAATCGGATAGCTTGGAGGGGATAGCTTGAACCTTGGAAGTTGGAGGGGTGTGCGTGTGTGTGTAAGCTTCAACTCTAAGCTTTTTACCTCTTCTTCAACCTTTACTCAGTCGAATGCTTGCGGAGCTGCTCTCGACCTCTTTTCACAAAATACCTCAATGTAGCTGTTTCAGCAAAATGGCCTCATTTGAGGCAAAAAAATTTGCATTGCATCGCAACGCATTGTGAAACGTTGCGAACGATGTATATAAAAGCCCTAACGTATCTTAGGAACCTTACCGTGGAGTTAAGGTTTGGTTCATGCACCTAACCCATACTGAATCTTATGAACCTAACCACCTTGTTCTAATATACACTTACCAACACACACATACATCACAAGAGGGTACATTAAACATATTGTCGACCAGAATTTGATCTTTATGTCCAATTATCTTCATGCAGAAGACAACCCCTCCTTGCTTTGTACCATCGAAAGTTGTTTGTATATTGTCCATCACATGTTGACCTTTATGTCCAAGTATCTTCGTGTAGAAGATAAGCCCCTCCTTGCTTTGTACCATCAAAAGTTGTTTGTCAATGTATGTATAATATGGACTAACTCCATATTATGCCCACAATTTTGTTACTCCAATTTTGTATAGAGTATGCCCACAATTTTGTTACTCCTGTATGAGCTGAAACATGTCATGTTCTTGTCCATCATCATCTCGTCTAGAGTCAAACTCTTCAAAATAATATTCTGCTGCTTCATTTATATTATAGATTGATCACTTGATGTCCTTTGTTGAATATATGGCTGATGTTAATTTGTACCTTCCATGAAGATCCAATCTGCCTACATGTTTGTGTTCTAACTTTTCCCACTCTCAACATTGATATCAAATTGTTAGCAAATAAGCTAAAATTGGTATAGAAACAGTAAGAGAATAGAGACAACATCAAGATTGAAGAATACAGTTTATACATGAGAGATGTAAGGAGCCATGCTTCAAATAATTCATTAGATTACAGTATTTTAAGTTACGAGAAGATGCAGTTCATGTACGTTATAAATCTTCAACGACTGATGTAAATCTCCTTAAAGCTTGCAAAACTCCTCTAAGCAAGTTGTACAAAATACTCAACAAAAGTCTATGTGTAGCACACTTGAAGTTGTTGAAGAAGGGCCTTCACCACCTCCAAGTAGAAGACCACCACCTTAGCTCATGTAGAAGAAGAGCTTTCCAAGAAGTGATGCCTAAGAACATCCAACCAAGCTCTTTGTATAGACATATTAGAGGCTAGCGGAAATCTCCCAAAAGCATGCTTTTTGTACCTTTTTTTCGTAAAAACTATTTAGGACTTCTCATTTTTTTCGCATGTGCTTTCTAGTAGTGGGCATCTGTCTTTTGATAGTGTCAAATGTCATTGCTATGTCCATCAGATCAATCTAATAGGATTTAACAAGTGTCAAGTGAGTTTCATTTATGATCAGAATGTACGGTTATTTGAAGGGGAAAATGGTTCCAATTATACAAGTATTATATATGGTTGGGTAGCTCTCATTGAGCACTACAAGAATATGTAAAAATATTTTCCCCCAAAATTTGACCATTTTTACCAAATTTGAGCAAGCTTTGGCCGGCAATTGCTTGTGTGACCTGCATAATTAGGGCTTCATCTAATGGAATGTTGACCTTTTTGATACAAATTTGAACACTTGCAAACATATGTAGTTCACATAAATTTTCTAAATGTGAGAATCTGGGGGACCATTTGCATTGAATGGATAGTGCATTTAGTAGGAAGGGAGAGGGTAGTGGGATAAAGGACTCTATTTCTGAGGCTTTGATGGCTTTGACATAATAATCTTTACACTCAGCAGATTTGTTTCTTTGCAGGGTTGTCATTGAAGTCGCAAGAATTAACAGCACTCTTTCTGGCTGTTCGTCTCTACTGTAGTTTTGTTATGGAGTATGACATTCATACTCTCTTAGACACTGCCACACTGGTAACAACTGGCTGGGTTGTTTACATGATGCGATATAAGTTGAAGTCTACCTATTTATCTGATCTGGACAATTTTCCTCTTTACCTTGTGGTATGTTTAAGAAAAATCAGAATATTTTCTTCATTCATTCTTATAGTTTGATGTGCTAAAAGTATGCTCTTTTCAAATAAAGATAATTCCATGTGCGGTGCTTGCTCTTGTTATTCATCCAACCACCTCCCATTATCTTGTAAATAGAATACTGTGGGCGTTTTGTGTGTACTTGGAAGCCGTATCAGTCCTTCCTCAACTCCGTGTGATGCAAAATACTAGGGTATATGTTCCATTTTAATTTATTTATCCATCTTATATGATGCTTTATTTCTGTCTTCTTAAAACATGCTATATCTTTTGGGCAGGTGGTTGAGCCTTTTACTGCTCATTATGTTTTTGCATTGGGTGTTGCTAGATTCTTGAGTTGTGCCCACTGGGTTCTTCAGGTACAATATTTGCCTTTTTATCAGTCGCAGTATTTATGAAACTGTCTTTTCAGATTACAGAAAACCCAACATTCTTTTAGCTAACATGTGAATATGCTTAGAGATTTGAACAACTAGTAGATCCACGTTCCCTTCTATGGGCAGTTTTATATTGATTACCATTGGCCTTTGAACGAAAAAAATGCCTTGGCACATGGTATTGGACTTGAAGAGAGAACAATTAATAATTCTTGTTTTACTTTCCAGTGATTGTCACATCAACATTTAATTCCATGAATCAGATTCTTCGAATAATCAAGTTACCTTTTTATTTTGTGAATTCTTTACATGATAATTACCTTTATCAAGGTTGTGATCAATGCTTTGACAGGGGCAGGGGCACTGTTTCGACTTGTCTATGTCATAGTTTCCGTACCCTGTTATGTTTCCATGGAGTGCCTTCTGAGGGAGAAGTGTATGAGGGATTGATTATGGCTCTGGTTGGTCAGTGATGCCATAAAGGTGTTAGAGTTGTATCACAGATTGTTGATCGTAGAAGTGGCCGCAATAGGTTGCTTCTTGCTAAACCAAGATATGCATGAGCTACCAAGCATGAAGCAAAAACCACTTGTTGACATACAAGTGTCATAACAACAAGCTCAATTTGAGTTAATAAAAAAAAAGCATGTAAATGTGGCGGTATTGATCCTCCCTCAACCCAAGTTGTCGAGTATGAGATAAGTAGTGAAAGATGCGTAACTGATTGCCAATGCTCAACTCTTTGGCTATGCATAAGTATGCTAATCTCAAAGACAACAAACTGAATATCAGGCCAAGTGATGAATACATAAATAAGGCAACAGCTTGCTATAGAGACCAACATCATGAGTCCCCGTAGTAAACCTATTTCCATAGGAGTGGCAATAGATTTACAAACTTCAAGGTGAAAATAAAGTGTCAATGCATTTAGTTTGACACAAGGCAATGTGGCCAACAATTTGCATAAAATGAATGCCAAAATAGTGATGCACATGCCTTAAATCTGGCATTTCAAAAGAGGCATGCAAATTAGCCTTAAAATCTGAAATATGCATCTCATTAGGATAAGTGAGAAGCATATCATCCACATAAGCAACAATCATAAGAAGTACATGATCTCCATGCTTTATAGACAAGGTACTTTTAGTTGAACTATTTTGAAATCCATGTGCTAATAAATAGGCACGTATCTTCTCACACCAAGCACATAGTGCTTGTTTTAATCCATATAATGCCTTATTTAAATCGCACACTTCACTTTCATACCCTTTCTGCACATAGATAGATATAGGGATGAAAAACATATACTTCTTCATGGAAGTCCCCATTCAAGAATGTAGTTTTTATGTCCATTTGATATACATTTCAATCATTATGAACAAGTCCAATTTAAATTCTTTGGGACTAAGTTCTATTGATAAGTGAGTTTTAGGTCATTTGAGCATGTTCATACATGTACAATGAACAAAAGTCATAAAAATAATGTTTGTGCCTATAACTCCCCAATTTGGGGTCCAAAAATAATGACAAAATTATTTTTGGAAAGTTCTTGAAGAGAGTTGTCAATGGAAAGCATCAAAATATACAAAAGGAGAGTTTTTGTGGCTTTTATCCCCAACAAGTTGTTATTTTTTAGGTCCCAATTAATATAGAGATAGAGACAATAGAGACGTAATGGAGAATAGACAAGACATGAGAATGAGAAAAGGAGCCATGCTCCACATATAACACACATTCCAATATGAAGTACATGAAGTTACAAGATAGCATAAAAGATTTGGAACAATACAATCTATCCATAACTCCACAATCTCCAAATTTGAAGGTGCACACTTGGTAGATGAGAAAACACAACTTGTAGGTGGTGAAGTAGTGTGTGTGGAATCTGGATACAGGGAGTGCAAAATGCACTACTCTTGGAGCATACGAAAATAATATGCACTTAACAACTACTTGCCATCACTTCACTCTATTGCAGTTGGAGAAAAACAGACATACTTAGAAGGTAGACATAAAAATAGAAGACATAACGAGTGATAAGTCGGAACAACAAAATATAGCATGCGACATAGCAACCCATCAATTATCCATACAATTCATCATACAAGCACAAAGGCAGTGACAACTCAATGCAATCTATCTTCTAAACTTCCGAGGTATCCTCACACTAGCACAGACTAGTAGGTCTTCGAGTCCAAGAATGAGCAAGATAGACCTCTTAGTTGTTACCACTAGCTCTAGGCTTGCAATCTCTCCTCTGAGATCTCTATCTTCAGCTATAGGTATCTCCTATCTCATCTGTAGTACATAGTCTGTCTTCCTCTCTTGAGGCTCCTTCCTTTTATAAGTGAGGGATAGGTACAAGAGGAGAGGTCTGTTACGTAAGGGTAATAGGTAGTTAATGTGCTAGGCAGTTTTGATTGTCAGCACCGTCAGTACCAGACTTTGTCTTGTAGTGTTGAGTGGTCAGGGTCCACATGGCCACCTTGTTAGTTCTGCAGCCGTCGCCTTGCCAGGGCTTGGTCCTTGGTGAATTTGGACGTCTTGGCGCCCAATCCAAGCACTTGGGCTCCGTAGCGCCTAGCTTGGTAATTGGGCTCCTTGGGCAGTTAGGACAAAATTGGAGGGAGTGGTTGCCCAGAGTGTAAAGGGGAGAAGTGGTTGGATGGTCGCCCAAGATGAGAGAGGTGGAGGGGTTGTTGCCCGTTTAGAGGGAGGTAGAGAGGTGGTCGCCTGTGTGTAGGGAGAGGTAGAGGGGTGGTCGCCCAGGGTGCTAGAAGGATAGAGGGTGGTTTGGAAAATGCCCAGTGTAGAGGTTGGTAGAGGACATAAGAGGTGAATGGAAGGTGAGGAGTGCTTGCCCCGGTTGAATAAGGGGAGAAGTGGAGGATAGTCGCCCAATTGTGTAGGAGGTATAGGGGTGGTCGCCCATGTGTTAGAATGATGGAGGTGATGATGTCTGGAGGGGTGTTGGCCCAAGAAGGTAGAATGATGGAGAAGGATGGAGATTGATATGGTGAATGCCCAAGAGGAGTGTAGGTTTTGGTAAGTGTGCTAGAGTGAGAATTGAAATTGCTTAACTGCAAGAGAGAAGTGGAGGTGAGAAGTGTATGAAGGTGGTCCCCAAGGTGAGAAGTTAATGAGGGTGTGGTCGCCCCATGTGAGAAGTGGATGATGGGTGCTCGCCCATGTGTAAAGGAAAGTGGATGAGTGGTCGCCCATGGGAAGAGGGGGTATGAGTGGAGGTGATTGCCGCATTGTGTAGGAGGTATAGGGGGTGGTCGCCCATGAGGTAAAAGGATGGGGGTGATGATGTCTGGAATAGTGGTCACCCAGGAAGCTAGAATGATGGAGAAAGATGGAGATTGATATGGTGAATGCCCAAGAGGAGTGTAGGTTTTGGTAGGTGTGCTAGGAAGAGTGAGAGTTGAATTTGCTTATCTGCAAGAGAGAGAAGTGGAGGTCAGAAGTGAATGAGGGTGGTTGCCCAAGGTGAGAAGTGGATAAGGATGGTCGCCCAAGGTAAGAAGATGAGGGTGGTTGCCCAAGGTGAGAAGTAAATGAGGGTGGTCGCCCAAGGTGAGAAGTGGATGAGGAGGTGGTTGCTCAAGAGTGTATGATGGGAGGAGTGGTTGAATGGTCGCCCAACTTGAGGAGGTGGAGGGGTTGTCGCGTGATTAAAATGAGTAGGTGCTTGAGGCCGATGCCCGGGATAAGGGTTGATAAGATGGAAAGACAGGGTAAAATGAAAAGGAAGTAATCGTGGAAGGAAATATGTAAAGGAAGTGGGGTATGGAAGGGAGAGAATTGGTAAACGGAGTGGGGTACGAAAGGTAGAGAGGAGATAGTTAATGAATAACTTCAAAACCCTAGTTTATTAATCTTCCACTATCTTACAACTAATGGAAGGATATATATCCCAATATGTACATTATGTATAAGGTCGTGTCCTTGCTCAGCTACTGCACCACATAGGGTTTTAGCTTTGATTCGTTGACCAAGGGTAATGTCCCTCCATTTAGCGTAGAGATCTGCACTGCACCCTTGGGAAGTTTTCGTATGATCCGAAAAGATCCATTCCACCTCGGCATTAATTTTTTCTTGGACTTCTTTTCAAAAAGACGTGGGTGGTACAATAAGACCAAGCTTCCTTCTTTGATGTGAGATTTCCAGATTCCTCTTTTCCTGTAATGTGACAAGGTGATCATTGCCGATTTTTCTTTTTTCCTCCAAGAGTTGTAATCGCACAAAGTTTGATGTAAGTGCTGCAAAAAACCCATCTATCCGATCGGTTCCAACTCGGTTGGAGCCATGTAAGAACTCAAATGGAGCAACTTCTATATCCCATAGACGAGCTCGAATGGAGTATGTCCAATGGCCTTGTGGTCCAGTATGTCCAGTTGTAGGCCCATAATGTTCCTAGATAGGCTTGTCCCCATGTATTTGGGAATTGTAAGCATGTTTTCCTTAATAGTAGCATGAGAACCTTATTTGTACTATCTGCCTGACCATTCACCCTTGGGTAGTATGCGTAGGAGTTGGAAATTAGGTAGGCCCATAGATTCGAGGATCTTCAAACACAGATTCCAGGATCTTCCAATATTGATGGATATGAACATACATCACTTAATCATACAATGATGAGACAAAGATAGAGAGAGATTATACAAGATGTACAAAGTGTTACGTAAGCCACTGCTTACTCACACCATCATATATACAAATGTCAATTTACAATGTGGGAGTTAAAATCTCAACCACTCTATGTGAACAGAAATTGATGGAAGAGTGTATGTACAAAATTTACAAGAATATTCAGATGTAGGGACAGAAATCTGAATATGTATGAGGTGTAGGACCTGATAGGTTGTAGAAGAGTGAATATGAGTGACTGAAAGAAGAAAGATCAGTTTGAAACTCATATTCA
>CM035415.1:151563737-151683737 GCA_020310875.1 Ceratopteris richardii
GGAATAGTGCCTCAACTAGCATCGGTGGTGCAGCGAGCTCTGCTCTAATGATATCATGTGGTATTGAAGGCTTGCTGCGGATAAGTCTAGAAATCATGAGGATCTGTGGCCTCTCTAATGCTGTCCATACTGATGTGGCTAATCCTGGTCCCCATATGGCTGCCCCATACATGAGCGCTGGTGTAACCAAAGTGTCGAAGAGCCACCCCTTTGTGCGGGGCTCCTGAAAATATGCCTGGTGGCACTGTCTCTCCATCAAGGCAAGTGCTGCATACCCACGTGTGATGCGGTCGCGTGCAGCCTGAGACATAGAGAAGACCCCTGATGCTGCTGTAAATGTCACTCCCAAGTAAACATATGATCCGACCACCTCAATCGGTCCACCCGCTGCTGTGAACAAACTATGTCTGCGTACCTGTGCTGATGTATGAAAGATCATGACCTTTGTTTTACCAAGGTTCACAGATAACCCTCTGTGTGTGCAAAAGTCATCTAGGCCATGTAGATGATGCTATAGGCCTTCTGCCGACTCTGAAACCAGTACAATATCATCAGCGTATAAAAGAATATGGACAGTGGACCCGCGTACCTCAATGCCATCACCCCCCTGCTGCTGTATGTAGTCCACTATCTCATCAATGTAGAGACCAAAGAGGGTGGGTGAAAGAGGGCATCCTTGCTTCACCCCGATAGTGCTAGCAAGTGGATGAGATAAGCCCCCCGGACATCTGACTCTGCCAGATACTCTCTCGTATAAGGCATAGATCCCCCATATCATCTCCTCTGGAGCTCCGATATCAAGTAGTCGTCTGAAGAGTCGTCCCCTGGGAACGGTGTCAAATGCTTTGCGGAAGTCCACAAAGCAGCAATATAATCTCCTCTTCCTCACCCTTGCCCGGTCGATCAGGCATCTCAGAGTGAAGATGTGGTCAATGGTAGAGTAATCTCGTCTGAAGCCGGCCTGTCCTGGAGCCCTGATACCCTTCCTCTCAGCGAGAGTACTCAACTCTGTCTCCAGTACCGCCCCATATAACTTGGCCAATATAGGGCCAATCATGATCGTCCGGTATGTAGCTGGATCCATAGTATCGTCTTACTTATGAATGGGCACTATGGTGTGCTCAGTCCATGAGTCAGGGAACCCTTCAACCAGTGCACGGTTGAAGAGGTGGGCAATGAGCGGTGCAAGGGTGGTGCCTCCGTAGATGAGGTGCTCAGCCTGTAAACCGAAAAGGTCATGGGCCCTGCCATGCTGTAGACGGGCAATAGCGCGTCCCACCATAGTGGGTGTAAAGAAGTCAGATGTAGTAGGACGTGAGCTCTGTGGTCTGGGAATGGGGGGCTGGTCTGGGATCTCGTATAGGCTCTGTGCATAGCTATGCCAAGTGCTCGGGTCTCGGATGGGTGTCTGCTGTCTCCTCTCTCTCAAATGTCGCCATGCCACTGCACTGTCTCGACTCATGAGTAAATGATAAATATCCCAGTACTGTCTCTCCTCCCAATCTTGCCGTTTGCGGCGAGTAAGGCTCTGCATGCGACGCTGTGCCTGTGTGTGTGTAATATCCCCTCTATGCTCTAAGATGCGTAGGTGCTTCCGTAGCTCGCGGCAATCTGCATCATACCAGCTGTTCTGAGGCATGGAACCTGTGCGTGCAGGGTGTGTATGTGTGCGGTGTGGGAAACTTCAACGAGCGGAGTCGTGTAGGATGGTGGTGAACTGTGATGTAAGTGTATCCAAGGGTGAGAGTGGATCGAGGGAGAGTAGGCGGGTGTGTAAATGGTGTGCATAAACGTGTGAGAGCTCGTGTGTGAAGTGTATTGTCGTGTGTGTCTTAGTGGGTGAGGGAGGGTCTAATGGAATAGGAGATGATAGTGTGAATGTAATAAATGTATGGTCAGCACCAAGTGGGCGTCGTCCAATACTAAGTGAGGGGATGAGTGAAGCTCCAGAGGTGGTACCCAAAATGTAGTCGACTGTGCTCTCACCTCCACCGTGAGGAAAGCAAGTAAGTCCGCCCGAACCTGGCCAACGATTCATCCCGTTGTATATAACGAGCTGATGTCGGCTGCCTAGCTCAAGTAGATGTCTGCCATACCCTGTGGTGTCCTGACCCATATCAGTCGATACTCTACTGGTGCTCATCTCATCGGGGTCCCTGGCCCTCATGAGATGTGGGTGATCCATGTCGTATGCCTCACACTGATATGACTGAGTGCGGCCATTGAAGTCCCCCATAAGGAAGACTTCCCCTAGTGTGCTGTAATGTAGTATCTCATCTGAAAGTGCTGTGTATGGTGAGTCTCTGTCTCGGATCGGTCCCCCAAGATCCTGTCCTGCATATCGGGATCCGCCTGGAGGAAAATAGCATATAGCAATGTAAATCCAGCTCCCCTGTGCTATCTCCATGCGAACCCACATGTATCGTGCCTCCTCATCTCTTCCTATAATATGGATCCGACTCTGTATCTTCTGTCTAAATACGATGGCCACACCTCCCGACCCTCTCGCTGTACTCTGTCTCGTCGTGGTCCTGAATGCAGATTCCCAATGAAAACCTGCAATGCGTGGTAGACCTCTCTCTCTGGGCTCTCGTGTGTCTCTGTGATGCAAGCAAAGTCATGTGATGCCAGGATCTCCTCGAGTCTGTCTGGTCGCGTCCATAGTGCCCCATTGCAGTTCCACACTGCTCCTCTGAGTGGTGTCTCCTGGTGTAGTGATGTCTCATAGGCCGCGTGGCCTTATTTGATAGGGTGTCCATCTATGAAGACCTTACCATCACGGTAGAAGGCCTTCCTTCCCTCTCGGCGTGCCTGGAGTATCTGTGGCATGCAAGCGCGTCGGTGTGCCACCTCCATCCGCGTGAGGTCCTCGTCCATGTAGAGGGCGCTGCCGGGTAGTCCACGTAATACTGATCGACATCTAAAAAAGGCGGTCCGTGCCTCCTCAGAGCTCATCTTAAGGATGAGTGCTCGCAAACGTGATGTATCCCTTCCAACCCTCCATGCACATGTGAAGGGCATGCTCTCGTATCCAAGTTGACGGCAAATGTCAGTGGCGTCTGCCTCCGGTGATGCTCCTTCGGGTATGCCCGTAATCTGAATGTGAAGTCTGCGGGTGTGTCGAAGCCTCTCCTCCTCAAGTGTATCCTGGACTCGTGTGAGCTCTTCTTTTTGCACGTCTTCTCTAACTTCCTTCTTAACCCTTTTTTGTACTACTTCCACCCACGAATCTCGAGTGGATTCTACCTCGGTTTTGATTTCCTTCTTTATTTCTTCTTTGAGTGTCTCCACATTGGAGATCTCCCCCTCTTCTTTCAAGTGCTCATAGGCTGTCCTCCAATTGTCTCGTTCTTCTGTGAGAGTCTTTACCTGTTCTTCAAGTCCTTTGACTTTATCCATTACTTGTTCTTCGAGTCCTTTGAACTTTTCCATCATTTTTCGTATCTCCAAATTGAGGTTGCGGTCTGCTTCCTTTTTGGCCTCTTTGATGGCTTTAGCGATAAGTTCGTCCACTTCCCTCCGGTCCATGGGAGCCATTTCAGAGTTCGATAGGGTTTCAGTTTGGGCTTTAGAGAGAGAGAGAGAGAGAGAGAGAGAGAGAGAGAGAGAGAGAGAGAGAGAGAGAGAGAGAGAGAGAGAGAGAGAGAGAGAGAGAGAGTGAGAGAGAGAGAGAGAGAGAGGGAGGGAGGGTCAAGTTTTTCAAGTTAGGGTCAGGTTTCAAAATTCAAAATTCAGGTGTCAAAATTCAAAATTTGTGTTGGAATATGGTTCGAGTTTAAGTTAGGGTTCGAGTTTAACTTAGGTTTAGAGTTAGGCATTCTGATCAAGATTGGGCCCGGATTAGGGTTTTGTGGACTGCCTCGAGCAATGGCTAAGGTTGAAGTTGAAGGAGGGCAGAGGGTCAACGGGCAGTGGGGCAACGGGCAGCAAGTAGGCGCCGAATTAGGGTTTGTGGCAGCACCTCGGGCAGGTCGACGGCGAGCAGAGACCGGTGACGGGCAGGGATGGAGGGGCGATGGCGGGCAGGGCAGGGAGGGCGGCGGGCTGCTGCTTCTGGGGCGGCGGGCAAGGCAGGGAGGGAGGGGCGGCGACAAGCAGGGAGGGCGACGGCGGGGAGGGAGGGGCGATGGCGGGCAGGGCAGGGAGGGCGGTGGGCAGGGCAGGGAGGGCGGCGGGCTGCTGCTGCTGGGGCGGCGGGCAGGGCAGGGAGGGAGGGGCGGCGACAAGCAGGGAGGGCGACAAGCAGAGAGAGAAAGAAAGAAGAAAGAAAGATATATTAACATCCACGGGAGGCCAAAATCGACCTATGGGACCGATCAGGTACATCAAAACATTACATTCCACTTGGGGGGAAGCCCTCGAGGGGCTATAATAAAAGGGAAAAATCAAAATAAAAATAAAAGGGGGGGGGATGTGGCTTCCAAAGCACTCTTATGACTCATAAGAGTTTCAAAATTACATCAATATATATTACAAATGAGGGAGATAGCTGTTTCTTCCTATGTGGTATGGGTATGGAAATCTCTGATAATAGCTTGACCGCCTCTGTATACTGCCCACTTTCCATTCTTCCTGGCTTCTCTGACTTTAGTTAACTCTGCTGGTCGATTTTTAAGTTGGAGTGGGGTGAGTTCATCTGCTATCCATACTTTAGTACCTTGTAGTGACTTTGCTTGCTTCATGACAGCTATCTTATCTGACATGTCAAAATAGCTTACCCTTGCCTGAGTTCCTTTGGGTGTGATGAAGATCGGAGACCCTAGATTGATGAAGGGGACCACCTTGGTTAGTTGTGCTTCTAGTACTTCTGTTTCAAGGATGCAGTCATCTTTTAACTCGGGTGCGATGTCCTCCCTGTCCCATCCTAGGGGGAGGCCTCCAATCCTGATAACTTTCTTGTTGCTGTCCACCAATTCCTGCTCCTTTACCACATACATTACTTCTTTTGAAAAATGTGTAGAGCTGGATAGTTTTGCCTCGGATAATTGTGTTGCCAAGTCGACTTTATTTGTTGATTCAGCTCCTGTTTGCTGGCTATTTCCTTGTGTTTCATCAAGCTTTTGTTGCAATCTGGCTATTTGTTCATCTTTCTTACTAATTTCCTGCTTCATTGCTGCCATTTCTCCTTGGAGTTTCTTCACTTCTTGGAGTAAGTAAGACTCCCATGCTGTTGGTTTGTTGACTGGGGTTGGTATAGAAAGCGGCTGGTGCAAGAGGGCAGAGGCAAAGCTTTTCCTGCCTTCCATGTTGTTGCTGTAGAGAGAGAGAGAGAGAGAGAGAGAGAGAGAGAGAGAGAGAGAGAGAGAGAGAGAGAGAGAGAGAGAGAGAGAGAGAGAGAGAGAGAAAGAAAGAAAGAAAGAAAGAAAGTCATATTAACGTCTTCTGGAGGCCAAACTTGGCCTATGAGACAAAAACCATGTACAAGTGTAGTAACCCTGTGTAGAAGATAAAATGAAATAAAAGGTATATCGCTACACAAAGCTATATAGGGCTGGAAAACGCTGGGGAGACGTGGCTCTGACTCTGCAGATAGTGGCCACCTAATACATGGGGGGATCCAAAATGTGAGTAAAACGCCCTAGCGACAAGTGATGGGTGGAGGTGGGTGTAGTATGTGGTACATCGGTGGTGGTCTGAGTGCCTCCTGAAGGAAGACAACCCAGGGGGTGGTGGTACGCCTATGCTCCATCATGTGGTCGTAGGCAATCCTGATGCGTGAGACATCCTCCTGATATAGTCGTGGTCGACGATATCCGCCCATGCGTGGTCGGCGCCGTGCTCTCTGTGCTGCTGCCTGGTGGAGCGTGAGCCCTATAGCTGGACCTCTCTGATGTAGCTCAACTCGCTGAAAGAACTGGGTAATGGTCTGCTGGGTACTCACCCGTGGCTGATGTATGTGCTGTAGTGACCGCTCTCGCCTCTCGTATGCTGCTGTGAGAAAGCATCCCAAGCGTCTCTGGTCTCCCATAGTCATGCACAGCTGGAATGACTCCTCGATCTGGAACTGTGCTCGTAGGTCTAAGTATGCTGGACATCTGATAACAAAATGCTCCTCACTCTCTACCTCTGTCTTGCATACTGGGCACCACCTCTCCTCACGGGGGACTCCCCTGGACCGACCCCTCTCAATCTCGAGCTGATGTGATGAAACCCGGAGCTGCCCAATGACGACTCGTAGGTGGTGGGGAAGGTAGGTCTGCATGTATCTCGGAATCTCGATGAAGCCCGTGCCTGATATATGTAGAAAATGCTCGCGGTAGTAGAGCATTTTCGGTGGCAATGTACCCCTAGGGCTCACCCATGTCCTCTGTATGTATGTATGCCATATCTCCTGACGAATGATCCTATTCCTCTCTTGATGAGAGACGAGTAGGTGGGTGCATGAGAGTCGTACTGTAGTGGTGGTAGCCTGTCTATGTCAAAGCCATGGTGGGCAAGCCAGTCTCGTGTCTGTGCATACCATGAGGAGGTGTCGCCTGCTAATGCCATATCACGTGATGCCTCGAAAGCACGATAAGCAATACGCTCTGTATCCATGCTCCGAAGTCTGTGTAATAGGCATACTGTCTGGAATAGTGCCTCAACTAGCATCGGTGGTGCAGTGAGCTCTGCTCTAATGATGTCATGTGGTACTGAAGGCTTACTGCGGATAAGTCTGGCAATCATGAGAATCTGTGGCCTCTCTAATGCTGTCCATACTGATGTAGCTAATCCTGGTCCCCATATGGCTGCCCCATACATGAGCGCTGGCGTAACCAAAGTGTCAAAGAGCCACCCCTTTGTGCGGGGCTCCTGAAAATATGCCTGGTGGCACTGTCTCTCCATCAAAGCTAGTGCTGCGTACCCACGTGTGATGCGGTCATGGGCTGCCTCAGCCATAGAGAAGACTCCTGATGCTGCTGTAAATGTCACCCCCAAGTAAACATATGATCCGACCACCTCGATCCGTCCACCTGCAGCTCTGAACAAACTATGTCTGCGTACCTGTGCTGATGTATGAAAGATCAAGACCTTGGTTTTACCAAGGTTCACAGATAACCCTCTGTGTCTGCAAAAGTCATCTAGGCCGTGTAGATGATGCTGTAGACCTTCTGCAGACTGTGAAACCAATACAATATCATCAGCGTATAAAAGAATATGGACAGTGGACCCGTGTACCTCAATGCCATCTCCCCCCTGCTGCCGTATGAAGTCCACTATCTCATCAATGTAGAGACCAAAGAGGGTGGGCGAGAGAGGGCATCCTTGCTTCACCCCGATAGTGCTAGCAAGTGGATCAGATAAGCCCCCTGGACATCTGACTCTACCAGATACTCTCTCGTATAAGGCGTAGATCCCCCATGTCATCTCCTCCGGAGCTCCGATGTCAAGTAGTCGTTTGAAGAGTCGATCCCTAGGAACAGTGTCAAATGCTTTGCGAAAGTCCACAAAGCAACAATATAATCTCCTCTTCCTCACCCTGGCCTGGTCGATCAGGCATCTCAGAGTGAAGATGTGGTCAATGGTAGAGAAACCTCGTCTGAACCCTGCCTGTCCTAGAGCCCTGATGCCCTTCCTCTCAGCGAGAGTACTCAACTCTGTCTCTAGTACGGCCCCATATAACTTGGCCAATATAGGGCCAATCATGATCGTCCGGTATGTAGCTGGATCCATAGTGTCACCTGACTTATGAATGGACACTATGGTGTGCTCAGTCCATGAGTCTGGGAACCCTTCAACCAATGCACGGTTGAGGAGATGGGCAATGAGCGGTGCGAGAGTCGTGCCTCCATAAATGAGGTGCTCTACCTGTAAACCGAAATGATCATGGGCCCTGCCATGCTGCAGCCGGGCAATAGCGCGTCCCACCATAGTGGGTGTGAAGAAGTCAGAGGTAGTAGGAAGTGAGCTCTGCGGTCTGGGAATGGGAGGCTGGTCTGGGATGTCGTATAGGCTCCGTGCATAGCTATGCCAAGTGCTCGGGTCTCGGATAGGTGTCTGCTGTCTCCTCTCTCTCAAATGTCGCCATGCCACTACATTGTCTCGACTCATGAGCAAATGGTAAATATCCCAATACTGTCTCTCCTCCCAATCCCGCCGTTTGCGGCGAGTAAGGCTCTGCATGCGACGCTGTGCCTGTGTGTGTGTAATATCTCCTCTATGCTCTAAAATCCGTAGGTGCTTCTGCAGCTCGCGACAATCTGCATCATACCAACGGTTCTGGGGCATGGATCCTGTGCGTGGAGGGTGCATATGTGTGTGGTGTGGGAAGCTGCGGAGAGCTGAGTCCTGTAGGATGGTGGTGATATGTGATGTGAGTGTGTCCAAAGGTGAGCATGGATCGAGGGAGAGTAAGCGGGTGTGTAAATGGTGTGCATAAACGTGTGAGAGCTCGTGTGTGAAGTGTATCGTGGTATGTATCTCAGTGGGTGAGGGAGGGTCTAAGGGAATCGGAGATGAGAGTGTGAATGTGATAAATGTGTGGTCTGCACCGAGTGGGCGTCGTCCAATACTAAGTGAAGGGATGAGTGAAGCTCCAGAGGTAGTACCCAAAATGTAGTCGACTGTGCTCTCACCTCCCCCGTGAGGGAAGCAAGTAAATCCGCCTGAACCTGGCCAACGATTCATCCCGTTGTATATAACGAGATGATGGCGGCTGCCTAGCTCGAGTAGATGTCTGCCATAGCCGGTGGTGTCCTGACCCGTATCTGCTGATACTCTGCTGGTGCTAATCTCAACCGGGTCTCTGGCCCTCATGAGATGTGGGTGATCCATGTCGTATGCCTCGCACTGATGCGACTGAGTGCGGCCATTGAAGTCCCCCATAAGGAAGACTTCACCTAGTGTGCTGTAATGTAGTATCTCATCTGAAAGCGCTGTGTATGGTGAGTCTCTATCTCGGATCGGTCCCCCAAGATCCTGTCTTGCGTATCGAGATCCGCCTGGTGGGAAGTAGCATATAGCAATGTAAATCGAGCTCCCCTGTGCTATCTCCATGCGAACCCACATGTATCGTGCCTCCTCATCTCTACATATAATATGGATCCGGCTCTGTATCTCCTGTCGAAATACGATGGCCACTCCTCCCGATCCTCTTGCTGTACTCTGTCTCGTCGTGGTCCTGAATGCAGATTCCCAATGAAAACCTGCAATGCGTGGTAGACCTCTCTCTGGGCTCTCGTGTGTCTCTGTGATGCACACAAAGTCATGTGATGCCAGGATCTCCTCGACTCTGTCTGGTCGCGTCCAGAGTGCCCCGTTGCAGTTCCACACTGCTCCTCTGAGTGGTGTCTCCTGGTGTAGTGATGTCTCATAGGCCGAATGGCCCTATTTGATAGGGCGTCCATCTATGAAGACCTTACCATCACGGTAAAAGGCCTTCCTCCCCTCTCGACGCGCCTGGAGTATCTGCGGCATGCAAGCGCGTCGGTGTGCCACTTGCATACGCGTGAGGTCCTCGTCCATGTAGAGGGTGCCGCCGGGTAGTCCACGTAGTACTGATCGACGTCTAAAAAGGCGGTCCGTGCCTCCTCAGAACTCATCTTGAGGATGAGTGCCCGCAAACGCGATCGAAGCCTCTCCTCCTCAAGTGTATCCTGGACTCGTGTGAGCTCTTCTTTCTGCACGTCTTCCCTAACTTCCTTCTTAACCCTTTTGTGTACTACTTCCACCCATGACTCTCGAGTAGATTCTACCTCCGTTTTGATTTCCTTCTTTATTTCTTCCTTGAGTATCTCCACGTTGGAGATCTCCCCCTCTTCTTTCATGTGCTCATAAGCTGTCCTCCAATGGTCTCTTTCTTCTGTGAGAGTCTTCACTTGTTCTTCCAGTCCTTTGACTTTATTCATGACTTGTTCTTCGAGCCCTTTGAACTTTTCCATCATCTTTCATATCTCCATATTGAGGTTGCGGTCTGCTTCCTTTTTGGCCTCTTTGAGAGCTTTAGCAATAAGGTCGTCCACTTCCTTCCGGTCCATGGGAGCCATTTCAAGGTTTAGGATTAGGGCTCGGGTTAGGGTTAGGGTTAGGGTTAGGGTTAGGGTTAGGGTTAGGGTTAAGGTGGGGATTTAAGGTTTTGGCTTGAGCTTAAGGTTACTTTGGGGGGCTTTGGCGACGTAGGGTGGGTTGGGTTTGAACGTTTAAGATTAGGGTTATTTTCGGGTTAGGGTTGGGGTGGGGGGTTGGATTAGACATGGTGGTTAGGGTTTATGGATTTGGGTGATAAGGCAAGTATTTTTACGTCTATTAGGAGGCCGAACTCGGCCTATGAGACAAATCGATGTACATGGGTGTATCTTCTGTCTATCAGAGAAGATAAAAGTGCTGAAAAAGAAACTGGTAAAGCTGATACATATCTCCGTGATATGCGTGTGGAGATATCCATGAAAGTGGGGGGGTGTATGGAGTGCGATATCTATGATAGTCTATATGCAAAGGGGTATTACAACAAGCATGGGAATGCATCTGAAACGACTAACTAGCTCCAAAGATGTGGTCGATGGTGGAGAAAGTGCGGCGGAAGCCTGCCTGGCCGGGTGCTTTGATCCCCGCTGCCTCAGCGTGTGTACTGAGCTCTGCCTCTAGTACTGCCCCATAGATCTTGGCCAGGATATGGCCTATCATAATAGTCCTGTAGTTCCCTGGGTCCATCATATCGCCGGACTTATGGATAGGCGTAATGGTATGCATAGTCCATGAGTCGGGTAATCCCTCAACCAAAGCACGGTTGAAGAGATGGGCGATCAAGTGGGAAACTACATCTGCTGCGTATATAAAGTGCTCTCCCTGTAGCCCCGTGTGGTCTGCTGAACGGCCATGCTGTAGCCTATGGATGGCCTGTCGTACCATGCCTGCTGTGAAGAGGGTGGATATCAGCGGACGCGGTGTGGAAGGAATCGGTAATGGTGGCTGTCCTGGGACTTCATATAACCTCTGGGCGTAGGTGTGCCAAGTCGAAGGATCGGCTATGGGTGTAGGTGGACGTGGCTCACGTAGTGCCCTCCACGCGGCACAATCCCTACTCATGAGAAGGTCGATCAACTCTGCCTCCTGTCGCTCCTCGAAAGCTCGCCGCTTCCGGCGTGTGAGTGCTCGCATCTGTCGTCGTGCCTCCCTCTCTGTGATGGATCCCAAGATACTCTGTGCTCTGAGATGTCGGTATAGTCGCCTACACTCCTCATCGTACCATCTATTCTGGGGTGTATGCCCCAGCCGTGTCGGATGTGCAGTGCTGTGGGTGGTGTATGGGAAGCTGAGAGTAGCAGATGTATGGAGGATCGAGGAGAAGTGGGCGGTGAGGGTGTCCAAGGAGGCAGAGGGATCAAGGGAGTAGATGCGCTCTCGAACATGGGAGCTATAGATATGTGCTAGCTCATGTCTAAAGTGAATGGTGGTACGGGCTCGTGGCTGTGTGGTGACGGGGTGGGGTATGCATGGTGAGCCGCGAATGGATAGGGCAAGATATGCGTGATCAGCTCCAATCGGTAAGGGTGAGATAGTGAATGAGGTGATCAGATGTGTCGCCTCCGGGGGCCCGATAACATAGTCTACCACACTGCCCCCCTGTGGTGTCGTGGGTGGAATGCAGGTGAGACCGTGCGAGGTGGGCCAGCTCCCCATCCCATTATATATAACGAGACGGTGTGCAGCTCCCATCTGGAGTAAGTGTCGGCCATATAAGGTGGGTGTGGCGGTGTCGGCTGAGGCTCTGAGTGTAGGCATGTCCTCTATGGTACGAAGCATCTCAGGGTCGTCAAAGTCGTAGATATCACACTGGTGGCTCTGAGTGCGGGCATTGAAGTCTCCTACAAGGAAGACTTCACCCATCCCGGTATACTCCATAATCGTGTCACTGAGGCAGTCATATGGCGATGTGGTGTCTGGTCCCTCCCCTCCTGATGGCTGCTCAGGGGAATGTGTGAAGCGTGAACCAATGGGTGCAATATAGCATACGGCGAAGTACGCTGCTCTCTCCTCTGATAGCTGCAAGCGTATCCACATGAAACTTGCCTCTGGGTCTCTGGCTACCACCTGTACCCTGTGCTGTAACGACTGTCTATAGAGCACGGCTACTCCTCCTGATCCTCGTGTGGTGTGCTGTCTCATCTGACGGCGGTGAGCTGACTCCCACATATAGCCCTCAATCCTCGGTAGGCTCCTCCCCGGGCTCTCGTGTGTCTCTGTCAAGAAGATAATGTCTCTGCCCTCCATCACCTCCTCGAGGTGCCCTGGATGTGTCCATAAAGATCCATTGCAGTTCCAGACTGCAATGTGCACCTCCTGCTGTGCTGTCTCATAGGCCGCGAATCCCTAGTCAATGGGCAGTCCATCAATGATGATCCGACCGTCTCTGTAGAGGGCACGATGTCCCTCTCGTCTGGCCTGGAGGACACGTGGCATGCATGCCCGTATGTGCTCTACCTGCATCCGTGTGAGGTCGTCATCCAAATAGATGGGGGTGCCCGGTGTAGTGCGTAGTACCGCCCGTCGTCTGAGAAAGTCTCTCCTCCTGGCCTCATATGAGAACTGAAGGATAAGTGCTCTGCTCCGTGTGGTGTCCCGTCCTGCTCTCCATACTCTGGTGAAAGGGAGAGGCTCATCCGCGCGGTATCCAAGTAATGTGCACAAGCGACGCCCGTCCTGCTCTGGTGATCCGTCTGTCTCTGTGAGGCCGGAGACGCGAACATTGAGCCTGCGGGCCTGTCGCATCCGCTCCTCCTCAATGGTGGTATGCACTATGTGGATCTCCTCATGGTGGTTGTTCTTCTTTGCCTCCTGTCGAAGGTTCTTTTTGACAACCTCGACCCATCCATCTTTCTTAGTCTCAAGCTCGTTCTGCACCACCTCCATACACTCCTTCTTGATAGTCACCCGAATGTCCTCTAGATGTGGAGCGATCTCCCCCTCCTCGTGCATGCTGTCCAGTTTCGTTTTCATATCAGTAAGCGCAGTGTGCAACTCCTCCAGGTCCCGTGAGTGCTGCTTGCGGGTAGCGAGAAGCTCTTCCCGAAGGGATTCGTTTTCCTTCTCCAAGTTTGCCACCTTGGCTTCGAGGGCGACAACTCTACGGGTAACCCCGTTCATTGCAGAATCTCCTTCTTTCTTGTGTTTTCCTATCAACTCTCGGAGGGCATGCTCTAAGGTGGCCAACTGTTCGTCCAGCTTGGGAGCCATGAGAGAGAGAGAGAGAGAGAGAGAGAGAGAGAGAGAGAGAGAGAGAGAGAGAGAGAGAGAGAGAGAGAGAGAGAGAGATCCTAAAGAGGAGGTTCAAGAAGGTTGGCAAGGATTGGCTTCGGGTAAAGTTTAGGTTTAGTTTTTTTTTTTTTTTTTTTTTTTTTTTTTTTTTTGGTAAGGTCGGGTTAGGGTTTCAATGGGCTAGGGTTAGGGTTTCGGTTTAGGTTAGGCTTAAGGTTTGGGCTAGTTTCGGGCTTAGGGTTTGGGCTAGTTTCGGGCTAGGGTTAGGGTTAGGCATGGGGTGGTCGGGTTCGGGTTAGTTTTGGGCTAGGGTTAGGGTTAGGCATGGAGTGGTCGGGCAGATGAGAGAGAGGCTTGGGAGGGGTGCAATGGCAGCGGGGAGAAGCTCGGGGGCCGGACGGGCTTCTGCTGCAGTGGGTAGAGCAGGCGGGAGTGGCGGGCGGCAGGCTGGGGTTGGGGGCAGCTGGGCGGGGTAGGTGGGCCTGTCGGGGCAGCGGGCAGGGAAAACGTGGCAGCGGGCAGAGGCGTTAGGGTTTCCGAACAGGTAAAGAGGGCGGAGTTGGGCATGTTAGGGTTTCGGCGTAGAGGACAGAGGACAGAGCTTCATGTTAGGGTTTCGGCGCAGAGGAGAGAGAGAGAGAGAGAGAGAGAGAGAGAGAGAGAGAGAGAGAGAGAGAGAGAGAGAGAGAGAGAGAGAGAGAGAGAGAGAGAGAGAGAGAGAGAGAGAGAGAGAGAGAGAGATAGAGAGAGAGAGAGAGAGAGAGAGAGAGGTATATTAACGTCTTCCAAAGGCCAAACTTGGCCTATGAGACAAAATCATATACAACTGTGGTAATCTCTGTGTAGCAATGGAAAGGAAAAAAAAAAAAAAATACTCTCTACACAAAACTGTGTAGGCGGAAAACAGCAAAGGATGGTGTACCTGGTAATGAGGAGGTAGTGGGAATAAAATAATGGTGCCTGGGGGGAGAGTGGCTCTGACTCTGCAGATAATGACCACCTGATACAAGGGGAACCCATGAGGGAGGGAATGTGTATACCCTAACTGCTCATGATGGGTGGAGGTGGGTGGAGTATGTGGTACATCGGCAGCGGTAGGAGTGCCTCCTGGAGGAAGCCTGTCCAAGTGGTGGCGATGCGCATGTCCTCCATCATGTAGTCGTGGGCTATCCTGATGCGTGAGATATCCTCCTGGTGCAGTTGTGGTCGTCGGTACCCAACCAGATGTGGTTTGCGTCGCACTCTCTGTGCTGTTGCCTGCTTGAGTGTGAGCCCTATGCCTCTGGGAGGCGGGTCTGTCCGATGTGGACCAATGCGCTCAAAATACTGAGTAATAGTCTGTTGGGTACTCACCCGTGTCTGGTGTGTAGGCTCTAGCATCTGATCTCGTCTCCGTATGCCGCCATGAGGAAACGCCCTATCCTCCGCTGGTTTGCAGTGGTCATGCACAACTGGAGTGACTCCTCTATTTGGAATTGTGCTCGTAAGTCCGAGTATGCCGGGCATCTGATAACGAGGTGCTCCTCACTCTCTATCTCTGTATGGCATACTGGGCACCACCTCTCCTCTCGAGGGACTCCTCTAGCCCGACCCCTCTCGATCTCGAGATGATGTGATGAAACTCGAAGCTGCCCAATGATGACTCGAAGGTGGTGTGGTAGGTATGTCTGCATGTGGCGTGGAGTCTCAATGAAGCCCTCGTCTGAAATCCGTAGAAAATGCTCACGGTAGTGAAGCATTTTCGGTGTCAATGTCCTCCTTGGGCTGATCCATGTCCTCTGTATATATGTATGCCATATCTCTTGACGGATGATCCTATTTCTCTCTTGGTGGGACTCGGGAGAGCGAATAGGTGGGAGCCTGGGAGTCGTATTGTACTGGTGGTAGCCTGTCTATGTCAAAACCATGGAGGGCAAGCCAATCCCGTGTCTGTGCATACCATGATGAGGTGTCTCCAGCTAGTGCCATGTCGCGTGATGCCTGGAAAGCTCTGTAAGTGATGCGCTCTGTGTCCATGCTCTAGATCCTGTGTAATAGGCATACTGTTTGGAAGAGTGCTTCTACTAGCATCGGTGGTGTAGCAAGCTCTGTCCTAATGATATCATGGGGTACCGAAGATTTGCTGCGGATGAGTCTAGCAATCATGAGAATCTGCGGCCTCTCCAGTGCTGTCCATGATGATGTGGCTAATCCCGGTCCCCATATAGCTTCACCGTACATGAGTGCTGGGGTATCTAAAGTGTCGAAGAGCCACCCCTTTGTGCGGGGCTCCTGAAAATATGCTTGGTGACACTCTCTCGCTAGCGCTGCATATCCACGTGTGATGCGATCACGGGCTGCATGAGACATGGAGAAAACCTGAGAGGTTGCTGTGAAAGTCACTCCCAAGTAGACATATGAACCAACTACCTTAATGGGTCCGCCTTCCGCTGTGAAAGAACTGTGTCTCCTCACCTGTGCTAATGTATGGAAGATCAAAACCTTGGTTTTACCAAGGTTCACTGATAATCCTCTATGTGTACAAAAATCATCTAGTTTGTGTAGGTGACGTTGTAGACCCTCTTCAGACTCTGAAACGAGCACAATATCATCAGCATATAAAAGAATGTGGATAGTGGTCCCTAGTACCTCAATGCCCTCTCCTCCTTGTTGCCATATGAAGTCCACTATCTCGTCACAGTATAAACCAAAAAGGGTGGGTGAGAGGGGGCACGCTTGCTTCACCCCCATTGTGCTAGCAAGTGAATCGGATAGACCGCCTGGGCATCTGACTCTACCTGATACTCTCTCATATAAGGCGTAGATCCCCCATATCATCTCCTCTGGAGCCCCGATATCGTGTAGACGTCTAAAGAGCCGCTCCCTAGGAACTGTGTTGAAGGCTTTGCCGAAGTCCACAAAGCAACAGTACAATCTCCTCTTCCTCACTCGTGCCTGGTCAATCAAGCATCTCAAAGTGAAGATGTGGTCAATGGTAGAGTAATCTCGTCTGAATCCTGCCTGTCCTAGGGCCCTAATACCCTTCCTCTCGGCAAGAGTGCTCAACTCTGTCTCTAGCACTGCCCCATATAACTTGGCCAGTATGGGGCCAATCATGATCGTCCGGTATGTGGATGGATCCATAACATCGCCTGACATATGAATGGGCACAATTGTGTGCTTAGTCCATGAGTCAGGAAACCCTTCAGCAAGTGCTCGGTTGAAGAGGTGGGCAATGAGCGGTGCTAGAGTCGTGCATCTGTAGATGAGATGCTCTGCCTGTAAACCGAATTGGTCATGGGCCTTTCCATGCTGTAGATGGGCAATGGAACGACTCACCATAGTCGATGTGAAGAAGTCAGAGGTAGTGGGGCGTGAGCTCTGTGGCATGGGAATGGGAGGTTGGTCCGGGATCTCGTGTAGGTTCTGCGCATAGCTATGCCAAGTGCTTGGGTCTCGAATGGGTGTCTGCTATCTCCTCTCTTTCAGGTGTGGCCATGCCAGTGCACTATCTCGGCTCATGAGCAAGTGATAGATATCCTAATACTGTCTCTCCTCCCATTCTCGCCGCTTGCGGCGGGTAAGGCTCTGCATGCGTCGCTGTGCTTGCCTGTGTGTAATATCCCCCCTATGCTCTAATATCCGTAGATGCTTCTTGAGCTCTCGACAATCTGTATCGTACCAGCGATTTTGGGGCATGGATCCCGTGCGTGGAGGGTGTGTATGTGTGTGGTGTGGAAAGTTGTGTAGGGCTGAGTCATGTAGGATGGTGGTGATCTGTGATGTGAGTGTGTCTAGTGGTGATAGTGGGTCGAGGGAGAGTAGGCGGGTGTGTAAGTGGTGTGCATAAACATGTGAGAGCTCGTGTGTGAAGTGTATTGTGGTGTGTGGCTCAATGAGTGTGGGAGGGTCTAATGCAATATGAGATGAAAGTGTGAACGTGATAAATGTATGGTCAGCACCTAGTGGACGTCGTCCAATACTAAGTGAGGGAATAAGTGAAGCTCCAGAAATGGTACCCAAAATGTAGTCGACCGTGCTCTCTCCTCCCCCGTGAGGGAAGCAAGCAAGTCCACCCGAGCCTGGCCAACGGTGCATCCTGTTATATATAACGAGACGATGTCGGCTGCCTAGCTCAAGTAAATGTGTGCCATACCCAGTGGTGTCCTGACCCATATCCGTTGATACTCTTGTTGGTCCTCATCTCGTCTGGATCTTTGCTCCTCATGATATGTGAATGCTCCATAGCATATGACTCGCACTGATGTGACTGGGTGCGGCCGTTGAAGTCCCCCATGAGGAAGACTTCACCTAAGGGTGCTGTAATGTAGTATCTGATCCGAAAGTGCTATGTATGGTGAATCTCTGTCCCGAGTCTGTCCCCCATGGTCATATCCTGCATATCTAGATCCCCCTGGTGGGAAGTAGCATATGGCAATGTAGACCCAGCTCTCCGGTGCTATCTCCATGCGAACCCACATGTATCGTGCCTCCTCGTCTCTACCTATGATGTGGATCCGGCTCTGTATCTCCTGTCTAAATATGATGGCGACTCCCCCGAATCCTCGTGCTGTACTCTGTCTTGTCGTGGCCCTGAATGCATATTCCCAATGAAAACTTGCAATGTGTGGGAGGCTTCTTTCTGGGATCTCATGAGTCTCTGTGATGCAAGCAAAGTTATGCATATCTAGGATCTCCTCCAGTCGGTCTGGCCGTGTCCACACAAAAAGAGAGAGAGTGAGAGAGAGAGAGAGAGAGAGAGAGAGAGAGAGAGAGAGAGAGAGAAAGAAAGTCATATTAACGTCTTCTGGAGGCCAAACTTGGCCTATGAGACAAAAGCCATGTACAAGTGTAGTAACCATGTGTAGAAAATGAAATGAAATAAACACAAAGCTATCTAGGGCTGGTAAAAGGCAGGGGAGAAGTGGCTCTGACTCAGCAGATAGTGGCCACCTAATACAGGGGGATCCATAATATGAGTGAGCAAAACACCCTAGCTACTGGTGATGGGGGGAGGTGGGTGTAGTATGTGGTACATCAGTGGTGGTCTGAGTGCCTCCTGAAGGAAGACAACCAGGGGGTTGTGGAACGCCTATGCTCCATCATGTGGTCGTAGGCTGTCCTGATGCGTGAGATATCCTCCTGATATAGTCGCGGTCGACGATATCCTACCATGCGTGGTCGGCGTCGTGCTCTCTGTGCTGCCGCCTGGTGGAGTGTGAGCCCTCTAGAAGAACCTCTCTGATCTAGCTCCGCTCGCTGAAAGAACTGGGTAATGGTCTGCTGGCTACTCACCCGTGGCTGATGTGTGGGCTGTAGTGACCTCTCTCGCCTCTCGTATGTTGCTGTGAGGAAGCGCCCCAAGCGTCGCTGGTCTCCCATGGTCATGCACAACTGGAGTGACTCCTCTAGCTGGAACTGTGCTCGTAGGTCTAAGTATGCTCGGCATCTGATAACAAAATGCTCCTCACTCTCTACCTCTGTCTGGCATACTGGGCACCACCTCTCCTCACGGGGGACTCCCCTGGACCGACCCCTCTCAATCTCGAGCTGATGGGATGAGACCCGGAGCTGCCCAATGACGACTCGGAGGTGGTGGGGAAGGTATATCTGCATGTATCTCGGGATCTCGATGAAGCCCGCGTCCGATATATGTAGAAAATGCTCGCGGTAATAGAGCATTTTCGGTGGCAATGTATCCCTAGGGCTCACCCATGTCCTCTGTATGTATGTATGCCATATCTCCTGACGAATGACCCTATTCCTCTCTTGATGAGAGAGCGAGTAGGTGGGTGCATGTGAGTCGTAGTGTAGAGGTGGTAGCCTGTCTATGTCAAAGCCATGGTGGGCCAGCCAGTCTCGTGTCTGTGCATACCATGAAGAGGTGTCGCCTGCTTATGCCATATTCCGTGATGCCTGGAAAGCACAATAAGCAATGCGCTCTGTATCCATGCTCCGAAGTCTGTGTACTAGGCATACTGTCTGGAACAGTGCCTCAACTAGCATCGGTGGTGCAGCGAGCTCTGCATTAATGATATCATGTGGTACTGAAGGCTTGCTGCGGATAAGTCTGGCAATCATGAGGATCTGTGGCCTCTCTAATGCTGTCCATACTGATGTAGCTAATCCCGGCCCCCATATGGCTGCCCCATACATGAGCGCTGGCGTAACCAAAGTGTCAAAGAGCCACCCCTTTGTGCGGGGCTCCTGAAAATATGCCTGGTGGCACTGTCTCTCCATCAAAGCTAGTGCTGCGTACCCACGTGTGATGCGGTCACGAGCTGCCTGAGACATAGAGAAGACACCTGATGCTGCTGTAAATGTCACTCCCAAGTAAACATATGATCCGACCACCTGGATCGGTCCGCCGGCTGCTGTGAACAAACTATGTCTGCGTACCTGTGCAGATGTATGATAGATCATGACCTTGGTTTTACCAAGGTTCACAGAGAGAGAGAGAGAGAGAGAGAGAGAGAGAGAGAGAGAGAGAGAGAGAGAGAGAGAGAGAGAGAGAGAGAGAGAGAGAGAGAGAGAGAGAGAGAGAGAGAGAGAGAGAGATTTTGTTTTTGCAGGTGGTGGATAGTAGTGGGTATTTGTTGACTGCATTGGGCCGTGGTTTATGGCCTTCAATGGTTCTGTTATCTGAAGTGGTGCAGACTTTCATCCTGGCAGATTTTTGTTATTATTATGTGAAAAGGTTGGTTCTATCTTACTGTTTGACTCATTTCTATCATCCTTTTCATAGTTGCATGGTTATTAAAATACTGCTCAATGTCAAGCAGCCATCTGTACAGCATAAACATGAATATGCGTCCCTTTGTTTAGAGCTTAATTTTGAGAAAGTGAATTCCTGTAGAAAGTTATCCCTGTGTATATGAATATGTTGTTGCAAGAAATATTGTGTACTGGCCATGATGTATACCCATATTGCATGATTATCAAACAACAAAGTGATTCCCCTCATCTAGCTGCCAAAGGAAGTAAATAAACTATCATATGCATCTGTTTCCATTAAAGTGCATCAACATGGCAGCTTTGATTTATCTTCTCGTGGTATTTATATAAATATATTTATTTCCTTCGGGAATAGTCAAAATGCAGTCATGTGTGTGGTACAAGTGTGCATGTTCATATTTATCTAATATGGCACAGGTAGTCCTCCCTCTAAAATTTACCTACCCATCTCACGCACATATACACTCAGGTTTGCTTGCTCATTTATTCTCTGTCTTATTCATTGACTTGCAGATTCATTCTCTCTCACACACACTCTTATTCACCCACCCACCCACTCACTCACTCAGTCACTCATCTGTAGTCTCTCACATTGAGTCTATCTTATTCACTGATTCACTCTTCACTCATTCTATCAAATTGAGTGTAACGCATGCCTGCGCGTGCACGCACACACACACACACACACACACACACACACACACACACACACACACACACACACACACACACACACACACACACACACGAAAGGATATGTTAATGTCTGAAAAAGACGGAAATGACTATGACTCCAGGATGTTAATCAAAATAATCTCTCTTGCCTGTAAAGGGCAGTAGAGTCAGGTCATTGGTGGTCGATTGGTCTACTCCAGAAGATCGACCCTTGATCGACAACCAGCTAGTGTAAATGGGCAAGACGGTTATAAGGTTAGCCAAGGCAGCCAATTTGTTCTGTTTGTTGGAACCTAGAAGATTCAGTGGACTCTTATATTGGTACCTGCTAATACATCTGTGCATTACAAGTTGATGGGTAGAAGGCTGGGTGTGGTCGACTTGTAGGATGATTTGGAAGACTTGTGAATTGACGTCAGTGATATTGTGTATGATCAAGATGAAGTGCAGAATCTTTTTTGGAGATAGGGTACAACAAAGGCATGAAACTTCTATAGCAGAGTCATGGAGCCTATAGAAAATAGTAGTAAAATTTTTTAAGGTATAGGGGGCAGCAAGTTTGGTCTAATGTCAGGGGAATTGCACCGTTGGCTAGTATAGTGTGCCTACATTGGGATTTTGGCATCTTTCTCCAAAGGATGAGGTTCTGTCAAGTGGCTCTCATATTCCTTTTGTTCTCTGGTATGGACATTCACTTTTTAAGAGCTGACTCAAAGGTCTACATTGGGTCAATGGAGTTGCCACTATGGAGTGTACAATTGTCAGTGATCATGTGCATGAAGTTTGTTTCCTATCATTATGGACATGGAGAAAGGTGACCAAATGTTGATTCTTATTTTATGGGGAGCTTCCACGTTATCATCAGGTGAAGGGACAATCCACTATGAGCTTGGTCCAAGAGCCATCCCTTCTACACAAGAAGGAAGTAAAGCGGAAAAGCCATTGCCATGTTGGGTGAAGTAGCTCTATGATTCTACAAACCCCATCCCACAATCACTAGGATAGGTTGAAGATGGACCAAGGCAATCATAGAGAACAGAGGATCAGAGATGGTCAAGTGTCCATATTGTAAATACAGCCCTGGTAGATGAGCTCATTCAAGAGCAGACAAAGGAACCGGAAAATGTGAAAGAGGCACTCATGATCCCAATTGGAAGGCTGCCATGCAAATAGAATATGACACCATCATGAAGAATGGAACTTGGGAACTAGTGGATCGACCCACTAAGCGCAAAGTCATTGGTACCAAGTGGGTCTAAAAGCTAAAGTACAAGGCTAATGGTACTTTGAAGAAGTACAAAGCAAGACTTGTTGCACATGGCTACCCACAAGTCGAAGGGATTGATTTTTGTGAATCATTTGTCTCAACAAGAAGGATGGCTACTATTTGAGTAGTACTAGTTGTGGCTGCACATAAACAATGGCCAGCCTATCACATGGATGTCAAATCAATATTCCTGAATGGAGACCTCAAGAAAGAGGTATATGTGTCTCAGCCACCACGGTTTGAGGCCCCCCATTCAAAGAACAAGGTATGTAAGCTGAATAAGGCATTATATGGGCTAAAACAAGCCCTTAAAGCATGTTACCAACGGATGGATAAGTATCTCTTGGATCTAAGTTTCAAAAGATGTGCGTCTGATGCTAACTTGTATGTCCTAAAGAGAGGAGGGAAGACAATTGTGATTGTACTCTATGTAGATAACCTTGTGATTACAAAAAATGATGATGCTCTTCTTCAACTAGGGAAAGATGTCGTGAGTTCAGAATTTGAAATGACAGGCTTAGATTTATTGCATTATTGCTTAGGCCTTGAAGTGTGGCATGAACGAAGGAAGACTTTCATGAAGGCATTCAACATTGAGGATTGTAAGGAGATTTCTACACCTATGGAGGTCAACGCAAAATTATCTATCGAAGATATTTCACCTGAAGTGGATATTGGAAGATACAAGAAATTAGTTGGAAGTCTTGTCTACTTGTGCAACATTAGACTTGATATCTCCTATGTTGTTTGAGTAATAAGCAAGTTCTCTAATAAGCCTTGCCGAACTTAATGGAAGGCAAGTATGAGGATACTCAGGTATGTGAAAGAAACCATTGATTATGGTATTCTCAATGAGGAAGGATCATCTCTAATTTGTGATTCAAATTGGACAGGAGATATTGATACTGGAAAATCAATTTCGAGATATTGCTTTTCTTTAGGATCTGGAACTTTCTCTTGGATGAGTAAAAAAATAACCTACTGTAGCATTATCTTCTACAGACGTTGAGTACAAAGCGGCATGTATTGAAGCATGTGAGGATCCTATGGCACATATGAATACAAGGATAGGGAGCTACAAAGCTAAAATGTGACAACTAAAGCTGTATGGCCATCGTCAAAAACCTTGTTTTCTATGCACGTACCAAGCACATAGAAATTTAGTATCACTATATGTGTGAGTTGATCAAGGATGGGGTGGTGGAGATAAGCTATTGTCCAATTGAAGAAAATGATGCAGGCATCTTCACAAAGGATCTCGGAAGAGAGCAACTTCATCAACACTCTCCAAAATTTGGTATTGGACCAAGAACATAGTTCATTCGTAGGGTGGACATTGAGGGGAGGTTTTTAGATATACTCAATGCTCCACCCTCAAGTGACCACAAATTATCCATGGCACTCTAAGTTGTAAGGCCCCCATTATGAAGAAAAGCCATTGTGAGAGCATGGACATTTGTGGAACCCTAACTTCCAAGATAGATGAGGTTTATGTGTGATCGTTGATGGTAATAGATGATCTTTTGTGAGCTTAACCACGAGGTTAGTAGGGCATAAACTTCCGAGCCATTGGGTTGCCATTCAGTGCGAAAATAAAGGCCTTGTGGCACCACGTGGTTTTCCCATAGAACCTTGATGGGTGGAGTGCAAAGGGGGGCTTTCACCCTTTTACAGGGTTTGGATCCTATCCATGCCTGGCAAGGCTGAAACAATAGGATTTATGGTCATGGAGATATTGTCAGATTATATATTTTGTGACTATTTTGTCTCTCGCGCGTACGTTTATCTATACCAACACCCATTGTAAAAGTTGTATAAGCGTTGCCTATGTGAAGCTCTACATATCATTGCGCACTATTGAGCCCTTTATCTAGAGTCTATTTAGATCGCCATCTAAGCTCCATATTGGGAGCTCACGGGTGGAGAATACCATCTTTGTAGATGCATTGCTCTTGTCAAAATAAGAATTTGAGTTCTCTATCTTTGAGTCTGTCTTCGTCTGTGTTTTTCTCAACTCTACGTATTGGTCTATTCAATTGTGCTAATAATTCTTACAATATCATCATCATCATCATATGACATAAGAAGATTTAATGATCATCTTACAGTATCATGAGAAGAAAAACATTTTAAATCACATCATCGATAAGAACTAGATAATAGATTCTAGAAAGTAAAATCTAGAGACTACAACATCTATGGATAATCCAAGTGGAGAGTCATTTTTCTTCAATACAATCATTATCTTGTACTTCTTCATGTTCTTCATTTTGCACTTTGTCCTTCTTTATCTCCCATGCTCTAAAGGGATTTGCCTCCATGCATTAAGTTTTAATGTAGCATCTTGAGGTTGGCATTGACAAATATAAGATTCATTGGCATGTTGCATACCAAGTTTGTTCCTTTTCTTAAAGGCAACATATCCATACACACTGCATAGTTGCTCAAGGCAACTTGTGGTATATGCATATAACCATTGAAGTTAGGACCATCAAAACCAAAATCCTCCCACCATAGGGACACATCAACTCATAACATATCCTCTTGACCATTTGCAAATGCATATGAGGTTTTTTCATGGTCTTGTACTCGGATAGTTGATCTCTAATAAGTATCTTAGATGCACTACCTAGGATAAGCCGCTCTAATATGATGCTCTATCCATTAACTATCTTTGGATCTACATATTGCTTTTTATTTTGAAATTCTGGATCCAACACATTTCATTTTCTAATACATATTGTTGATATTTTTTTCGTGTGTGTCATTATTATGCACCAATTTTTGAAGTGACTCAATCGTGTGACCCATAGCTTTGTAAAATTTAGCAATGCATGGCTCCATGGAATCCACAACTTTCAATAAGTGGACGAAGTGGATGCACAATTTTCACGATGTGGGAAATGTTCTTTCACCATGTTGTATCATTAGCTAATCTTTTAAGTTGCCTTTTTGCTAAAATAAAATGTTTGGCGATCTTGAGAATTCATTGCTCAATAAGAGACTTCTTAACATACCACTGCATTTTGCAACACGGTGTAGCATGATGAAGTTGTTTGCAAATCTTGTTTCTGAATACTTGAGCAAAGCAAAAGTATTATCTCTTTTTAAAATCATTCCTCACACGAGTATGGTTGTTGATGAAGTCGAATTCACCTCATTAATTCTAAGCAAAATCCACTCTAATTTGAGGATATATTTTAAAATATTGTCAAGACAACGAGCCATGCAAAAACAAACAATGATGTGAGCATTATAAATTTTCAATGTGGCACATGCAAGTTGTTTGCGGGCTCTCTGTATGTGGCAATGGCAACAAAGTTGATGGCTCCATAATCTCTATGGCACTTGTCCACTCTACGATAAATACATTGGTTGACTTCTCTGTTTCAAATGCATCAGGTGATGAGATGAAGCACATCTCCACACCAGTATAAGCCCCCACTTCATGGATAGATCATTGATGAACATCATTCCATCCATCCACGAGTAATGATACTCCATTTCTTTCCCATGATTTTTTCGACAAGCTTCTTCTCGTTCTCCAATAAAGTGGTGCGCAAACTCATTGAAGATGGAGACACACAACTTCTTTGCCACATAACTTCTTTGCCATGTCTTTGAGACACTTTGATATATGAAAAAACAAATAAGAACCATATTTTTAGTAAAATCAACATGCTTACGTATGTATATGTTTTTATAGTGATCTTCAATCTGTGTATGTTTTATTCATCAATATTAACCATAGTTTTAGTAAAATCAACTTTTATGCCGGGGTGTATGATTCACATATAAAAAGGCTTTTTTTTTCAGTACTTTTTTCCCACTCCCACATGAGTGGAAAGTATGACTCACATATAGAAAAATTATGCACATGTATGCTTTCACTCACTCTCACACATGTGCATGTAGCCCTTGTGTACATACACGGCATGCGTCCATGTGTGCAGACATACACATACACATACACACGTGCGTGCATGCAGCACTATAGTTTTGCATTACTACAGTTTTTATTATCTCCTTGTGGTTTTCACACAACTGTACTTTCTCCTTTTTTATTCTCCGTTTCCTTTTGTCTTATGGAGAGATGATATTAGATGCATCATGATGTAATATTTTGGATCTCTCTCTCTCTCTCTCTCTCTCTCTCTCTCTCTCTCTCTCTCTCTCTCTCTCTCTCTCTCTCTCTCTCTCTCTCTCTCTCTCTCTCTCTCTCTCTCTCTCTCTCTCTCTCTCTCTAAAAACGCGTGCGCGTGCACACACAGACACACGCACGCACACACACACACACACACACACACACACACACACACACACACACACACACACACACACATCCACACACACATGCTTGGTTGCTTTTGAGTGAGGATGTAAGGTGTTGTTTTATCTTTTTGAGAAAGTGGCTGCCATGTAGTTAGCACAATACAGGTTCAGAGGCTTACTATGTTTTATCTATGGTGTATGGGTTTCCAAGTACATGAGAATTCATGTATTCTTTCACCACAGAGATTGTTTGAAAGTCATTCTTCAATGGGTTTGTTGCCATCTGTTTTGTTTAGCATTCTCAATTTCCAGAGTAATTGGTCATGAATTATATATATTTCAATGCCTCATCTTCTCCTTCCCAAATGCAGTGTGGTTGAAGGTCAGTCTGTCATGCGATTGCCATCTGGTGTTGTGTGAGGGAAGATTGATGGTGGGAAAGCAGTCTCGTGAATACTGATTTATTGGTGATTATGGTGTTAGTACGCTTGTGCTGACACATCACGGAAACTTGTTACATGTCTCTTTTTTTGTTTCTTACTTTGACAGAATTGAGAATATCTTCTTTCAATACTGAAATGTAATGAGACACATGGAATTTAACTAAGATGTAGTTAGGAGAGGCCTGTCAAGGATTCCTGGCAATGGTTCTGACCACTGTCCCTCATCTCCTTAAAACTTCAGTTAGCTGCACTTATTATGTTCAACCGGAGGTTGTAAAGAATCAACAATTATGGAGAAAAAAGAATTCTCAATTGATACATCTCATTCGTAACAAGTGTTGCAGTGCACACCAGCTGTTCATGTGAAGAATGCATGTCACTGGCTTCATAATGTTAAGATCGAGTTCATTTAGTTCAATGTGTTTCTCAGGAGGATCTTAAGCATTCCGCTCATTATTATCATTTTCTTATCACATGGTTGAGTTGTTACCATTATAGAAGCAAGAGGTTTATCCCCAAGGAAGTTTTATTGTTGATTGATGCATCTAAAAGGTAGAGGAGCTCAATTGACTGTTTCCACCCTGCTTTTTGTTTCCATATTCATGTCCCTGTGATGGCCTGATTAAGTGTTGGTACCAATTGATAATAGGTTCTGATGTCACTTCAAGCTCTGTACATTGGAAGGGCTGTTGCAGGTTATTTACCATCACAAAAATAAAACGTATATGGAATTGTAGAGTTCAGAAGGAAGAATCAGGTTATTTAGTTGTCATTCATCCGTATAGAAGGGAAGACCATTGCCAAGGAAAGCATTGCAATCTATTCTGATATTCTCATGAAGGTGTCTATGATATTCTAATGAAAGTTTTTAGCGAGATAATTTAATAGAAATCAACCAAAAATCAAATGAAATTGCTTGCCATCATACATGTGCATAGTTTTGTGGTCATTAGCCTTTAGTATCCAAGGGTACTGGACCTTCGAATTGAAATAATTGTTTCTTTTGATTTTTATCAGATTTATATTTGCATCGGCCATCTCATTGAAACATTAGATGAAATAGATTACTTTTTCATTCGTCTAGTTTGATTTGTTCTTCTTTTGTTTTTGTTGTTCTTGTTATCATTATGCCTAAAATTACTGCTGTGCTAATAATTGAATGTATATCTGATGTTTTAAAGTGACATAATGTGTGAATAACCCGGCATCAGGATAAAACTATTAAGAATTAAAAATGATCATGGCTCCTAATTTAGGATCTTTTTCCAACTAGAATAAAAAATATTCAAGGGCAGTTGATTTCAAATTTAACAATCAAGTTCGGCCAAATGCAATGTGGAAATTTTAGCATAGCTTCTAATGCAAGGGTTTACTAATGAGTTATGGAGCTGAGTATGAATTTGATGCTTGAAGCTGTTCATGCGTAAAGTACATCAAATTCTGGAATGAGAGTGTACCTAGCATTTTGATAAAGTAATTCTGTTTATCTATGAGCAGTGTAAACACAACATCAGGCCTTTCAATATTGCATTGCAGTTGGCTAAGATATGCTTCATCTAACCTGCCTTTACAGTATCTTTTTTTTTTTGTTGTTGTTGTCATCATGCCTAAAATTACTGCTGTGCTAATAGTTGAATGTATATCTGATTTTAAAGTGACATAATGTGTGAATAACCCGGCATCAGGATAAAACTATTAAGAATTAAAAATGATCATGGCTCCTAATTTAAGATCTTTTTCCAACTATAATAAAAAATATTTAAGGGCAGTTGATTTCAAATTTAACAATCAAGTTAGTCAAATGCAATGTGGCAATTTTAGCATAGCTTCTAATGCAAGGGTTTACTAATGAGTTATGGAGCTGAGTATAAATTTGATGCTTGAAGCTGTTCATGCGCAAAGTACATCAAATTCTGGAATGAGAATGTACTTAGTATTTTGATAAAGTGATTCTGTTTATCTATGAGCAGTGTAAACACAACATCAGGCCTTTCAATATTGCCTTGCAGTTGGCTAAGATATGCTTCATCTAACCTGCCTTTACAGAGAGAGAATGTGTGTGTGTGTGTGTGTGTGTGTGTGTGTGTGTGTGTTTTGTTTGATTCCATGTCATCTTTGGGGTTTGTTTTTTCAAGGCTTTTGACTGAGATAGTTTGTGTGGGATACTAGATTAACCTGTCTCTCGCGTTCTTTCCCTAGCTATTTAGGTGGGTAGGTAAGTACGTTAGTAGGAGGATTGTCATGTACGCTAGAAGTCAAAGCTTCTTAACAAGGGAAGAAAATCACTTCAACCATTGTAGGGTCAAAACCCATATGTTGCATAATAAAGCAAATGAATCACTTGTAAACTATGTCAAAAGCATTCACAAAGTCGATCTTCATCATAAGGATAGGTAACTGAGCATAAGAATGTTATCATAAATAGGACCACAAACCTTATTGAGCACGATGTATAATAGTTGAGGGCAATTGTTGCAATTGGATAAAAAGTGTTTTAGGCACAATATTGAACATTATTCTCATCAATGTAATAGGCCTCCAATTGGATAAGGTAATATGGTCATCCACCTTAGGAATGAGGACAACAATACCTCCTTGAAAGCGAGTGACATATACCCTCCATCAATACCTGCTTGAAAGCAAGTGACATATACCCTCTTACCACATAAGCAAACAAATTAATACATGCCATTAGGTTCTACCGTTAACATAAAATAAGCTCTTTAGATAATCCACCTAGCATGGTACCTTATTATTCCCCAATCTTTGTTTGCTATATAATATTCATCCTCATCAAAAGTTTCATCCTTATGGTGCACATTCAAAGAGGCTTGCCAAATATAAGTGAGAGAGTGTTGCACCCCTTGTTATCTAGATTGGAATGCAACATCTATTTTCTTATATTTGGCTTGCATCTTTGGATTTGCATGCATAAAAACATAAATATGTATGTACATATACATATGTACATGTATGTATGTATATTTATGTATGTGGAGCATGCACATATATACATGCATACATACATACATGCTTCTTGTCTTGCCTCCTCTTGAATCTGTTCTTATTCTTTTATTTTTTATGCCATGATCATTCTTCCTAGGATATCATTGGTGATCGGTTTATTGTAAAGCTTCACTTTGCATCTACTAACCTAATTTGGTATAATATCTCCATCCAAGGTAGCTAAATTCATTGTACGACTTGTTGATATGTAATTGATGATCAACATTCTATATCCATGCTTCTGTAGTTTCTTTGCATGCTACTTTGGTGTGTAGAATAGGACCAAATTTCCTTCCTTGAGTCCTTTGCATTTGGTATCATTTTCATAATATGACTTTTGTCTTCTCATGGTAGCATAGATTCCTACTACAACTCTTAGCCTGGTTTCTTGAAGCTTTTCTAACTACTCTACTTGCTCTGAGAGCTCATGTATGATCCACTCATAGTTTCTAGCTACTCATAGAGTTGGAATGAGAAATTCTATAAAAAATATTGCATTTTGTCTCAACACCACCTAGAGCAATCTTGTAGCCTACTTCATAACAACCTTCGAGCATCAACAGGCCCCTCCTTGAGACATTTCCCAATGATTCACCTTAGCATGCATGAAGAAAATCGAAGAGCACGAAGAGGTGATTGATTAGCAAGGAATTGCTCAAATCAATTCATTTATGGTATCTTATAGTGAGGATAATCAAAGAGCGCGTCAATCCTCCAACAATTCATTCGGGTAGCAAGGCATCAATACCACAAATTGGGAAAAGTGTCATGCATCTTCCATTTTGTAAAGGGTGCCTATAAAAGTCAACCAAGCAAGCACATTGATTGGGGAGGAGAATTGAGCAAGCATGTTCACGAGCAAGAAAAAACCTCATGCGTGGTTTTTTTCTTGATCACTCAACAAATGCCAATTGGGTAGTACATCTCCTAAAAACTCAAGTTCTTTGAGCTTCACACACCCATAATGCAATTGGGAAGCATGGAATAAGGGATTTTACAACAAACCTCTCTAAAAGCATTGCATAATGTATGTGGGGCATCTATTAGCATGATACAAGATCGATTAGCAAGTTTGGGAAGCTAAGACACGACCCAAGAGTCAACTTTCATGGGCAACCAGAAGCATCAAATATTTGAACAGGGGATCACATACCATGTCCCTTCAATGACCACCTACTTGATTTTGTACACTTTAGGTGGTCATCAAGTATCTTGGACATCACCAACTCACAAAGATAATCATGGAACACAACTACATAGTAGAACACATAAGCAGGGCACCGTTAGAGCTATCAAATAGGAAGACAAGGTGCAATTATTGAATTACAAAGTGTATGGCAAGCCTATAAATTCATCAAATAAGCTATGTATTTTGAAGGATCAAACAACTTGATAAAGCATCACACATAATTTTTAGTACCAAAGACCCAAATTGAGTAACAAGCCAACTTGGGAGAATCGCATGGTTGAAGCACTCGGTTTTGTCAACTAGCACATATCGTAAGTGGCATCAAGATTTGATTTTCCAATAACTTTGAGCAACAAGCATTGGGGGACCATCGATTAGCAAGAAATCGAATAGCTTCAATGAACTTAAAGACCGCTTGATCAAAGAGGCCACGTAGCATGTGTAAAGAAAGAGTAAACTAGCAGGCACAAGGATCAATTACATGCATCACTCTTAGAAAGGTGTCACATAGCATGCAACATTCACAGAAAATCAACCAAATGATGAAGCAATCAAGCTTCTCTAGGAGCACCACATAGCTAATTGTGGAAGAGAATGAAGTTTGTGAGAACTAGGCAATAGGGTAATATTGACTACGATCGAAGAGCATTGGTAATCATCAAATAGCAAGAGATTGTTTAGAGGAAGATTCTTTGATCACGTAGCTTATTGAGAAACATTTGAAGCATTGAGAATAGAATAGCACTGAGTGCTTGAAAGAGAAAACATCATAAGGATCAAAAGAAAACGGTCTTCAAAGAGCATTAGAATCAGGAGAATTAATTGCAATGGGGCACAAAAGAAGCTTGAAAATGATAAGGTGAGTTGCAATTTCTTGAACTCTTTGGCCTAAACTCAAAGGTGACATTGAAGGGTATTGACCTTGAAGAGCCAACATTCTAAGGAGCACTCTCCTTGTACCAAGGAAGGAGCAATTATTTCATTTTCTCACAGGGCATGCTCTTCTAGCTCCATGAAACTATTGGCCTATGGATTTGTGCTTCAATTGAAAGGGTTTTGAGCATTAAAAGAAGGGGAAATTGGTTTTACCATGCCCAAAGAAGGACTCAAAGGACCATGTGCACACTCTGAATGATTGATGTGTTTGATTGATTGCTTCATTCTTTTGAAAAGCATTGTAAAGAATCACCTCATCTCATGTAGGGAAATCAAATAGTACCTATGAATGATTGATTTGTTTGTTTGATTGCTTCATTCTTATGAAAAGCATTGTAAAGAATCACCTCATCTCATGTAGGGAAATCAAATAGTACCTATGAATGATTGATTTGTTTGTTTGAAAAGCATTGTAAAGAAGCATCCCATCTCATATAGTACATTTAAGAATTTTGTATATTATTCTTTTTATTTAGGAAATGTGCACATGCATATACCCCTCTCGGAATCTTGAAATTCAATTGGGTTTTTTTTATCAATTGTATATGCACTTGAGATCAAGAAAAACTTTGGGACAACAAAAATCTGTCAAAAGTCATCTGTCTTCTCTAGGAAGTAATTTCAAACCTTTTAACCACATATGAGAACTCTCATCACATAGTGATTCGGAATTAAATTGGGATCATGTGGTGGCTTGTGAAGATATGCACACGACCTATGAATCCTAACAAGGAAGGACCATCGATTAGAGACTATATGGCCATTCTAGAATTCGAAAAGCTCAATTCCCATATGATAGGCATCTATCTAGATTGACTTATTTGACAAGTGGTTAGGCTTAAAATCCCTAATTTCTTGACTATAGATCCACAGCCGATAGTTAAATTTTGCACCGACCACTACAAGGATAAGGAAGGGACCATCTACGTTCTCACATTCAATTCTGAGTGTATAAATGAGAAAGGAGAAATAGTTTTTTTGGTCAGCATAGAGAATGATGACACATATGAGATTTTTCCCATGCCACTAGAGGGAATGGCAGAAACAAGCATGCATGTACTCTATTTTAAAACTGAATCTTTGTGGAATTCATCTACATGCAAAGGAGTATGCAAAATAGATATTGGACTAATAATGAAGTTACTCCATCTACCAAGATAGTGGTAGCCTACATATTATACCATAATTAGTATGTTCCTACTCTATTTCCTAAGAACAAAGGAAAGGCAAGAAACTCATATTGGGAAATCACAAAACATGAATGATCTTCCATAGGATCAAATCCTCGGTCTTCTAGCAAAGAATTAGGATCGGAGGGATTCAATAGGCAAACCATAGGGCCCTGGACTATAATAAGTACAAACCCATTTGAAGTTCCTTTAGATAATATTGTTCAGGAATCGGCTCTAGATTTCCAAAAGCACCTCGAGATCAATCCCAAATGAGGGTGCCACTGCAAGAGCACTATGCTCATGTAGCACCAGCTTACAAGCAAGTTAAACCTCAATTAGCAAACCCCATGATTAGAATGCAAGATACAAGATGAAGCCTACAACCATCTCAAGTGTTGCAATGCACCAAGGATTTTTATGATGGGTCTATTGATCCTTATGATCATGCAGCCGAGTTCAAGCAAGTCCTGAGAAATGAACAAGTCACTAAATTTTTCACTCAACACAAGGTTTGGATTTACTCTCATTAGAGCTTCATTGTCATGGTTTCAACCACTGACAATTGGTATGCTAAAAAACTTGGAAGCTCTTGTGGAGGATTTCATCAGAGAGTTTTCCAAACGAGAAGTCAAGCATGATTCGATTTCTCTAATCTATAGGTTCAAGCAAGCTAGTGAAAATCTGTGTGAGTAGTAGGAAGACACTTTGATCAACATATAGATAGATTTTCACTTAGAGAAAGTCCATCAGAGAGGAAGTTGATGTCTCTATTCCTAGAGGGATTGACTAATGGACAATCACCTGCATTAGTATGCATTTGAAGGCTTAATGCCTTAAATGAATGTATCGGAGAGTGTGTGGACTTAAAGGATAGTTTAGCAGTAGAATTGAAGATTTTCACCATCGAATACAAAGAGTGAAGCATCTACTTCCTCTAGTTCAACGAAATCTTTGATGGAAGAGCTTGTGGATATGGTGCTAAAGAAGATTCATATGGAACAGGCAAAAGAGCAATGTAACATGACATACAGCCAGAGACCATAACCTCTTAGGAGATGACAACAATGTAATGGGGATCATATCGCTTACATGTGCAATAGATTTCTAGTCTAAACCCCAGTAGAATATAATAGACCACCTCAACATTAGTACCAACAAAAACAATATCAAGAAAGACCACAGTTCCAACCTAGGCCTATGTATCCTCCTATGGATGCATATGATGGAAATCCTCATAAAGATCAACAAAAATACTATAGGGAACCATACTATGGACAAGCTAGGTATAATCAAGACAATTAGGAGCCTATAAGGCCAATTTTGGATCAACAACTATCTCCACCTCCAAAGGTTATTCCAGTCAAGTATGTCAAAGAAAACATAGAAAGGACTATTGTCCCAATCAAACCAATTATGATAGAAACAAGCCCTAGATATATTGAGATGTACTCAAAAGATAAAAATGAGTATAATGAAAATATATTGGAACATCAAGCTTATATCATGATTGAATGAAGATTTTTATTATCATTTGGAGTGAGCCATAGTGTCATTGTATTTATTATATTCTTCATTCTTTGTAAAATGGTCCATACGTATTTATGGTTTCCAATTCTTTATTCTTGGTAAAGGATAAGTAAGGGAAAATCAAAATCCACGAGATTCGAGGTTGCTGATCTTGGTGATTGATCAACTACTTAGATCAAGTTTTGAACTTGATTCCCAATTTCCTAGATTATAGGAAAAGTGATATTCAATCACAACAAACTACCCCGCAAGGAGATTTGAACTAATTTTTTATGTAAGAGAGTTGTGGGATCAACAAGGAGTCTATATAAAGACTCACAAGTATTTGTAAAATATGTTAGATCAATATACATTCATTTTTTATCTTCACTTTCCTCATCTTCTATTTCTCTACATCATCATCTCCAAGGTCTACTCACTTGCAGAGGCTTGTTCTCAATCCACAAGGATTCAATGCTTATGAATAAGGGCTCATTTGAAAGGTATCTACTTTATTTCTACAAATTTTTGTATCATTTGGTTAAGTATATTGTGTGAGACAAAGCATTCAAGATCTCAGGGTCAATTTTTGCACATCCCTGAAAAGTTGGGGTTACCACTTATCAATGTTGAACATAATTGGATCATAACTTGATTATAAATTGTGTTCTTAGCAACCTAACCCTATAGGACACCATCTTCTAAGAGTAATCTAGCCAATTGTAATCAAGCTGGGAGCACTGACCATTGCAAGTTGCATGATTCATCCATAAATAACAAGTTCCTTGAACTAATCTATGTGCAAATCTGTTTGTTTTAAATAAATCTTCTCTCGTTGATCTTACAAAATAAATAGGGTTTTTCATTGCATCCATTTGAAGCTCATAAGGTATAGACTCTCCAAAAGCAAAAGGGCAGGTGCAATGTTGGTTAAAGTTGAACCAAACTTCAACACTCAAAAGCTCATATTTCTACTACTCAAGCTTCTCCAAGCATTCACTGTGGTATCAGAGCTACATCAAGATGGGTGATGATTTTCCTTCAATGATTGAGAAGCTTGATAGGAAAAACCATGTTGCTTGGAAAATCATAATATAAGCTTACTTGTAGAAATCTTTATGTAATTATAGCAGGTGATGAAGTTATGCCTACTCCAAGATCCCAAGGAGGACCTACATAAGAGGGGATTGAGAAACTCACATTATGGTGTGCAAGAGATGCTCAAGCCAAGTCATATACCTTTAAATCTATCTCTGATCTCTTGTTACTACACATTAGAGGATGCAAGACATCACAATAAACCTAGGATGCACTTGAAACCTTCTTCTTTGTGTACAAAGCTAGGAAGAACCATTTATGGAATGAGTTCAACCAAATGAAGAAGACACCAAAGGAAACAATCACAGAGTGTGTCACCAAGGACAAGGAGGTTGCAAATCAATTGGCTTCAATTGGAGATTTGACTAAAGAAGGGGTTATCATGAGGTAGATCCTAAATGGTACTAGGACAGACAAGCAATGGCAATCTTTCACAATAGATTATGATCTTATCATGGATGTGCAAACTCCTGACTTCAACATATTCCTTGGAAAACTCTTCAATCAAGAGGCCAACAACAGCTTGAGGGAAGGTAATTCTTATCAAGGTAACTCTACAAGTGCTCTTTATGTATACAACAAAGATATAAAGAATAAAGGCAAGAAGAAGGAGGATGATGAAGAAGAAATGTCCCAAGCCAACTATGCAGGCAAGAGCAAGTGGAAAGGGAAGAAGAAAGGACCAAAGCATGACAAGTCAAAAGGATAGGAAATTCAACCTTATGCCATCCGTAACAAGACCAACCACAACACTCAAAGTTGCTGGTTTAATGAAAGAACTCAAAAAGGAGGAGGTGGAGATGGATTTGGCAACACAAGAGGTAGAGGTGGACAAAACTACAACAACAACAATAGAAAATACAATAGAAGGCACTTCAACAACTACTCAAAGGATCAACCACATGAAGATCCATTACTCCTAATGAATTTGAGTCACAAAGAAGTTAAAGAAGATGAGCATCTATTCTACATAGATTTTGGTTGTTCAAAGGCAATTTTGCTCTTTTATCTAACTTGAAGAAACCCAAGCATAAGCATGAAGTATAAATAGGGGATGATACTAGGCACAATGTGGAAAGGACTAGCAATGCCAAAGCTCCCAATGGTAGGACAAACATTCTGAGTAAGGTTCTCTAAGTACCCACTATCACTAAAAACCTAATAAGTGTAGGCCAAATAGTTGAAAAAGGCTTTCAAGTTAGATTCACCCAACATGGAGCTTATGTGGAAGATCAATGACAAGGCTTCAAGAAGATAGCCAGAGATGAGAAGCATGGTAGACTCTTTACTTTTGATGTAGGAGAAACCAAGAGCATAGCTCTATTCAACTTTGGGTCTCAAACCCTAAGTGAGCTTGAAGTGTGGCATAAGAGACTTGCTCATGTGAATGAAAGAACCTTGAAGGATATATGCAGGGATCAAAGTGCTCTAGGGCTACAAATTGGGAATGCACAAAGACAACCTTTCAACCACAAAGGCTACATTTACAACAATCTGTTGGACCTAGTACACACAGATGTGTGGGGATCAAGTCAAGAACCTTCGTTAGCATGCTCAAGGTATTATGTATCTTTTGTTGATGATCAAAATAGATGGACATTTCTGTACTTTATCAAGAATAGGAGTGAATTATTTGAGTGCTTCAAGAAGTACCTAGCACATATGGAAAATCATACAAGTAGATCATTGAAGAAAATCATATATGATGGAGGGGGATAATACTTCTCCAAAGAGTTTGATAAGTATTTGCTAGATAAAGGCATCAAAAGGGAAGTAACTACTAGATACTCTCCTCAACTGAATGGTATTATAGAAAGAAGGAACAAAATCCTACTTGGATCAACAAGAACTATGCTTGAAGAGAAGAAGCTATTAAATTATCCATGGGCAGAATCCATATCCACTATAGTGTACCTTCTAAATAGACTACCATCCAAATCTCTTCAACATATGACTCCTTATGAAGCTTGTAATGGTAGAAAACTCAGTCTAGAACACTGCAAAGTTTTTTGTTGTTTAGCATATGTACATGTACCTTCACAAACCAGAGGACAGTTGGATTAAAGGGCAAGCAAGGATGTGTTCATAGGCTATGATTCAACTCAAATGGGATATAGGTTCTACAATAAATCCACGAAGGAATTCTCCACAAGCAAGGATGTCGTATTTGAAGAACATATATCATGAAGAGGATAAACAAAAGGTAAACTTACCCTATGATCTCGATTCATATTTTCATTCATTACGTAGCAATCATGATACATATGTGTACGACTCTAGGAGTGGATCAGATGATGATCAAGATGAAAAGCAAAGAGACTACATGCTCTAGAGATCAAGAGGAAAAGCCAAGATGCAAGAACGTGGAGAATGCTCCAAGCACACTCCTAAAAGTTCAACAAGGATAAGAAAGCAAACTGAAAGTATTTGTAACAAAGATTTCCATCTATTTAGCCAAAGAATCAGTTTCAAAAGAACCCGCAACATAAAAATCCAAAGGTAACCCTAATTAGTGTTGGAGTTAGACGTCTCCGGAAGCACGCGAACAGCACAAGGAAGAAGAAGAAGCTTGGAGCACAACAAACAATATTGAATGTATTACTAGAGAATGTACAAAGATAAGCCATTAGGGCAATAGGCGTATATACAAGCCGGGGGAAAAAAACCTCCTAAAGAGGGAAAAAAGTGCCCCAATAGTCCTAGAGTGTTCACACACATCATTACCTAAATATATCAACAAATCTCCCCTGGGAGTGATGCGGTGAACAAGAAGCTCGCACTCATGTATAAGGAAGTTCCAAGCTATGTGGAAATCACTCCACAAAAGGAAGTAAACCCAAAGCTTTGCGGAAAGCTTCAAACTTCTCCCTAGGCAGAGCCTTCGTGAAAAGGTCTTCAATGTTCTCCTGCGTGGGCACATATGCCAAGCTGATCTCCCCAGCAGAGAACCTCTCCCTGACATAATGATAATGCACCTCAATGTGCTTAGTGCGAGCATGGAACTTAGGGTTGCTCGCAACTGCCAATGCGCTCTGACTGTCAGTGAAGATGGTGGTGGTAGAAGACAGACCAACACCCAAATCAGCCATAAGGTGTCTGAACCACACACACTCAACAGTAGCTGTGAAAGCTACCCTATACTCAGCCTCACAACTAGAAGTGGCCACAGTAGGCTGCTTCCTGCTCAACCAAGATATACATGAGCCACCAAGCATGAAGTAAAAGCCACTAGTGGACACACCAGTGTCATAGCAACCAGCCCAGTCTGAGTCAAAAAAAGCATGCAAATCTGGTGGTAGTGATCACCCCTTGGGATAAAACAACCCAAGTAGCCAAGTACCACTCAAGTAGCGAAAGATGCGCTTAACGGCCTGCCAATGCTTGACACTTGGGCAATGCATAAACCTGCTCATTTGTGAGACAACAAATTGAATAGTAATGCATAAGTAAATGAGGCATCCAATAGCCTACTGATAGAGGACAACATCAAATGCATCTCCAGCATCATGATGACTCAATTGTAAACCTGTCTCCATAGGAGTGGCAATAGGCTTACAGCCTTCAAGGCCAAAACGTTGCAATAATGTGTCAATATATTTCGTTTGACACAAAGCCATTCCACCATCAACGTGCATAAACTGAATGCCCAAATAGTGATGCAAATGCCCTAAATCAGACATCTCAAATGAGGCATGCAAATCAGCCTTAAAATCAGCAATATGCTTCTCAATAGGACCAGTGAGCGGCATGTCATCAACATAGACAACAATGATAAGAAGCAAATCATTAGCACGCTTAACATATAAGGTGCTTTCAGTTGGATTGTTCTCAAAACCATGTGCAATCAGATAGGCATGTATTTTCTCATACCAAGCATGTGGTGCTTGCTTTAAACCATATAATGCCTTCTTTAACTTGCACACCTGGTTTTCATGCCCTTTCTGCACAAATCCACGGGGTTGAAAAACATACACTTCTTCATGCAAGTCACCATTCAGAAATGCAGTTTTAATGTCCAATTGATGTACATTCCAACCATGATGGGCTGCAAGTGCACAAATGCTCCAAACAGTAGTCATACGGCATGTAGGTGCAAAGGTCTCATCAAAATCAATGCCTCTTTCCTGCACATAACCCTTTGCAACAAGCCTAGCCTTATACCTGTCAACTGTACCATCAGGTTTACGCTTGAGCTTGTATACCCATTAGTGCCAATGGCCTTCTTGCCAGGAGGAAAGTCGCATAAAGACCAAGTACCATTCTTCATTATTGCATCATATTCAGATTGCATAGCAGCCATCCAATTTTCTGAATTTTGTGATTCATCAAACGAAACAGGCTCATTCTTATCACAACGACTAGATGCAGCCATAGCATAGCAATCTGATGCAAACTAGGCACTATGAGAGCCTGATCGAGTACGATATGACAGAGGTGCATCTAATTTGCTGTCACGCAAGGTCTGCACTAGCCAGTTTGGCATAGTTCTTGCCTGCTCAATATCAACTCTCTCATCAATAAGTGCATCATATACATCTGCATTGGAAATGGAATTATCTACATCATCACATGAAACCTGGAAAGGCTAAGAAGTTGTCGACTGTCCACCTGTAAAAAGGGGCAGCAAAGTATCATACATGTCTTTGGAGCTGACAGATGTCTCCTTAGTACATGAAAGCAATAGCTGAATAACATCTTCCACAAAAACAACATCACGGCTAACCAGAATATATTTAGTCTGTGGATGATACAGATGATAGCCTTTACTTTCAGAACTGTACCCAACAAAAATACATTTTACTACTTTATCATCCAATTTTTTGCGATGTTGTTCAGACACTAATGCATATGCCAAACAACAAAAAACACGCAGATGAGCAACAGATGGCTTGCGGTCATGCCAAGCCTCATATGGAGTGATAGAATACAACACTTTAGTGGGACACCTGTTCAGTACATATGCTGCACACATGACAACCTCAAGCCAGAAACTATGTGGTAAAGCCTGACTCTTGACCATACACCTCGCCATCTCCATGAATGACCTGTTCTTTCGTTCAGCAACTCCATTCTGTTGAGGTGTATACGGCATTTTACACTAGTGTTTTATCCCACGTTCAACCAGAAATGTATTAAAATCAGAAGACATGTATTCCCCCCCCTCGATCAAAACGGACGGTGCCCATTTTACTTGCTAAGAGATTTTCAGCCAAAACCAAAAACTGTTTGAAGCACATGAACACTTCGACTTTGCCTTCAATGCATATACCCATGCATGTCTGGAAAAATCATCGATGAAAGTCACGAAGTAAAGATAAGTTCAAAAAGAAGGTGTCTGCATAGGACCACAGAGATCACTATGTACAAGCTGCAATTTCTGAGTAGCTCGAACTCTACCATCTTTTCGAAAGGACCAACGCTGCATTTTGCCCAAATTACAGCCTTCACAAACATGTTTTCCAGGTGCCTCAAATTTGGGCAAAGAGGACACCGTTTCAGATTTCTTCAAGCGTAGCAAACTAGCAAAATTCAGATGACCAAAGTGTGCATGCCAAAGCTTTGCATCGAACATAGCCTGAGAATCATTTACTGCACATGCCAAATCATTTAGAGATCTTTCATAGTCTATGAGCTTATATAGCCCACGACATAAAATGCCAGAAGCAATAATCACATCGCCATTTGATAGATCACGAATTGTACACCTGTCATCAACAAATTTCACAACCAAGCCAATCTTCGCTAATGCAGAAACTGATAACAGGTTCTTCTTGATCCCTGGCACAAATAAAGCATCTGACAAAGTGAAAGAACTACCATCAGTAGTAGTCAAAATGATCTTACCAACTCCCATAACAGGATAAGAGGAGTTGTTGACGCATGTAACAGTATTCCGTGTAGGGGCAGACTCGAGTGAAGAGAAGAAACTGTGCTGCGAGGTAATATGTTTGGTTGCCCCACTATCAAAATACCAAACATCTGAGTCTACTGCAGACATGCACTACTCATGAGAAGATGGGTCAAAACTGTAGACAGTAGTAAACGCCCATTCTTCTTCCTGCACAAGATTAGCGGACTTTGTTTTTGGTGTAGAGGCCTCTGCAACAACCATTCCGGCCTCTTTTTTCTTTGCTTAGCATCGAGTTTTGGACAATTCTTTATGATATGATCATTCCCTTTACAATACTTACAAAACAATTTTTGCTTTCCATATTTCTTCTCATCTTTATCTTCCTTCTTCGAATATGCAGAATTAGCAGATTTCTGCTTGCTAATTGAAGAGCTGCATTTTCCTTTGCCCTTCTGACTAGCCAGGAAAGCTTGATCTACGACTCGCATAATGGACATGTTCTCCCTGGACTGATCTTCCTGCAACAGAACAGAGACTAACTCCTCAAATGATAAGGCATTTGGATTTCCTTTCATCATCAACCGAAGAGTAGAAGCAAAACTCTGATATGAATCAGGAAGACCATTCAGAACGGTCTGCACAAGTGAGCTATCTGGTATAACCTCATCAGTAGAAATCAACCATTCCTTCAAGTCTTTGATCTTTGTTAGGAAAATATCCATAGAATCATCTTCATTCATGTGCTCACTCTCCAATTGTTTTCAGAGGTAAGCAAGACGAGCCTCATTCCTAGCTTGGTACAATGTGGTATGTGTATCCCAAGCATCCTTAGCTGTTCTGCAAGAGCAAATGTAAGGAATAATGGCACATTTGACAGACAAAGCAATCAATGCATGTGCTTGGGCATCTCTGCCATCCCAGCGAATCGACTCTGCAGTAGGTGCAGCAGAAACCGCAGCACGAACAGGAATATGCAGAATATCATCATCTTGGACACCTTCTGGATCAGCTTCAGTACCTACAGTTGTAACAGTTGCAGGTGTGATAGGATATTTTTCGACACCCTGCACAATGTTCCATAGTCCTTTTGCAACCAACACATGTCGCATCATATAAGCCCATAACAGGTAGTTGGTACCATCCAACTTATCCTCAACAGCCAACATACGGAATACATCACTGCTTTCAGCCATGGCCGGTGACTAAAATACCTTGATGCAAAAAATTGACTGTATCTCAAAAAATTGAACAAAATTTCCCAGACAAATTCTGCTAGACTTGTAGCAGACTTCAAGACGCTTATACTAGCGAACAGAAACTGGTATATACCTTTGGCACAAAAAGACGAAAGAGCCTACACAAGCGCTGTGATAGTGAGTTCGGAGGTCGAAACGATCTCAGATCGTGATTTCGGCACCACATAGCGATTCTAAGACTGCAACCGGAGGAGTGTCGACGGTGCCCTAGATGAAGCGACGACCTGCTCTGATACCAATTGTTGGAGTTAGACGTCTTTGGAAGCACGTGAACAACACAAGGAAGAAGAATAATCTTGGAGCACAACACACAATACTGTATGTATTACTAGAGAATGTACAAAGATAAGTAGCCCATTAGGGAAATATGCGTATATACAAGCCAGGGGAAAAAAACCTCCTAAGGAGGGAAAGAGTGCCCCGACAGTCCTAGAGTGTTCACACACATCACTACCTAAATATATCACAATTAGGAGAAGGCCATGAAAGAGTAGATAGAAGCTCTAAAGGAAGTGAACACATGGGAGTTAGATCCAATGCAAATCAATCAAAAGGTAATAGGATGAAATGGGATCTATAAATCGAAAAGGAATTTGGATGGATCAATTTGTAGGTACAAATCAAAGTTGGTTGCTAAAGGATGTGCTCAAACTCACGGCATAGACTATGAGGAAACTTTCTCACCAAATTGTCAAAATGGCCACCATTGGGACCTTGCTTAGTGTGGCAGCTACAAGGAATTGGAAGCTACTTCAACTTGATGTATGCCTTTCTGAATGGGTGGATCAATGAAGAGGTATACATGTCACAAGCCCTAGGGTTTAAAAACCCTAATCATCCTACTCATGTTTGTAAACCTAAGAAAGCTTTGTATGGCTAAAAACAAGCTCCTAGATCTTGGAACTTTAGATTGGTGACCTATCTACAAGATCAAGATTTCAAGTCAAGCAATGTAGATCCTTCTTTGTTCATCAAGAAGGTTCATGATGAAGTTATCTATTTATGTGTGTATATATATGACATTATTATGATAGGTGATGACTTGAATGGAATAGAACATATCAAAAGGCATATGCAGGAAGAATTCAAGATCAATGATCTTGGGGAACTCACATTCTTCTTAGGTATGCATTTCATATACACAGATCACCAGATGTACTTGAATCAAAGGAGGTACATTCAAGACTTACTATTGAAATTAAGGAGGATAAGGCAAAGCCAACGTGTACACCTATGGAAATGAATCATAAACTTAGCATTTATGAAGGTGAACGGATTGAAGACATAAAAGAGTACCAAATTTTGGTACGTAGATTAATCTATGCTACACCTACAAGATCAAACATCTCATATAATGTATGAGTGCTAAGTCAATTCATGCACTCTCCAAGAAAGACACATATGGATGCAACTAAGAGAGTACTAAAGTACCTCAAAGGTACAGTCAATGAAGGTATACTCTATCCTTATACATCATATTAGGATCTAAAGCTATATACTCAGATGCACATCGGGCAAGATCCAAGGATGATAGTGTTGGAACATCAAGCTTTAATTATGCTTGAGGAAGATATGCTCTACATCAAATCCATTATTTGGATGCTATGAATATTCCTTGAAGAATAGTACTTATGTGCAGATATTTTCTTAGTATTAATTGATTTATCACTTTTGATAATTTCTTGTAAGGTTCAAGGTATTTACCTTTGTAAAAGGAAATAGAAAGGCCTAAAATCCACGAGTTAGAAGTGTTTGGGATTGTTTCTCAATCAATCAATCAAAAAGTAAATTTGATTTCAACTTTCTCTTTTCCTAGATTGTAGGAAATGATTCCAATCAATCCGAACTACCAAACCCACCTAATTCCAAATTCAAATTCATGGAGAAAAGGCATGTCCATATCGTCAAGAGTCTGTATAAAGACTCTACAACATTTTTACATTAAGGAGACTGATGATTTGAAGCAATACATATACTCTTTGATCATTGCTTGGTGCCATTTCTATTCTCTATTCCTTCTTCCTCATACTCAGTCAACTTGCAGAGAGTGTTGTTCTCTCTACAGAGCTCCAAATCCCACTATTTAATCATTCATTGGAAATCAATTACTGTCTAGTTTATGTACACAAATTTTTAGATCATTTGGTTCATTAATTTTAGAGAAATTCAAGTTTTTTAGTCTCGGGTCATTGTCTGCACATCCCTGAAAAATTGGGATGACACCAGTTCAGTGCTAAGGTGATTGCTCCTTCTATAGTTGTTATAAATTAGGAATTTATGCATTATAGCAAGCCAACCCTATTTATGACACTCCCTTAAGAGAAATTTTTCCAATTGTTACTATGTTGCCTGCTCTCAATGTTTGAAGTCACAACTTCCATCCATTTTTAGAAGGTTTTTGTGAGCTAGTCATGGTGTAAGTTATCTATTTTGCATCAATTTGTTTTTGTTGATGTTCCAAAGTATCTATTGGGTTTTGTTGCACTAACCACAAGCGTACAAGGTCTATTTTACATATCCAAAGAGCTAGGCCTGGTCTTATGTTGGTTTGCTAGACCAACTTCACCACTTGACAACTCAACTTTCCAAGCCTATCCAAGCTTCTCCAACTTTCTTTCAATGGTATGAGAGCAACTTCAATATAGTAGATGGCTTTTCATCAATGATTGAGAAACTTGATAGGCACAATTATGCTGCTTGATAAATTAGAATGGAGGATTATTTGCAAGGAAGAAATCTATATGGGATTGTATCAAGTGATGAAGCAATGCCTATTCCAAGCTCCAAAGGAGGACCTACTCAAGAGAAAACAGATAGGCTCATACTTTGGTGTGCAAGGTATGCTCAAGCAAGGTCATACATACTCAATGCTATCTCTGATTTTCTATTACCACATATTAGAGGATGCAAGATATCTCAAGAGACTTGGGATGCCTTAGATATTTTCTTTTCTGCTAGTACAAAGGTAAAGAACAACCATCTTTGGAATGAGTTCCACTAGATGAAGAAGGCTCCAAGACAAACCATCACAGAGTTTGTTACAAAGGTCAAGGAGGTTGTTGTTGGCATCCATTGGAGAGCTAATTGAAGAAGATGCCATCATGAGGCAAATTCGCAATGGGATTACAAGTGACAAGCAATGGCAATCTTTCACCACAGCCTATGATCTCATCATCGATGTGCAAACTCTAGACTTCAACATCTTTCTTGGACAACTCTTCAATCAAGAGGCCAACAATAGCATAAAGGAAGTTAACTCCTATCATGGTAATTCAACTAGTGCTCTATATGTAGATAAGAAGGAAACTTATTGAAGAGGCCAACAATAGCATAAAGGAAGGTAACTCCTATCATGGTAATTCAACTAGTGCTCTATATGTAGATAAGAAGGAAACTAGTGCTCTATATGTTGGCATCCATTGGAGAGCTAATTGAAGAAGATGCCATCATGAGGCAAATTCGCAATGGGATTACAAGTGACAAACAATGGTAATCTTTCACCACAGCCTATGATCTCATCATGGATGTGCAAACTCCAGGCTTCAACATCTTTCTTGGACAACTCTTCAATCAAGAGGCCAACAATAGCATAAAGGAAGGTAACTCCTATCATGGTAATTCAACTAGTGCTCTTTATGTAGATAAGAGGCCAACAATAGCATAAACGAAGGTAACTCCTATCATGGTAATTCAACTAGTGCTCTATATGTAGATAAGGTAACTTCCCAAGCCAACTTTGCAGGCAAGAGCAAGTGGAAAGGGAAGAAGAAAGGACCAAAGCATGACAAGATCAAAGGCTAGAATGTTAAAACTTGTGCCATTTGTGATACGACAAACCACACCACTCAGAATTGTTGGTTCAATGGGAAGTCCCAGAAAGGAAGTGGAAGAGGTGTATATGGAAGCAATAACAAAGCATTCAATCTACTTGGCAAAGGACTCAATTTTGGAGGAGCCCTCAACCTATGAAGATCCTTTTAAGAATCCATAAATGATTTATGTGAATTACGAATTATATGTGTGTAATCAATTATGTTATTGACAAAAATGATACATGAGCTGTAGCCTTTCCTAAATGCACATTTTACTTGAGTATGACTAATTAATGGAAATGGTTGGAATTCATGCATTGCAGATAAAGAAATATCTTGGTTGTTAAACGTAAAACTCGTTTTGTGTGTATGATAATCAATGCATGGATTGTAATGGTGACGGAATGCATACCAAGTATAACATTATAGGATTGCAAAGGAGCAATTAAGAATGTGTGTTCATCTATGTATGAACCTATACAAATCTGAATGTTATGCACTTCACTTGTAACATTATATCTATTTCCTTGAAATGCAGCCTTCACTTTATACATAGAAGGAAGTGGGTTTAATTGGAGATCTTGCACTAGTGTATGAGAAATACAATCATGTGAACTACCATCATCATGTAAAATATTAACAACTTTACCATTAATAGTACCTTGCATGCAAAGTAAATAATGAATAGAAATTGCATTACCCAAGGTACTTAGATCCTTTTCCAGTGCTTCTTCAGTCTAAACAGGTTGAATGTCTTCAAGAACCACCTCCATGTTGTGTACTTGATCTCCAATAGGCTTCCTGAAGTTAGTTCGAAACCTTCAATTAGCTTTAGCATGACCAAACTTACCACAATGCCAAAAAGTGTACGAGGCCACTTTTGTTGAGCATCCATCATAATAGTTTGAAGGATTGTAGGTTTGGTAGGGTGTAAGTGTCACGAGGAAGGAGATAAGGAAGAGAGCTCACACACACACTCTCACAATCAAAGAGAAGCACACACTTAGATTGAGGCGAGAAAGAATAATCTTCTTCTTCTTCTTCTTCTTCTTCTTCTTCTTCTTCTTCTTCTTCTTCTTCTTCTTCTTCTTCTTCTTCTTCTTCTTCTTCTTCTTCTTCTTCTTCTTCTTCTTCTTCTTCTTCTTCTTCTTCTTCTTCTTCTTCTTCTTCTATTACATAAAAAGGAATGTACAAGAATGACCTAAAAAACAAGAATACAACAAGTGCAATATATAAAGATCAATACATAAGGAAAAACTTAATGTCCACCAATGAGTGAGCTGGCAAGGAACAAATGTGCCATCACTCTTGGTAGATAAATCTAATAAAGCTCAATGAAGTATCCCTGACATATATCGACATGACCACTATACATGTCAAAGAAACGAAAAACTGATATGTGTCATTCTGGATCATCACATGTTGATCTTGATATCTCAACACTCCCCCTCAAGCTCAACGTCATGTCCACTAATCCAAGCATCTTCCGAAACTTCTTCAACTTCTCTACTCCAAGTGCTTTAGTGAAAATATCAGCAACCTGCTCATCTATTCTCACATAAACAAGATCAATATCACCTCTTAATACCTTCTCTTTGGTGAAGTGATAATGTACCTTGATATGCTTTGTTCTAGCATGAAAAATAGTGTTCCGTGCTAACTGTATGCTGCTAAGATTATCACAATAGATAGTGATAGGCTTTTGTACTTCCACACCTAAATCTGCAAGTCGCATCTCCAGCCATGATGCCTCACATGCTGCCATTGTAGCACCTCTATACTCAACCTCTATACTCGACAAGCAACGGTGGGTTGCTTTTTACTACTCCATGTAATAGATGCACTCCCAAGTGAGAATAGAAAGCCACTAGTAGATCTTCTATCTGGAATGCGACCAGCCCAATCTGCATCGGTGTATCCATGAACCTGCAAATCTACACCAGCTTCATAAAACAATGCATAATCCAAAGTAGCACTCATATAACGTAGAGTGTACCTCAGAGCATCCAAATGTGGCTTCCTGCGAACCTGCATAAACTGACTTTCAAGTCCAACAATATAGCTTAGATTAGGCCTTATAATTGTGAGATATATAAGAATTCCCACAATTTTCCTATACATAGTAGCATTTTTCAATGCTTCACCGGATGTAGTATCCAACTTCAAATTCTGATCTAATGGCATAGAAATTGGCTTACAATCAGCCATACCATATTTTTGCAGCATATTCAAGGCATATTGCCTTTGCGATACCTATTTCTGTATGTATAAACTCAATGCCCAAGAAGTAGCGCAGCACATTAAGATCTTTCATGTCAAATTCCTGCATAAGAAGTTGCTTTACCTCTTTGATGCCTTCTTCATTATCACCACCTACAATCAAGTCATCAACATAGATAGCCACTATTGTGATGCCATCATCACCCTTCCTTGCATATAGTGAATGATCTGCATCACACATACAAAACCCAATGGTGGTTAAATAATCAGCAATCCTTGCATGCCATGCACGAGGAGCTTGCTTCAGCCCATACAAAGCCTTTTGCAACCTACAAACATATTCTGGATGCTTTGAATCTTCATATCCTTGTGGCTAGTCCATGTATACTTCTTCCTATAACTCACCATGTCGAAAAGCATTCTCCACATCCATCTGATGCAAAGTCCACCCTTTTGTTGTAGCTAATGCAACAAGTGTTCTGACAATAGACATTTTAGCTACAGTTTTGAATGTTTCCTCATAATCAATGCCATAAGTTTTTGCATATCCTTTTGCTACCAAACATGCTTTATTCCTGTTTATGCTACCATCAACATTGTGCTTTACCTTGTAAACCCACTTGCAACCTATGGATTTCTTTCCTTGTGGCAATGGAACTAGCTTCCATGTATCATTTCCATAAAGTGCATCCATCTCCTCATCCATAGTTTTTTCCAATCTGCATTTCCAATTGCATCTTCAAAATAAGAAGGTTCAGCATCTTGTATTAGCTTTGTCATGTAGGCACAATGACGAGCCATGTAACTATCATATGTTAATCGTTGTACAGGATTTCACATCCTCCCAGATCTTCTTGGTCCTGGCTCACTTTTCCTTGTATCATCTGCATCTGCCTTTCTAACTCCTGGAGTCTTCACAGAGGGCAATCCAAGTTCCTTATCAAGACTCTTTTCTGAACCACTTGAATCTCCATCAACATCTTCAAAACTTGCACATGTTTTATGACCATCAGAAAGCTTTTCTTTACCTTTCTTGGATGTATTTGATGAGGTTGCTGGACTAAAATTTCCACGCAATCTTCCACTCCATGGATTTGAGTTGGAAATATTGCTTGGTGATGCATCCGGTCCACTCAAAACTGAGATTGTACACTTGATTTTTTAGCATTTTCTTTCTCATTTGGTTCAAGGTTTAGTCCTTCTTTGGCATCTGCATAGAAGCTTGACATTTCATCAAATACCACATCTCTGCTCACCTTCACCTGTGGTGTGAGTGGGTTATAACATTTATATCCCTTTTGCTCAAGGGAGTATCCAATGAAGAAACATTTTTCTGCTTTTGGATCAAGCTTCATCCTCAGCTCATACATGTACATATGCAATACAACCAAAAACTTTCGTATGTAATAAGTTTTGCTTTTTACCTGCGAAGTTTTCTTCAGGTGTAACTTGATGTACAGCCGCAGTTGGAGTTTTGTTCATAATGTATACAGTCGTATGTACAGCTTCTACCCAATAAAAATGAGGCATATTCTTCTCAACCATCAAGGCTCTCGCTATTTTTGCAATATGTATGTTTTTGCATTCAGCAACGCCATTCTGTTGTGATGTGTACCTGCATGAAAACTGATGTCAAAATCCATGACTTTTAAGAAAGTTGCTGAACTCATTTGACATGTATTCACCTCCTCCATCAGACCTGAATGTTTGAATATACTTCCCTATCTGCTTTTCCACCATAGCTTTAAAATTTTCGAAGTGAGTGAACACCTCACTCTTCTCTTTCATGAAATATACCAACACTTTTCATGTATGGTCATCAATGAAAGTAACATAAAACCTGCAACCACCCATAGATGTGGTCTTTGCAGGACCCCAAACATTTGTATGTACTATTTCTAGCACATGCTCACTAACATGCTTGTCATGTGGAAACGATGATCTTGATTATTTACCAAATTGACATACTGCACATACCTTTTGCATCTCTACAACCTTGAAATTTGGTAGTCCATGGACAATCTCCTTTGACTACATCAATTTCAGCCTTTGCAAGTTTGCATGTCCAATCTGTTTGTGCCACACCTTTATATAAGCAATAACTCCTGCACCTTTTGCAAACATGGCTGCATTCATTTCAAGAATTTTCACATTTAAGGTGAACATCCTACCCACTTTGTTTCCTTTGGCAATCAATCTTCCATCCTGTTTGTATTCTTTTACATATAACCCATCAACATTGAACCTGACTTGTAATCCCTGTTCAACCATTTGTCCAATAGAAACCAGATTCTTTGTTATATTTGGAACATGCTGCACATCAGCAAGATGCTTTACCTTCCCGTCCTCCATGGAAAATGCTATGTTTCCTGTATGCTCGATAGGGTGTGATGTGTTATCACCTATTTCAACATATCCAAGAAATGGCAATTTTTGCAAAGTACTAAACCATTCCGCATGACTGGTCATGTGATTTGAAGCACTTGAATCAACATACCAGACATTATCATTCGATTTTGAAACACCAGCAGACATTGTATTCATCATGTGATGTTGAACCATGAACAGCTTCTCAGAATCGTCTGCACTCATGGATGCATAGTTGTTTTGCTTCCTTTTGTTATTTTGATTCTTCAACCTGCAATCACATTCAAAGTGTCCAGGTTTACCATAATTCTAGCATCCTTTATTGTCATTACCTGAATCATTTCTTTGGAAATTTCTGCGACCTCTTTGGCTCCCCCTGCCTCAAAATTGTCCTCTTCCTCCTGCATGATTCTCTTGTTAACCTTGGTCTTGGTTATTGTTTCCTCTTCCACTTTTGAAACCTCTACTCTGCCTCTTCCTCTGCCAGAGTAGAATACCTACTCAGAACTAGATTTTCGTTGGGAGTTTGAATCCTCACCAGGATTCTTTTCTTCAATAATCAGCATAGACACTAGATCAGCAAAATTTGGAATATTTTCCCTAGTCTGTATAGAAGTTCTGAACCGATTATATGCAGCTCAACCACGAAGGCACACTTCCACCTTATCATCATCATCTACATTCACACCAATAGATGCAAGTGACTCACATATGCTTTTGATTTTCAGGGTGTAGTCACTTACAGTCATGCTCTTCTTTTCCAATGTATGCAGCTCATTCTTGAGTTGCAATTTTTGTGCCTTTGTATTGGTCTCATACAAAGTGACCAAACTGTTCCAAGCCTCTTTCGGAGTCTTGGCATCCTGTATGTGTCCAATCATGCTATCCTATATGCTAACAGATAGTCAATACATTACCTACTCAGAACTAGATTTTCGTTGGGAGTTTGAATCCTCACCAGGATTCTTTTCTTCAATAATCAGCATAGACACTAGATCAGCAAAATTTGGAATATTTTCCCTAGTCTGTATAGAAGTTCTGAACCGATTATATGAAGCAAAACCACGAAGGCACACTTCCACCTTATCATCATCATCTACATTCACACCAATAGATGCAAGTGACTCACATATGCTTTTGATTTTCAGGGTGTAGTCACTTACAGTCATGCTCTTCTTTTCCAATGTATGCAGCTCGTTCTTGAGTTGCAATTTTTGTGCCTTTGTATTGGTCTCATACAAAGTGACCAAACTGTTCCAAGCCTCTTTCGGAGTCTTGGCATCCTGTATGTGTCCAATCATGCTATCCTATATGCTAACAGATAGTCAATACATTACCTACTCAGAACTAGATTTTCGTTGGGAGTTTGAATCCTCACCAGGATTCTTTTCTTCAATAATCAGCATAGACACTAGATCAGCAAAATTTGGAATATTTTCCCTAGTCTGTATAGAAGTTCTGAACCGATTATATGAAGCTCAACCACGAAGGCACACTTCCACCTTATCATCATCATCTACATTCACACCAATAGATGCAAGTGACTCACATATGCTTTTGATTTTCAGGGTGTAGTCACTTACAGTCATGCTCTTCTTTTCCAATGTATGCAGCTCGTTCTTGAGTTGCAATTTTTGTGCCTTTGTATTGGTCTCATACAAAGTGACCAAACTGTTCCAAGCCTCTTTCGGAGTCTTGGCATCCTGTATGTGTCCAATCATGCTATCCTATATGCTAACAGATAGTCAATACATTACCTACTCAGAACTAAATTTTCGTTGGGAGTTTGAATCCTCACCAGGATTCTTTTCTTCAATAATCAGCATAGACACTAGATCAGCAAAATTTGGAATATTTTCCCTAGTCTGTATAGAAGTTCTGAACCGATTATATGAAGCTCAACCACGAAGGCACACTTCCACCTTATCATCATCATCTACATTCACACCAATAGATGCAAGTGACTCACATATGCTTTTGATTTTCAGGGTGTAGTCACTTACAATCATGCTCTTCTTTTCCAATGTATGCAGCTCGTTCTTGAGTTGCAATTTTTGTGCCTTTGTATTGGTCTCATACAAAGTGACCAAACTGTTCCAAGCCTCTTTCGGAGTCTTGGCATCCTGTATGTGTCCAATCATGCTATCCTATATGCTAACAGATAGTCAATACATTACCTTTCGTGCTCCTTGATTCCATTCCTCATATGCTCTTAACTTGTCTATAGTCGGATTTCTTTCTGGTAACTGTGGAGCATTTTCGTTCTCGCCTTCGATGTACTTCCAGTATTCTTTTCCCATCAGGAAATTCATCATTTTTAATCTCCAAGCATGGAAGTTGTTTTTGTCCAGCTTATCGCTCATAAGCTGACTCATTCCATCTACGTTTGCCATTTCTGTAGCAATTCACAACACTGCAAAACACTACAAGTAGCACTTCTTCTTGAACACTATTGCACTATGACGTGACAGTTTGATCTTAGAAAAACACAGCTTTTGTGTACCAATAGTACACGGAATCGCTTGAAATTCTGGATTTGGAATATATGAGTGTTGTTGAACACAACACAAGTTACAATTTCTGAAATTGACCTGGTTTTTTTGTGGGCCCCACCTTACGGGCTCAAAATGGAGGTCAAGACGGCTCCGAATCTTCGATCTGACAAAAACATGTGATCCTAAAGGGGTAACTGTCAAAAATAATTTGATCAAAATGGAGGTCGAGACGGCTCTGAAACTTCAATCTGACAAAAACATGTGATCCTAAAGGGGTAACTGTCGAAAATAATTTGAGGTCTTCTACCTTCACTCCAATTTTCGTAGCAATCTGAGGTCGTTTGTGAATCGCGCTTTCTCCATGCCGTCTCGTGTACTCTTCATTGTCGGCCTTCTCCATGAGCTCTCTACAGCCACACTGGCTCTGATACCATGTCACGAGGAAGGAGATAAGGAAGAGATCACACACACACACACTCACAATCAAAGAGAAGCACACACTCAAATTGAGGCAAGGAAGAATAACCTTCTTCTTCTTCTTCTATTACATAAAAAGGAATGTACAAGAATGACCTAAAAAACAAGAATACAATAAGTGCAATATATAAAGATCAGTACACTGAAAAGTAAGTGGGTGTTGAAAAGTAGGAGAAGAAGGACTAGTGAAGGGATTCTTAAAAGGAAAATTGGGCTTGATTGGTGGTTGTCGTTGATGTATTTGTTGTAAGCGAATGGACATGGTGATGGACTGAAACTCCTTCTCAGCATCATGTGCAAAAGGAATAGCTTCATAGAGGGTCGTGGGACATAGTGTATTGAGCTTGGCTTGGATTCACATCTTCATACTTTTGTTGCAAGGTATCTTTTGGAATCATTTCAAGCGAACAAATAAGTAGTAGTCATTGCCAAAAATGTTCAGTGTAGGTAGACATAGTATCTCCATCTTTCCATCCAAAAGTTGTCCATGATCGACGTGCATGTGAGTGGAACTGAGATGGAAGGAAGGACTTGTTGATCATTTCTTGAAATGCAATCCATGTGGTGGGGCTATTTATGCTATGTCGTAGAACATTCCACCATAATTGGGCCTTACCCACCAAATAATTAGTAACAAACTTCACTTTTTCAATTTCAAAATATGTTTCATCAAAATAAGAAACATCAAATTGGGATAGCCATGAAAGAAAAAATAGGCCATCCTTTCGCCCATCAAATCACGAAAAAGGAAAATTTTTTGCACCAATCTTGGACTGCGTGCCTTGTTCTTGAGCGGTGATAATGGCCTTTGCAACCCTAACTAGGTTATTATCATCACTCTACAGTTGTTGGAGTGCAGCATCACGTTCCTTAATCTCATTTTGAGCATGTTGGAGTTCGTGTCACAAAAGCTCTAATTATTGCTCGATTAGTACCCCTGGTAGGGGTGATATTCCAAAATCGTCGATATTTTGGGTAGGATCCATGGCCTTATATAGAATCAGAACCTAGGACTAGAGCGGATGGTTCAAATGGATGTTGAATTGCAAACGAAACGAATGCCACGAATCACAACTGGACATCGAGAAACCACCTCTGTGGACACACCTTGGATCTGATACCACTCTTGACCTTCGGATCTTGCAAATGCAAATACGCAAAGGATAGTACAAAAACTAAATCTCACAAAAGTACTTAGAGGATAGAAAGAGACAAGAGAATTGACACTAGATTGGGTAAAATCTCCCCCCACATACTCTGATGGATGAGTCTATCAGAGCATGTGTATTTATATGTATTTTTTCATTAGGCCTTGAATAGAAGATACATGAGGGTGGTGCTTCAAGAACATGCTTTTTACAAAAATCCTCTTTATTTACAAAATTGTAATCTACTATTTTTACAAAAATGTCGCTTTCTAAAGCTTTCTATTATTTTTACCAAAAATAACTAAAATAATATCTTCTAAATATTCTTCTAAATATCTCCAAAAATATTTGAATAATTCCACACACGTTCACACCCTCATGAGTCTTCACCTGCCAAATCAAAACACAAATCACATTAAAACCCTCAAGACATTAAAATCCATATAACATTCCATTATTCCATAAAGTATAGTAGGAGAACACAAAGCTTACAAGTACCTCTTTGGAATTGAACCATAAACTAAGTGTTTATGAAGGTGAACAGATTGATGATCCTAAAGAGTATCAAAGTTTAATTGGTAGCTTGATATATGCTACTCACACAAGACTAGACATATCATATAATGTGGGCGTGCTTGATCAGTTCATGCCCTCACCTAGAAGGCCACACATGGATGCTACAAAGAGAGTACTCAAGTACCTCAAAGGGACACTTAATGACGGTATCTATTATCCTTAGTCTTTAGATTTGGATATCAAAATCTATTCAAATGCAGATTGGGTAGGAGCAAAGGATGATAAAAGAAGTACCTCTTGATACTTAGCATTTGTAAGTTCAAAATTGGTCTCATGGAGTTTCAATAAGCAACCAACAATTGCTTTATCTTCAATTGAAGCAGAATATAGAGGTCTAACTATTGCAACTCAAGAAGCAATATGGCTCAAGGAGTTGTACTCAGAGTTGCAAGTTCCAAACCTCACTTACTTGGAGATAATGTAAGTTCCATGCATTTGGCTACAAATCCAATTTTTCATGCAAGGACAAAGCACATAAAAATCCATTACCACTTTTTAAGAGAGAAGCTTATGGCAAAGGAAATTAACATCTCATTTGTTCTTACTAAGAAGCAAATAACAAACATGATGACAAAAGCACTTGATGGGATAAAGCTTTGTAGATTCAAAGTTATGGCAAGTATTCAACCTATCAGAGAATGAAGACTCAAGCATACTTTGGCTTGAAGGGGAGTTTTTGGAACATCAATCTTTCATTATGCGTGAGGAAGATATGCTCTACATCAAATCCATTATTTGGATTCTATGAATATGCCTTGAAGAATAGCACTTATGTGCACATATTTTCGTTGTATTAATTGGTTGATCACTCATGATCATTTCTTGTAGGGCTCAAGGTATTTACCTTTGTAAAGGAAAGACTAAAAGGCCTAAAAAACACGACTTGGAAGTGGTTGGGATTGATTCTCAATCAATCAATCAATCAAAAAGTAGATTTGATTTCAACTTTCTCTTTTCCTAGATTGAAGGAAATGATTCCAATAAATCTAAAGTAAAAAACCCGCTTAATTTCAAATTCTAATTCATGGAGAAAAGGCATGCCCATATCTTGAAGAGTATATATAAAGACTCCACAACATTTTTACATTAAGGAGATTGATGATTTGAAGCAATACATACAGTCTTTGATCATTGCTTGGTGCCATTTCTATTCTCTATTCCTTCTTCATCAGACTCAGTCAACTTGCAGAGAGTGTTGCTCTCTCTAAAGAGCTCCAAATCTAGTCTTTAAGCACTCAGTGGAAAGATATTATTGTCTAAGTTATGTATATAAATTTTTAGATCATTTGTTTCATTAATTTAAGAGAAATTCAAGTTTTTCAATCTCAAGTTCATTCTCTACACATCCCTGAAAAATCAAGATGACACCAGTTCAGTGCTAAGGTGATTGCTGCTTCTACAGTTGTTATAAATTAGGGGTTTTATGCATTATATCAAGTCCAACCCTATGTATGAAGCTCCCTTAAGAGGAATTTTTCCAATTGTTATTGTGCTGGCTGCTCTCAGCATTTCAAGTCACAACTTCCATCCATTTTTAGAAGGTTTTTGTGAGTTAGTCATAATGCAAGTTATCTGTTTTGCATCAACTTGTTCTTGTTGATGTTCCAAAGTATCTATTGGGTTTTATTGCACTAACCACAAGAGTACAAGGACTATATTACATATCCAAAGAGCTAGGGCTGGTCTTATGCTGGTTTGTTGGACCAATTTCACCACTTGACAACTCAACTTTCCAAGCCTCTCCAAGCTTGTCCAACTTTCATTTAGATAGAAGACGCACTTTAGGTTTTTGAGCATTTTCAGGATCTAAAATTGTAACATGGAGTTCAAAAAAAAACAACCTACAGTTGCACTATCCTCAAATGACGAAGAACATAGAGGATTGACCATAGCAACTCAAGAAGCTATTTGGCTAAAGGAATTGTATACATTCTTGGGACTTGTGAGTTCCAAACCTTGCATATTTTGAGACAACATAAGCTCAATGCACTTAGCAGAAATCCCTATATACCATTCAAGAACCACACATATAGAGGTTCATTATCACTTCATCAAGGAGAGACTTTTGGCAAAGGAAATTGATGTCTCTTTTGTTCCAATAGAGAAGCAAGTAGCAGATATGATGACTAAAGCTCTTGATGGAGTTAAGCTTTGTAGGTTCAAATCAATAGCAAGTATTCAAATTTTCAAAGAATGAAGACTCATGCATGCTTTAGCTTGAGGGGAAGTTGTTAGAACATCAAACTTACATCATGCTTGAATGAAGATTTGTATTATCAATTGGAGTGAGCCATAATGTCATTGTAGTTAGTATATTCTTCATTCTTTGTAAAATAGTCCATAAGTATTTATGGTTTCCAATTCTTTATTCTTGGTAAAGGATAAATAAGGAAAATTCAAAATCCACGAGATTGGAGGTTGGTGATCTTGATGATCAATCAACTACTTAAATCAAGTTTTGAACTTGATTCCCACTTTCCTAGGTCATAGGAAAAGTGATATTTAGTCACAATGAACTACCCCATGAGGAGATTCATACAAAATTTGAATGTAACACAGTCATGGGATCAACAAGGATTCTATATATAGACTCACAGGGATTTTTACAATATGTTAGATCAATACGTATTCACTTTTTACCTTCACTTTGCTCATCTTCTATTTCTCTACATCGTCATCTCCAAGGTCTCCTAACTTGTAAAGGCTGATTCTCACTCCACAGAGATCCAATGCTTATCAATAAGGGTTCCTTTGAAAGTCATTAGTGTCTATATTATGTGTAAACAGTTTTGTATCATTTGGTTAAGTAGATTGTGAGAAAAAAAGCATTCAAGCTCTCAGGGTCAATCTCTACACATCCCTAAAAAGTTGGGATTACCACTTATCAATGCTAAACTTATAATTGGAGCATAAATTGATTATAAATTGTGGTTTTAGCAAGTTACATGATTCATCCATAAATAGCAAGTTCCTTGAACTAGTCCATGTACAATCTATTTGTTTTGAATCAATCTTTTCTCATTGATCTTCCAAAGCACATAAGGTGTTGCATCCATTTGAAGCTCATAATGTATGTTAGACTCTCCAAAAGCAAAAGGGTAGGTCCTGTGTTGGTTAGCTAGACCAAACTTCAACACTTGCACGCTCATATTTCTAGTACTCAATCTTCTCCAAGCATTCATAGGATACAGATGCTAAAGGTAAATGGTATCAATTAGTGTTGATATATTTAGGTAGTGATGTGTTTGAACACACTTGGACCGTCGGGGCACTTTTTTCCCTCTTTAGGAGGTTTTTTTCCCTGGACTTGTATATACGCCTATTGCCCTAACCGGCTACTTATCTTTGTACATTCTAGTGGTAATATTTTTAGTATTGTGTGTTGAGCTCCAAGCTTCTTCTTCTTCCTTGTGCTTCTCGTGTGCTTCCGCAGACGTCTAACTCCAACAATTGGTATCAGAGAAGGTCGTCGCTTCATCTAGGGCATCGTCGACACCCCTTTGGGCACAGTCTCAGAATCGCATGAAATTTGGTATGTATACTCAAGGTGTTTCAGAGATCAAAATAGCTTTGTTGTGTGGTGCCGAAATCACGATCTGAGCTCGTTTTGGCCTCCGAATGCACTATCACAACACTTGTGCAGGCTATTTCATCTTTTTGTGCCAAAGGTATATACCAATTTCAGTTCGCCATTATAAGCGTCTTGAAGTCTGCATCAAGGTATTTTAGTCACCGGCCATGGCTGAAAGCAGTGATGTATTTCGTATGTTGGCTATTGAGGATAAGTTGGATGGTACCAACTACCCGTTATGGGCTTATATGATGCGACATGTATTGGTTGCAAAAGGACTGTGGAACATTGTGCAGGGTGTTGAAAAACATCCTATCACACCTGTAACTGTTACAACTGCAGGTATTGAAGCTGATGTAGAAGGTGTCGAAGATGATGATATTTTGCATATTCATGTTCGTGCTACAGTTTCTGCTACATCTACTGCAGAGCAAATTTGTTGGGATGGCAAGGATGCCCAGGCACATGCATTGATAGCTTTGTCTGTCAAACGTGCCATTATTCCTCACATTTGCTATTGCTTGGGATACACTTACCACATTGTACCAAGCTAGGAATGAGGCTCGTGTTGCTTACCTCCAAAAATAGTTGGAGAGTGAGCACATGAATGAAGGTGATTCTATGGACAATTTTCTAACAAAGATCAAAGACTTGAAGGAACAGTTGATTTCTGTTGATAAGGTTATACCAGATAGCTCACTTGTGCAGAATGTTCTGAATGGTCTTCCTGATTCATATCAAAGTTTTGCTTCTACTCTTCGGTTGATGATGAAAGGCAATCCAAATGCCTTGTCATTTGAGGAGTTCATCTCTGTTCTGTTGCAGGAGGATGAGTCCAAGCAGAATAGATCCATTATGCATGTTGTAGATTAAGCTTTCCTGGCTAGTCAGAAGGTTAAAGGAAAATGGAGCTCTTCAACTAGTAAGTAGAAATCTGCTAATTATGCACAATCGAAGAGGGAAGACAAAGATGAAGAGAAATCAGAAAAGTAGAAATTGTTTTGCAAGTACTATAAAGGAAATGATCATATCATAAAGAACTATCCAAAACTTGCTGCTAAAGAGGCAAAGAAGAAAGAGGCTGGAATGGTTGTTGCAGAGGCCTCTACACCAAAAATAGAGTATGCTAATCTTGTGGAGGAAGAAGAATGGGCGTCTACTACTGTTTGCAGTTTTGACCCATCTTCTCATGAGCAGTGCATGTCTGCAGTAGACTCAGATGTTTGGTACTTTGACAGTGGGGCGACCAAACATATTACCTCGCAGTGCAGTTTCTTCTCTTCACTCGAGTGTGCCCCTATAGGGAATAATGTTACATGCACCAACAACTCCTCTTATCCTGTTATGGGAGTTGGTAATCATTTTGACTATTGCTAGTGGTAGTTCTTTCACTTTGTCAGATGTTTTGTTTGTGCCAAGGATCAAGAAAAATATGTTATCAGTTTCTGCATTAGCCAAGATTGGCTTGGTTGTGAAATTTTTTGATGACAGATGTACAGTTCATGATCTGTCAAATGGCGACGTGATTATTGCTTCTAGCATTTTATGTTGTGGGTTGTATAAGCTCATAGACTATGAAAGATCTATAAATGATTTGGCATCTGAAGTACATGATTCTCAGGCTATGTCAGATGCAAAGCTTTGGCATGCACGCTTTGGTCATCTGAATTTTGCTAGTTTGCTATGCCTACAGAAATCTAAAATAGTGTCCTCTTTGCCCAAACTTGAGGCACCTGGAAAACATGTTTGTGAAGGCTGTATTTTGCGCAAAATGTAGCGTTCCTTCTTTCCAAAAGATGGTTTGGTTCGGGCTACTCAAAAATTGCAGCTTGTACATAGTGATGTCTGCGGTCCTATCCAGACACCTTCTTTTGGAAATTATCTTTACTTCGTGACTTTCATTGATGATTTTTCAAGGCATGCATGGGTATATCCATTGAAGTCAAAGTCCAAAGTGGTGTTCATGTGCTTCAAATAGTTTTTGGCTTTGGCTAAAAATCTATCAGCATGTAAAATGGGCAACCTCCAGAGAGGGAATAGATGTCATCTGATTTTAATGCATTTCTGGCTGAACGAGGAATAAAACACCAACAGTGCCATATACACCTCAACAAAATGGAGTTGCTGAATGAAAGAACAGATCACTCATGGAGATGGCGAGGTGTATGGTCAAGAATCAGGCTTTACCACATAGTTTCTGGCTTGAGGTTGTCATGTGTGCAGCATATGTACTTAACAGGTGTCCCACCAAAGCACTACAGTCTATCACTCCATATGAGGCTTGGCATGATTGCAAGCCATCTGTTGCTCATCTACGTGTTTTTGGTTGTTTGGCATATGCATTAGTGCCTGAACAACATCGCAAAAAAGTGGATGATAAAGCAGTAAAATGAATTTTTGTTGGGTAGAGTTTTGTAAGTAAAGGGTATTGTCTATATCATCCACAGACTAAATGCATTCTAGTTAGCCATGATGTTGTTTTTGTGGAAGATGCTATTCAACCATTGCTTTCATGTACTAAGGAGACATTTGTTAGCTCCAAAGACATGTATGATACTTTGCTTCCTCTTTTTACAGGTGGACAGTCTAGTGCTAGTCCTAATGAGGCAACTTCTCAGCCTTTGCAAGTTTCATGTGATGATGCAGATCGTCCCATTTCTGATGTAGATTTACATGATGCACTTATTGATGAGAGAGTTGATATTGAGGAGGCAGAAACTATGCCAAAATGGCTGGTGCAGACTTTGCATGATAGCAAATTAGATGCACCTTTGTCATATCATACTCGATCAGGCTCTCATAGTGCCTCTTTTGCATCAGATTGCTATGCTATGGCTTCATCTAGTCTCTGTGATGAGACTAAGCCTGTTTCGTATGATGAAGCACAAAATTTAGAAAATTGGATGGCTGCTTTGCAATCTGAATATGATGCTATAATGAAGAATGGTACTTGGTCTTTATGTAACTTGCCTCCTGGCAAGAAGGCCATTGACACTAAGTTGAAAGTAAACCTGATGGTACAGTTGACAGGTATAAGGCTAGGCTTGTTGCAAAGGGTTATGTGCAGGAAAGAGGCATTGATTTTGATGAGATCTTTGCACCTACTTGCTGAATGACTATTGTTCATAGCATTTGTGCACTTGCAACTCATCATGGTTGGAATGTACATCAGTTGGATATCAAAACAACATTTTTGAATGGTGACTTGCATGAAGAAGTGTATTTTTTGAGCCCCGTGTCTTTGTGCAGAAAGGGCACGAGAACCAGGTGTCCAGGTTAAAGAAGGCATTATATGGTTTAAAGCAAGCACCACGTGCTTAGTACGAAAAGACACATGCCTATCTATTTGCACATGGTTTTGAGAACAATCCAACTGAAAGCACCTTATATGTTAAGCGTGCTAATGATGTACTTTTGATCATTGTGGTTTATGTTGATGACATGCTGCTCACTAGTCCTCATGAGAGGCATATTGCTGATTTTAAGGCTGATTTGCATGCCTCATTCGAGATGTCTGAGTTGGGGCATTTGCATCACTATTTGGGCATTCAGTTTATGCACGTTGATGGTGGCTTTGTGTCAAACAAAATATTTTGACACATTATTGCAGTGTTTTGGCCTTGAAGACTGTAAACCTATTGCCACTCCTATGGAGATAGTTTTACGATTGAGTCTTCATGATGCTGGAGATGCATTTGATGATGTTCTCTATCAGCAGGCTGTTGGATGCTTGATTTACTTATGCATTACTTGGCTAGATATTCAGTTTGTTGTCTCACAGATGAGCAGGTTTATGCATTTCCCAGGAGTCAAGCATTGGCAGGTGGTTAAGCGCATCTTTCGCTACTTGAGTGGTACTCGGCTACTTGGGTTGTTTTATCCAAAGGGGGGATCACTACCGCCAGATTTGCATGCTTTTTCTCACTCTGATTGGGTTGGTTGCTATGACACTCATGTGTCCACTAGTGGCTTTTGCTTTATGCTTGGTAGCTCATGTATATCTTGGTTGAGCAAGAAGCAGCCTACTGTGGCCATTGCCAATTGTGAGGTGGAGTATAGGGCAGCTTTCACAGCGATTGTTGAGTGTGTGTGGCTCAGACGCCTTATGGCTGATTTGGGTGTTGGTCAATCTTCTGCCACCACCATCTTCACTGACAGTCAGAGTGCATTGGCAGTTGCAAGGAACCTGTGTTCCATGCTCGCACTAAGCACATTGAGGTGCATTATCATTATGTCAGGGAGAGGTTCTCTACTGGGGAGATCAGCTTGGCATATGTGCCCACGCAGGAGAACATTGTAGACCTTTTCACAAAGGCTCTGCCTAGGGAGAAGTTTGAAGCTTTCTGCAAAGCTTTGGGCTTACTTCCTTTTGTGGAGTGATTTCCACATAGCTTGGCACTTCCTTATACATGAGTGCTAGCTCCTTGTTCACCGCATCACTCCCAGGGTGGGATTTGTTGATATATTTAGGTAATGATGTGTGTGAACACACTAGGACCGCTAGGGCACTTTTTCCCTCTTTAGGAGGTTTTTTCCCCCGGCTTGTATATACGCCTATTGCCCTAACCAGCTACTTATCTCTATACATTCTAGTGGTAATACTTTTAGCATTGTGTGTTGAGCTCCAAGCTTCTTTTTCTTCCTTGTGCTGCTCGCGTGTTTCCGCAGACGTCTAACTCCAACAATTAGAACCAAACTATCCTTCAAACACTAGTTGAAATCCCATTTGTACTGATCACTCTAGTGCAAAAACTAATTACATAAAGAAAGATCTATTCAAAGACAGCAATGCATAAAAGATGCACCTGCTTCTAAAGTTCCATGCTACATATGTGGCGATGAGTTTAATCAAATGACAAAGAAAATTCTTCACCTCTTCAATCCCTCAATCTGGATCCATCTACTGAACATGAGTTTAATCAAATGAGAAAGAAAATTCTTCACCTCTTCAATCCCTCAATCTGGATCCATCTACTGTAAAGAAGAAGAAGAAAAGGATCTTGACTTGAAAGCAATGTGAGGAGAAAATTAATTAAAAATGGTAGAAGAAAGTAGGAATCTAGAAAAGGAGTTACAAGAGGCATACATTGAGGTTTCTAAAGAAAAATTGGTAGCATCCAAGGAAAAGAACACTTTTAAGAAGATAAAAGCAAGTTCCATACTTGTTGGTATGCTCCCTAAGGACTTAGAGATGATGCTAAAAGCATTTGAGGCAAGGGTAAAAAATGTTCCTAATGTAGAACCACGCCACTATTGTTAACATGATGCCCAATTAGAGAAAGAAACGATCAACATGTGAAAAAAACTCATTGAGTTTCCACAAGGGATTCTTGAGGAAGCTAGCCTTCTCAAGGAGAAAGCACAGACATTTGTAGTTTAAAAGTCTAACCTTACTTCAGTGATGGATCCAAAATTACACTATGCACAAAGCCACAACTATGGGAAAATGGTCAAACATGTGTACCCAATATCCACTAAGTCAAAACCTTTAGAATCTAAGCCTAAATCAAATATTTTTGACTATGATGCAAGTGCCAAACGACAAAGTAGGAGAATAAAGTGAAGGAGATGAGGGCAATACTTGCCTATCTATCTTGTTCAATGGGCACACTACAAAAGCAATTTAAGATAATGGAGTAGGCGTAGCGATAGTTCAGGCACTAATGCATATGCCAGGCAACCAAAAACACGCAAGTGAGTAGCATATGGCTTACGACCATGCCAAGCCTCATATGGAGTGTTAGACTGCAATGCTTTAGTGGGACACTTGTTAAGTACATATGCTGCACACATAACAGCCTCAAGCTAGAAACTATCTAGTAAAGATTGACTCTTGACCACACACGTCTCCATCTCCATAAGTGACTCATTCTTCCTTACAACAACTCCATTTTTTTGAGGTGTATACAACATTGTACACTGATGTCTTATCCCACGTCCAGTCATAGATGCATTAAAGTTAGAAGACATATACCCCCCCCAATCAGAATGGAGGGTGCCCATTTTACATGCTGGGGGATTTTCATCCAAAACCAAAAACTGTTTGAAGCACATAAACACTTCGGACTTTGCTTTCAATGGATATAACCATGCACGCCTGGAAAAATTTTCAAATGACATCGCCATCTGACAGATCATGAACTGTACATCTCTCATCAAAAAAATTCACAACCAAGCCAATCTTGGCTAAAGTTGAAACTGATAACATATTCTTTTTTATCCTGAGCACAAATAAAGCATCCCACAATGTAAAAGAACTACCATCAGCAATGGTCAAAATGATCTTACCAACTCCCATGACAAGATAAGAGGAGTTGTTGGCGCATGTGATAGTATTCCATATAGGGGCAGGCTCGAGTGAAGTGAAGAAACTGTGTCGTGAGGTAATGTGTTTGGTTGCCCCACTATCAAAGTATCAAACATCCAAGTCTACTGCAGACATACATTGTTCATGAGAAGATGGGTCATAACTTCAGACATTAGTAAATGCTCATTCTTTAGTCTACATAAGATTAGTAGACTCTAATTTCGGTGTATAGGTCTCTACAACAACCATTCCAACCTCTTTCTTCCTTGCCTCTTTAGTAGCCAGTTTTGGACAACTCTTTATGGCATGATCATTTCCTTTACAATATTTGCAAAACAATTTCTGCTTTTCTGTTTTCTTCGCGTCTCTGTCATCCTTCTTTGATCGTGCAGAATTAGTAGATTTCTACTTACTAGTATAAGAGCTCCATTTACCTTTGCCCTTTTGACTAGCTAGGAAATCTTGATCTACAACACACATAAAAAGACCTATTTTGCCTAGAGTAGTCTTCTTGCAACAATATAGAAACTAACTCCTCAAAAGTTAAGGCATTTGGATTGCCTTTCATCATCAATCAAAGAGTAGAAGCAAAATTCTGATATGAATTGAGAAGACCATTCAGAACAGTCTGCACAAGTGAACTTTTAGGTAAGAGTTCATCAGTAAAAATCAATTGTTCCTTCAAATCTTTGCTCTTCTTCAAAAAAATGTCCATTGAATCTCCTTCATTCATGTGCTCTTCTCCAACTCTTTTTGGAGATAAGCAACACGAGCCTCATTCCTTGCCTAGTATAAAGTGGTACGTGTATCCCAAGCATCCTTAGGTGTTCTACAAGAGCAAATGTGAGGAATAATGGCACGTTTGACAGACAAGGCTATCAATGCATCTGCCTTAGCATCTCTGCCATCCCAACAAATTTGCTCTATAGTAGGTGTAGCAGGAACCGTAGCAGGGGACAGGAACATGAAGAATATGGCCATCTTCAATGTTGTTTGCATCACCTTCAACAACTATGTTTGTAGGTGTAATAGGATGCTTTTCAACACCCTACACAATATTCCATAGTCCTTTTGCAACCAATACATGACGCATCATATAAGCCCATAATGGGTAATTGGTACCGTCCAACTTATCCTCAACAACCAACATGCGGAATACATCATTGCTTTCAGCCATGGCCACCGACTAAAATAGCTTGATGTAGAAAAATGATTGTATCTCAAAAATTTGAACAGAACTACCCTATCAAGTTGTGCTAAGCTTGTAGCATACTTCAAGATGCTTATACTGGCAAACCAAAACTTGTATATATCTTTGACACACAAAGACAAAATTGTTTGCACCACATCATGATGTCGGCACCACATAGAGAAGTTGTTTTGAACCGTCCAACTTATCATCAACAACCAACATGCGGAATACATCACTGCTTTTAGCCATGGCCACCGACTAAAATAGCCTGATGCAAAAAAATGATTGTATCTCAAAAATTTGAACAGAACTACCCTATCAAGTTGTGCTAAACTTGTAGCAGACTTCAAGATGCTTATACTGGCAAACCAAAACTTGTATATATCTTTGACACAAAAAGACAAAATTATTTGCACCACATCATGATGTCGGCACCACATAGAGAAGTTGTTTTGAACCCCTAATCACTTTGAGTATGCTCACCAAATTTTATGTGATTTGGGACTATGACCGGAAGGGTGTTGACGATGCCCTAGATGAAGTGGCAACTTGCTCTAATACCATTTTTTGGAGTTTGAGATCTGTAGAAGCATGCGAAGAACACAAGAAGAAGAAGAAGCTTGGGGTACAACACACAATACTGAATGTATTACCACTGTAAGCCGCCGGATTGGCATTCTGTATTTTCATAATTCCTATATTTTCCTACCCCGCATGAACCGAAAGGTCATTGTGAAGAGATGTATCTGCTTATCAACTAATGAAAAGACATTGCGGTGACGCTCCGATAATGACAAGCGGGATCGCCGGACTGTCTGTCTGGGCGATTGCGGTCTGTGGAGAAGCCGTAGTGCAGTATTCGAGAATTCTGAGTATTGTCGTCCTTACCTTTGTTTAATTTCATTAATTTGTGATTAACACATAAGGTTCTATTGTCGATATTCGTCTGTGCGACGGTAATCAGTAATTGCTACATGACGCACTGTAAACAGTATTAACCTGAGTATGAACAGTAAATCTGTGAGTCTTGACAACAATTCGTATTAAACAAAGTTTTGAATGTTAACGTACTGCGATTTGAATAAGTTAATTGGGAAAATCAAGTTACAGGGCTTCTGATTTATCAGACCCCTACCACTCCCAAGAACCCGAAAGAACTTAAAATGCCTGTAATGTAAATGTGCATTTTAACACTGGCGCCGTCTGTGGGAAAGTGGCACAGAACTGTGAATAATCAGTAAGGTGGAGTAGTACGTAAGTGGTGCAGAGGTGATATATGCCGGTTACTCAGTCCGGCGAGCTCCGAAGTACAGGAGAGACCAGCATCCCTGGACAGTACCAAATTTGTTAGGGACACCCCCAGTCGGTAGAAGCATAGACCGGTTAAGTCCAGTTGTCGAAGGAACAGAGTCTGTTAGTAGCGATTCCGGTAGAATTCCGGTGACATAGGAGGAAATTCCGGTAGATTCCGATGTAATTTCGGTAAAGTCTGCAGAAGGTACAGTAACTTCGGAGTGTACAGGGACACAGTGCGTAGTTGACCCGACACCGTCTGGTCAGGATTCGAACTTTTCCGAGGATAAAGTGGTGTTACCCAGAGAGATCATTGCCGGTGAAAGAATACCCTGTTTTGGGGAAAATTGGACAAATTCCGGTGATAGTTCGGTCCCAGTTGCAGGGAATTTACAGTTTTCCGGTGAGAGTGTGATACTTCCTGGTGAGTCTTCATTTCGGACACCACTGTTCGGGGCAAATTTGCCTACCTGGGATATCCAAGTTGAGGATAGGTTCTTTGATTTGGAGATCCGTAAGAGACTAAACGCTATTTTCAAGCCGGAAGGTGAGCAGTCTGACCATACAGACTCCGAAGGTCAAGAAACGCCACCTCAGAACTCAAGAGATAGCAACGGTACCACGGCTAGCACCATGAGTGGTCAACAGCAGTAGCAGCAACAGCAACAACAACAGCAGCAACATCAACAGCCCCTTCCACTGCGACCAGTTCCAACAAGGGTAACTTACACAAAGTTTGGTGGATTTCTAGGTGACGACCCTGATGCCCATGTGCGTACTTTTGAGATAAGTTATGTCGTGCTAAACCATCCACCCGATCCGGCATACAAGGCCATCGTATTTCAGTCAACATTAGTCAATGAAGCAGCAAGATGGTTAACAGAGTATGATATCAACCATTTCATTACCTATGAGGGGGTAAGGGATGCGTTTTTATAGAGGTTCCGGCTGAAGAAAAATCCTGCCGAAATCTTCAATTACTTGCAGAACAATAGGCAGAAGCCGCATCAGACTGTTCAGGAATATGCCACATTATTTAGAACTCATTTAAGACAATTGCCTCCGGAACATGCTAATTTACCGGATGATGTTATAACCCAGTGGTTTATTAATGGTTTGACCCCACAGCTAAGACAAATCATGATCATCCGCTGTGTGGGAGCTATGACACTGGATGCTATTATCGCGATGGCCCTGCAACTAGAGCATAAGGTTGGAGGATTCACCAAAGACTTGGAGTGGTTGAAGGCCAGTAAAAATGATACAGATGATCCGGCTAAACAGATGTATTGCACTAAGTGCAAAAATCCCGGGCACACCAGTGCCACCTGTGCCCTTAATCAGATGTATTGCGCCATCTGCAATATCACCGGACACTCAACCGAAAATTGTGCGTATAATGCCAAAGTGCAGGGACGAGGAGCTGTAAATGCCATTATACAGGAACCAGGACAGTCGGCAACCCACTACGTGCCACTGCAGATGCAAAACAATCAGTTGCAAGGATACATAACTTACCTAGGACAACGGAATACCAACTTTAATACAAATCGCTAGCAGACAGGCACATCACCGGAAAGTACTTCTCTGCCACCACCTCGATGTCACTTTTGCGGTGAGCTTGGCCACATCTGGAGATTCTGCAAGGATGCAGCCGAATATGATAAAAGAAAAAAAGAGCATCAAAACCCGATGACCAACATGGTCTATATCTCACCAGTGGAATCACAAGCAGCAATGGTTCAGACAAGATCCAGTAAGCAATTGCAACCTGCAGCTGAGGTGTTTGAACCTGGCATCCGAGAACAGCATGAAATGTATACCAAAGCCAGCCAATGGACCACCAAAGAGCCTACCGTGTTCCCCGATCCAATTCCGGTGACACAGGCCCCCCTGCCAAAGGAGCGAGCGTATGAACAAGACTGTACTCCAGTAATAGGAGAATCATCATCAGAATCAGTGAAGAGTACAACTCAAACAGAGCAGGTATGGGATATTCTCTCTAAGGCTTCAATTACACTCCCCTTGGGGCAGCTACTCGCCTTGGTGCCCGGAGTTAGGCAGCAGTTTCAACAACAAGTTAGTCCGGGATCTCCCAGTACTCCAGCCACTGCAACAATACAACCCGAAACTGATTCTACGGTGGATCATTTTGTCCCCTTAATCACTGTCTGGCATAAAAATCACAAGATTACGCAAGTGCTAATTGATGGTGGTTCCGGTGTGAACATAGCAACTGCAGCTCTGCAAGAAGTTAGGGTGGACCCAAATCGAGCCCTTTCAATTCTTTGTTAGAATGGCAGATCAATCCCGAGTCCATCCGGTGGGACTCGTAAGGAATATCCCGATTACTCTACAGGGCACCACGGTCAAAATGACTTTTGTAGTCTTAGAACTACCAGAATCTAGCCTCGATTACAATCTCCTTTTCGGTCGACCATGGTTGAAACAGGCTAAAGTCATACAGGATTGGTCAGCGCAGGAATTGACTTTCAAAGATAATCACCGTAAATATGTTGTCAAACTAGATGCCATTCAACCCTGTGAGCTTCATGCCAGGCCCTATGTAGCAGAGCCGGTCCACATGTTGGATGGCTTATCTGACGACGAAGAAGAAGCGTTTTCGAATAACAATAAAGATCTGATTTCCTTAGGTACTGTAGATCTGCAATCTGTCGCAGACAACTAGAGTCCGATAGCCTGTATGGTTGTTCCCGTGACTGGAGACACGGATGTAGATGATAATGTTGCTATGGATGAAGCCACTCTGCAACAACTTTTACAGCCAGTTGACGATCCGGGGAAACCTCGTCAATTCTATGTCCCGGAAGACCAGTTAGTAACCTATAATTTGGGTGATGAAAGCAACCCACATCCTGTTAAGATTAAGGCAGGATTGTCCGAGGCATTTCAAGAAGATTTGATCCGACTCCTGCGTGAGTTTTCTGATGTTTTTGGGTGGGACAATCGGGATATGAAAGGTCTGGATCCGCGGATCTATCAACATCGGGTCGTGCTCAAACAAGACGCAAAGCCAATCAAACAATCCAGTTACCGAATGAACCCCAATTATGCAGCACAGGTCAAAGCAGAACTCGATCGGTTGTTGAAGGTGGGATTCATTGTACCAATCAAACACACTGAATGGATCTCTCCAATCGTGATTGTTCCAAAGAAAAATAAACAGCTCCGGATCTGTGTGGATTACCGGAAATTGAATGCAGCCACATTACCTGATCCATTTCCTCTCCCCTTTCTTGATACAATGCTTGACAGAGTAGCTGGACACGAGATGTATTCCTTTTTGGACGGCTACAGTGGTTATAACCAGGTCAAAATGGCTGAACAAGACATACCGAAAACAACTTTCATTACAAACTGGGGTGTTTTTGCTTGTACAGTCATGTGGTTTGGGTTACGGAATGCTCCCAGCACATTTCAACGTTGTATGCAAGAAGTTTTCTTACCCTACCTAACCACTTTTATGCAAGTCTATTTAGATGACTTCTCCTTATTCGGCAAGATTGCGGCGCACCTGTATCATTTACGGTGTTGTTTTGAGAAATGCCGTGAATACCGACTCTGCCTGAACCCGTCAAAATCTGTTTTTGCGGTGTCTTGTGGTAAACTCCTTGGACATATCATATCGGCACAAGGTATCCAAGTTGATCCAGACAAAGTCGCAGCTGTGTTGGAAGCACCCGTTCCTACAATGCCGAAAGAGGTTATGCGCTTCTTAGGTCAAATCCGGTGGCATGGCAGGCATCTACGGTGGCTCACCCATTTAGCAACACCACTAAATCGGCTAATGACTAGTACTCCACGACAGTTCGAATGGACTCCGGAATGCCAAACCTCCTGATTGGGAATGCCCATTCCATGTCTTTGTAGATGCATCGGATATAGCCATTGGCAGTGTTTTAATGAAGCAAACGGACAAATGGTTTCGGCCTGTTTACTATGCAAGTCGCCGACTCGCTCTTGCGGAAAGGAATTATTCTATGACTGAACGAGAATGCCTCGGATTGGTATATTCTGTAAAGAAATTCAGGCATTATTTGCTAGGCCAAAAATTCACCTTTCACGTGGATCATGCTGCACTTGTATATCTGGTCCGGCAGCAACATTTAGGTGGTCGCTTGGCTCGTTGGGTCTTATTGCTACAAGAGTTCGACTGCGAGGTGATTCATCGACCAGGTACAGCCCATGCCTTAGCAGACTTTCTCTCTCGGTTGGATTCCGGCGAAGCTCCGGTGGGCGTTGACGATACCACACTAGCAATTTACGCTGCTGAACCAGCTCGTGATGAATCTCCCGGACATCCTGAGCAGCCTACCTATTATGATACGTTGTTAACTTTCCTGACTGATGGATGTCTTCCTCTTCATACACCTCCTGCTATGCGACGGAAAATTGCAGTTTATAGTCACCGATTCCGGTTGCTGGTAGGACAGTTGTACTATATGGACCACACTCGTGTATTACTTCATTGCATTCCGCCACATGAAGTTTGTTGCAGATCTCATTCATCGAAAGATTTTGCAAAGTGGGCTTTGGTGGCCAACCATGTATAAAGACGTACTTCAGTTTGTGCAGCACTACGACACTTGTCAACGGGCTGGACAGCCATTACAGAGACACTTTTTTCCTCTACAACCTGTATTACCTTTGGAACCTTTTCAGAAGTGGGGTCTTGATTTTATTGGATGAATCACACCTCCAGCGACCCTTAGCAATAATCGCTACATTCTGACCTGCATAGATTACGCTACCAGGTGGGCAGAAGCTTGGGCCTTACGGTCCGCTACAGCTGTTTCGCTGGCAAAATGTCTAATAAAGGATGTTTTTCTGCGTTATGGATTACCTCTGGAACTTGTGACGGATCAAGGAACACACTTTGTTAACAATTTAATGCGAGTACTAACGCACACTTTTCAAATTCTGCATAAATTCAGTTCACCGTACTATCCTCGTGCTAATGGCTTAGCTGAAAGTACCAACAAGACGCTATTGAGTATGCTTCATAAATTGATCGTGGAATCACCAGAAAGATGGGATCAGTTACTACCTGCAGTCTTATGGGCATACCGGACTACATACAAAGTTGCAACCGGACTGACTCCTTTCAAGCTTGCTTATGGGTTGGAAGCAATCGCGCCGATGGAGCTCGTAGTGCCAAGCTTACGTGTGGCTCTCACTCAGAAATTACTACCCGAAGACTCTTTGTCCTTTCGGTTGGACACCCTCAGAGATTTGGATGAACAGTGTTGGCAAAGCTTCCTCACTCTTCAAGAAGTTCAGTTGCGGCAAGCCCGTACCCATGATCGGTTCCTCAAAACGCCAGTTTTTACGGTGGGCCAACTTGTGCTGTTTTATAATGCTAAATCAAATCGTGCTGTTGGGAAATTTAAATTACGGTGGTTTGGTCCTTACCAGATTAGTGAGCAAGTGGGACCAGCTACTTTTCGGTTGACTACCTTGACCGGAGTTCCTCTTCCTAAAGTGATCAATGGTTCAAAGCTGCGGCCGTATCACCAAACACCTGATTCTCACTGACGTGTTCTTCATTTTTTTCGCTTGTCACTTATTTTCTTTTTATTTTTGCGTGTTAATTGAATAAAGACTGTAAAGCTCCTTGTTTTGATACATAATCATGATTAATCGCCGCCTTGTGTTATTGATTCTGCTCATGCATGCACGCCGTAATTATGAAGGTTATCATCTCAACATCGCGCGATGATTAAGGGTTTCCAATCACTTCCCATTGTCGATTGTCTACTTAATCCTCTTCTTTTCCGTGTTAATCGCTATTGTGTCTGTGTGTTCTGTGCGTTGTGTTTCCTGTGTTTATCGTGTATTCGTGTTCTTGTGATTTCGCGTGCGCATCATGGAAGCTTTAGCCAAGTTTGCTACCTTTCGTGACGGACTCCCTCATGATGTGAGTGAGTTCTTGCGTATCCGCGGCCTGTTGAACTTCGCTGAATTGCCTTGGCATTCAGTGGAGTGTCACCCTTATTATGCACAGATTATTGCAGCCATTGCCGCCACCCCTACTACCGAGCAGAATTGGCCGATTACACGTTTACCATCTCGTGTCGTAATCACATTAGCATCATTCGCTGCAGCATTTCGTTTGCCTCAAGAAGGTGTGGAGAATGGTCCTCTCCTTCCTATTGCCACCATGGTCGAATTATTCCCACGGTCCTCCTCGAATGAGTACGCCATTTTGTGTCGCCCTGACCCTAAACGTACCGCCTTACAATTTCTCGTTGCTATCCTTAATTTACAGAAACGTACTTACAGGATTTCATGCCCATTTTATTCGATGATTGACATGGCTTCTCGTGAGTTTGTTAATTTCGCCTCGTTCTATTTCTGACGCATTCACCGTGAATGCGTTATGGTTATTAAGCACGTTAACAAGGGAGAGCTTCCGCGTTCGCGTTTACCACATATGCTTACCTTTCTGTTCCCAGCCATTCAAGCCGCACAACCCCCTCCAAGAGCTCCAATCTTGTACCATGAAGAATTTGCCCTAGTGCTCGAAGATACAGAAGATGATGATGAAGATCTCTTCCAACTCCTTCGCCGGAAATGCAGATGGATAAGCCTCTCTAAGAGTCAAGTACAAGGCTCCACCGCCAGACATGAAGAAGAGGTTTTCCACGACACTGCCACTTCAATCCATGTGGAATCTTCTGGTCCTTCTTCTCCGAATAAGCAGCAGAAACAAAGTGCGTCCGCCACCGCATCTGACGCAATTTCTTCTAAGGAGGAATCTCAGCAGCAGACCCAAGTTGATGTGCAAGCCTGTGTTGCTGAGATGGTAAATGAAGTAATTACCTTGGTTGATGTTGTAATTGACCGGACTGAAGTGACTACGCAGCAACCTACTGGAATAGTGTTGGTGCCCAACAGTCTTATACTCACTCCTCCACCAATGCCTCCGGTCGAGCCCATTGTCCCCATTCAACCTATTATCCCTGAAGCACCGGATTCCTCATCCTCTTCGCCTAATTATTCTCCACCATCTTCCCACCACCTCTTATCAGCCTCTTCATCCCAACCACTTCCTCCTCCTCTTCTTCCTCCGATTCCTATGTTTACAGAATTAGAATCGATGGGTCATATGTTGATCCAATTCTCACAGCAACTACCGATGCAACTCAGAATGGTCACTGATAATATTCGTCAAGAATTGCAGCATAAAGTCGATATTCTAGAAGCAGATATTACTCCATTGCAAGAAGAAGCGGATGCAGTTAAGGCAGAAAATCATGCCCTGCACGTACAGATTCAGCACCTTCAAGCGCAGATTACCAAACAGGATTCTTTGGTTGATCAAAGAGATGCTGTGCTGGCTGATTCAAGAGCCAAAGATGATTTATTAAGTGCTTGTGATGCAGAGATTATCCAGTTAAAATAGTTAGTTCAGGATAAAGAGCATGCTCGTGTGGCACTTGGGAATCTATTGGAAGAAACGCGAGTATAGCTTGATGAAGTCGTACAGCGAGGACAGGAGATGGTTGTTTAGCCAAGTAGACTAATGTCGAACTTCAGAACGCAAATGCCAATTTGTTTGAAGCAAATTCTGCTCTTAAATCCCAGATGACTTTAACCGCTCAACTTCAGAAGGAAGCAGTAGGGATTCGAAAGGAAAGAGATGCTTATTACCGGACAATTCAATATCAATCTCAGGAGTTGGAGAGACGAGAGAAACAGTTGGGTGCTCAAGCAGACCGTTTATCCCGAATAGATAAACAGATTGAAGACATGAAATTGAGTCGTGACGCAACCCTTGCAAATGATTTCTACCTGCAAGAGGCATTTTTGCAGACACAGGCTGACATCTTAATGATTCAAGTGATTACCGCAAGCTCTGTTCGTACTGACGCACAGTTAATCGAACCAGAAACTTTAAAATTGATGCTGGATTCTCTGAAGCAGAAGATTTCCCAAACTTTTAAATTAGCTCGCACCATGTATCTACAGGGTATAGTAGATGAGCCCTAAATTTTGTTTCCATTGCGGGTTCAAGTCCACCGTGCGTGCCAGTGTAAGCCGCCGGATTGGCATTTTGTATTTTCATAATTCCTATATTTTCCTATCCCGCACGAACCGAAAGGTCGTTGTGAAGAGATGTATTTGCTTATCAACTAATGAAAAGACATTGCGGTGACGCTCCGATAATGACAAGCGGGATCGTCGGACTATCTGTCTGGGCGATTGCGGTCTGTGGAGAAGCCGTAGTGCAGTATTCGAGAAGTCTGAGTATTGTCGTCCTTACCTTTGTTTAATTTCATTAATTTGTGACACATAAGGTTCTGTTGTCGATATTCGTCTGTGCGACGGTAATTAGTAATTGCTATGTGACGCACTGTGAACAGTATTAACCTGAGTATGAACAGTAAATCTTTGAGAGGACCAACCAGAGTCTTGACAGCAATTCGTATTAAACAGAGTTTTGAATGTTAACGTACTGCAATTTGAATAAGTTAATTGGGAAAATCAAGTTACAGGGCCTCTGATTTATCAGACCCCTACCACTCCCAAGAACTCGAAAGAACTTAAAATGCCTGTAATGTAAATGTGCATTTTAACACCACTAGAATGTACAAAGATAAGTGACCCATTAGGGCTATAGGTGTATATACAAGCCGAGGGAAAAAACCTCCTAAAGAGGGAAACAAGTGCCTCGGGAGTCCTAGTGTGTTCACACACATCACTAGCTAAATATATCAACAATATTTTTGGCACAAAAGGATGAAATTGTATGCATAGTCACTGTGATAGTGCATTCAGAGGTTGAAACAGGCTCATATCAAAATCTGGATGCCACATAGTGAAGCTAATTTGAACTCCTAATTCCCCCGAGTATGCTCACCAATGTTTGTGTGATTCTGAGATTGTGACTGGAGGGGTGTTGATGACACCATAGATGTGTTGGAGTTTGAGGTGTACGGAAGCACGAGGACAACACAAGGAAGAAGAAGAAGTGTGGAGCACAACACACAATACTAAAATGTATTACCAAGAGGATGTAGAAAGATAAGTTACACGTTAGGGTTATACACATATATACAAGCCGAGGGAAAAAACCTCCTAAAGAGGGAAAAAAGTGACGCGGCAGTCCTAGTGTGTTCACACACATTGTTACCTAAATATATCAACAAATCGCCCCTGGGAATGATGCAGTGAATCAGGAGGTGGGACTCATGTATAAGGAAGTGCCAAGCTATGTGGAATCAATCCGCAAAAGGAAGCAACCCAAAGATTTGTAAAAAGCTTCAAACTTCTCCCTGGGCAGAGCCTTTGTGGAAAGGTTTGCAATGTTCTCCTGTGTGGGCACATATGCCAAACTCATAATGATAGTGCACCTCAATGTGCTTAGTGCAAGCATGGAACACAGGGTTCCTCACAACTGCGAATGCACTTTTATTGACAATGAAGATGGTGGTGGCAGAAGACTAACCAACACCTAGATCAACCATAAGGCCTTTGAGCCACACACACTCAACAGTCATTGTGAAAGATGTCCTATACTCAGCCTCACAACTAGGAGTGGCCATAGTAGGCTGCTTCTTGCTCAACCAAGATATGCATGAACTACGAAGCATGAAGCAAAAACCACTAGTGGACACACGACTGTCATAGCAACCACCCCATCAAAGTCAAAAAAAGCATGTAAATCTGGTGGTAGTGTTCCCCCCTTGGGTTAAAACAATCCAAGTGGTCGGGTACCACTCTAGTAGCAAAAGATGCACTTAACTGCCTGCCAATGCTTGACACATGGGCAATGCATAAACCTACTCATCTGTGAGACAACAAATTGAATATATGGCCAAGTAATGCATAAGTGAATCAAGCATCCAATAGCTTGGTGATAGAGAACAACATCAAATGCATCTTTAGCATCATGAAGACTCAACTGTAAACCTGTTTCTTAGGGGTGGCAATAGGTTTGCAATCTTCAAAGCCAAAATGTTGCAATGATGTGTCAACATATTTTGTTTGACACAAAGTTATTCCACCATCAACTTGCATACACTGAATGCCCAAATAATGGTGCAAATGCCCCAAATCTAATATCTAAAATGAGGCATGCAAATTAGCCTTAAAATCGGCTATATGCTTCTCATGAGGACCAGTGACTAGCATGTCATCAACATAGACAACAATGATAAGAAGCACATCATGTGCATGCTTAACATATATAGTGCTCTCAGTTGGACTCTTCTCAAAACCATGTGCAATCAGGTAGGCATGTATCTTTTCATGCCAAGCACGTGGTGCTTGCTTCAAATGATATAATGCCTTTTTCAACTTGCACACTTTGTTTTCATGCCGTTTTTGCACAAAACCAAGGGGCTGAAAAACATACACTTCTTCATGTAACTCACCATTCAGAAATGCAATTTTAATGTCCAATTGATGTATGTTCCAACCATGATGAGTTGTTAGTGCACAAATTCTGCGAATAGTAGTCATTCCGCATCTAGGAGCAAAGGTCTCATCAAAATCAATGCCTCTTTCCTGAGGATAACCCTTTGCAATAAGCCTAGCCTTATACTTGTGAAGTGTTCCATCATGCTTATGCTTCAACTTGTATACCCACTTAGTGCCAATGGCCTTCTTACCAAGAGGCAAGTCACATAAAGACCAAGTACCATTCTCCATAATAGCATCATATTCTGATTGCATAGCAGCCATCCAATTTTTTTAATTTTGTGTTGAATCAAACGAAATAGGCTCATTCTCATCACAAAGACTAGAGGCAGCCATAGCATAGCAATCTGATGCAAAAAAAGCACTATGAGAGCCTGAACAAGTATGATATGACATAGGTGCTCTAATTTGCTATCACGCAAAGTTTGCACCAGCGATTTTGGCATAGTCTTTGCCTCCTCAAAATCACCTCTCTCATCAACAAGTGCATCATGTAAATCTGCATCTAAAATGGAATGATCTGCATCATCATATGAAACCTGTAGAGGCTAAGAAATTGCCTCATTTGGACCAGCATTAGACTGTGCACCTGTAAAAAGAGGAAGCAAAGTGTAATACATATCTTTGGAGCTAACTGATGTCTCCTCAGTACATGAAAGTAATGGTTGAATAGCATCTTCCACAAAAAAAACATCACGACTAACCACAATGTGTTTAGTCTGTGGATGATACAAATGATAGCCTTTGCTTTCAGAACTGTACCGAAATAAAATACATTTCAGTGCTTTATCATCCAATTTCCTGCATTGTTGTTTAGGCACTAATGCATATGCCACACAACCAAAGACACACAGGTGAGCAACAGATGGCTTGCGACCATGGCAAGCCTCATATGGAGTGATAGACTGCAATGCTTTAGTAGGACATCTATTAAGTACATATGTTGTACACATAAGAGCCTCAAGCTAGAAACTATGTGGTAAAACTTGACTCTTGACCATACACCTCGCCATCTCCATCAGTGACATGTTCTTCCTTTCTACAACTCCATTATGTTTAGGTTTGTATACGGCAATGTACATTGATGTTTTATCCCACATTCAGCCAGAAATGCATTAAAATTAGAAGACATATATTCCCCCCACTCGATCAGAACAGAGGGTGCCCATTTTACATGCTAATAGATTTTTAGCCAAAAGCAGAAACTATTTGAAGCACATAAACACTTTGGACTTTCCTTTCAATGGATATACCCATGCATGCCTAGAAAAATCATCAATGAAAGTCACGAAGTAAAGATAGTTCCCAAACAAAGGTGTCTACATAGGATCACAAACATCATTGTGAACAAGCTACAATTTCTGAGTAGCTCAAATAGAACCATCTTTTAGGAATGAGGAACATTGCATTTTGCTCAAAATACAACCTTCACAAACATGTTTACTAGGTGCCTCAACTTTGGGTAGAGAGGACACCATTTCAGATTTCTGTAGGCATAGCAAACTAGCAAAATTCAGATGACCAAAGCGTGCATGCACACTGCGAGGTAATATGTCCCACTATCAAAGTACCAAATATTTGAGTCTACTGTAGACATACACTGTTCATGTGAAGATGGTTCATAACTGCAAACAATAGTAAATGCCCATTCTTCATTCTGCACAAGATTAGTAGACTCTATTTTGGGTGTAGAGGCCTCTGCAACAACCATTCCAATCTCTTTCTTCTTTGCCTCTTTTGCAGCCAGTTTTGGACAACTCTTTATGACACGATCATTTCCTTAACAATATTTGCAAAACAATTTCTGCTTTTCTATTTTCTTCTCATCTCTGTCATCCTTCTTTGATTGTGTAGAATTAGCAAATTTTTTCTTACTAGTAGAACAGATCCATTTACCTTTGGCCTTCTGACTAGCCATGAAAGCTTGATCTGCAACATGCATAATGGACCTGTTCTGCCTAGATTGATCTTCGTGCAACATAATAGAGACTATCTCCTCAAATGTTAAGGCATTTGGATTTCCTTTCATCATCAATCGAAGAGTATAAACAAAAATCTAATATGAATGTGGAAGACCATTAAGAACGGTCTACACAAGTGAACTATCAGGCAAGATTTCATCAATAGAAATGAGCTTCTCCTTCAAATCTTGATCTTTGTCAAAAAACTATCCATGGAATCTCCTTCATTCATGTGCTCACTTTCCAACTCTTTTCAGAGGTAGGCAACACGAGCCTCATTCCTTGCCTGGGATAAAGTGGTAAGTGTATCCCAAGCATCCTTTGCTATTTTGCAGGGGCAAATGTGGGGAATAATGGCATGTTTGATAGAAAAGGCTATCAATGCATGTGTCTGAGCATCTCTATCATCCCAACGAAGTTCCTCTATAGTAGGTATAGCAGGAACCATAGCACGAACAAGAACCTGAAGAATATCACCATCTTCAACACCATCTGCATCACCTTCAGTAACTGTGTTTGCACGTGTAACAAGATGTTTCTCAACACCTTGCACAATATTCCATAGTCCTTTTGCAACCAATACATGACGCATCATATAAGCCCATAATGGGTAATTGGTACCATCCAACATATCCTCAACAACCAACATATGGAATGCATAACACTACTTTTAACCATGACCACCGACAAAAATACCCTAATGCAAAAAAATGGTTGTATCTCAAAAAGTTGAACAAAACTACCTTGTTGAGTTTTGCTAAACCTGTAGTCGACTTCGAGGCACTCATACTGGCAAACCAAAACATGTATATATCTTTGGCACAAAAAGATAAAATGGTCTACATAGGCACTGTAATAGTGCATTCAAAGGCCAAAATGAGCTCAGCTCATGATTTCGACACCAGATAGTGAAGCTGTTTTGAACTCCTAATTGCCTTGAGTATCAAATTTTGTGTGATTTTGAGACTATGAACGGAGGGGTGTCGACAACACCCTAGATGAAGTGGCAACCTGTTCGGATAGCAATTGTTGGAGTTTGAAGTCTGCAAAAGCATGGGAACAACACAAGGAAGAAGAAGAAGCTTGGAGCACAACACACAATGCTGAAATGTATTACCAAGAGAATGTATAAAGATAAGTTATCCATTAGGGTTATAGGCATATATACAAGTCAGAGGGAAAAAAGTGCCCTGGCGGTCCTAGTGTGGTCACACACATCACTACCTAAATATATCAACAAGATGAAGTGCCAACCTACTCTGATACCAATTGTTGGATTTTGAGGTGTGTGGAAGCACACAAATAGCACAAGGAAGAAGAAGAAGCTTGGAGCACAACAAAAACCTGAATGTGTTATTGAGTGAATGTACACATGTTAGGGTTATAGGTGTATATACAAGGGGGGGACTCCTAAAGAGGGAAAAAATGCTTGATGGACATAAGTGTGTTCACACACATCACTACAAAAATATATGAACAAGCATATCCCTATTTCAAAAAAAATATTTGCTGAATGCACACGATATAGAGTCCCATTGAATCCAAAAAATGTAACTTTATGGTGAAACAAGGAAAAATCTTGGGATACATTGTCTCAAAGAATGGAATTTCGACAAATGGAGAAAAAATCAAGGTGACAGTGAATGTGTCAAAGCCTAGGAATGTCAAAGAAGTCTAGAATTTCACAGGCCTTTGTGGAAATTACCATAGGTCCATCCACATGTATGCAATTATTTCTAGACCACCATGCTTTGATTACAAAGTTTGAATGGACCGAAGAGTGTGCAAAGACTTTGAGGAAATGAAATAAAAACTTGTCACAACTCCCATATTTAAAGTGCAAGACTCGAATAAGATCTTCCATGTACATGTTGATGCGTCTAATTATGCTATAGGTTGTATAATAACACAACCTACTATCGAAGCTAGGTTTGACTTTCCTATTGCCTATGCTAGCCAATAACTCAATGGTACATAGAAAAACTATAACACTTTTGAAAGAGAAGGCTTAGAAATGATTCAATTGATCAAGAACTTTAGATATTGTTTGCTTGCAAATAAGTTTAAGTTCTTTGTAGATCATCCATCCCTTCTTTACCTTGCAATATAGGAAGATTGGTAAGATGGTTTCTTGTTATTATGGAGTTTTACTTTGAAGTCATTGTCAAGAAAGATAATACACATGTGCATGTAGATCACCTTTCTAAGTTGAAAAATAGTGAACCACCAAAATGTATCTAATATGAATTTCCTCAAGCTTATTTGTTCAACATAGAAGTAGTACCAAAATGGGTGGAACCCCATGTTCCCATGCTCATCTATGTCCTTTGCACCACTACTTTCCATTAGATAAGAAAGGAATTAGAGAAGCCAAAGATCTTTAGATCATTGTTGGAAGTATCTATGGGAAAGATGAACGAGGAATTTTGTCTTGTTGTGTAGAAGAGGATGAGAAGTGGGATCTTATTGCGCAAACCCACATTGCTAGTTTGGGTTGGCCCAAACTAAAACTTTGCAAAACCTGAAGCAATTAGGATCTTATTGGCCACACATGGCTAAAGATGTTCATGATTATTGCTCAAATTGTTAGTTTTGCAGCGAAAGACCAACTATTGAGCATTCAACTTTATATCAAGTGATGATAAAGCAAGAATGAGTAAACCTATTGTTGATTATCTTTGTGAAGGAATATTTCCAGAAGGTATTAGTCCTGCTAGAAGAAAAACACTTGAAAAAGAATGTAAAGAATATTCTCTCATAGGAAACCAACTCTAAAGATAAATTTTTATGATTGTGCATACATGAGAGTGAATATTTCCCTATTCTAGAAATGGCTCACTCAAGATTTTTGTAAGGATGTTTCTCCCTTGAACGAATAGCCAAACGCATTCTTTTTGTTGGCTTATGGTGGCCTACATTGCACATGGATGCAAGAAGTTATGTGGAAAGATGTGAAATATGTCAGAAAATCAAATATCCTTTCTAAAAAGATCAAATGCCACTCAAACCTATGATAAATGGTAGAGCATTTGCTTAGTGGAGAATCAATTTTATTGGACCTATTGGACCACAAAAAAAAGCTCCCATCGTGAATATATTATAGTGGCAACATATTACTTTGAAAAAGTGGGTAGACACGAGAGCTACAAGACATTGTGATGTTCATATCACTACTAATTTTTTGTTATGATAAATTTTCACTAGACATGGCTTACCTATTGAAATATTTAGCGATAGGGGAACTCATTGTATAAATGAAGTTATTGAACACCTATCATAAGAGTTTCTAATAGTGCACAAGAAATCAACTCTCTATCAACCTCAAGCTGATGGTCAAGTTGAGATTATCAATAAGATTCTATGTATGGCACTCACAAAACTAGTGAACCAAAAGCACTTTGATTGGGAGAAACAATTGCATCATGCAATTTGGGCCTATAGAGTTGCATACAAAACAATGCTAGGAATGACACCATTCAATTTGGAGTATGGATAGAATGTGATATTACCAATAGAATTTCTCATTCTTGTTGATATATTTAGGTAGTGATGTGTGTGAACACTCTAGGACCGCCGGGGCACTTTTTTCCCTCTTTAGGAGGTTTTTTTCCCCCGGCTTGTATATACGCTTATTGCCCTAATGGGCTACTTATCTTTGTACATTCTCTAGTAATACATTCAGTCTTGTGTGTTGTGCTCCAAGCTTCTTCCTCTTCCTTGTGCTGTTCGTGTGCTTCCGCAGACGTCTAACTCCAACAATTGGTATCAGAGCAGGTCGTTGATTCTTCTAGGGCGCCGTCGACACTCCTCCGTTTGCAGTCTCAGATTCGCACAAAATTTGGTGAGCATACTCAGGGTGTTTTCGAGATCAAAATAGCTTTGCTGTGTGGTGCCGAAATCGCGATCTGAGCTCGTTTCGGCCTCCGAACGCACTATCGCAGTGCTTGTGCAGGCTATTTCGTCCTTTTGTGCCAAAGGTATATACCAGTTTCTGTTCGCCAGTTTAAGCGTCTCGAAGTCTGCTACAGGTCTAGCAGAACTCGTCTGGGCAGTTCTGTTCAACTTTTTGAGATACAGTCAATTTTCTGCATCAAGGTATTTTAGTCACCGGCCATGGCTGAAAGCAGTGATGTATTCCGTATGTTGGCTGTTGAGGATAAGTTGGATGGTACCAACTACCCATTATGGGCTTATATGATGCGACATGTACTGGTTGCAAAAGGATTGTGGAACATTGTGCAGGGTGTTGAAAGACGTCCTGTTACACCTGTAACGACAGGTACTGCAAATACAGGTGTTGGAGCTGATGAAGATGGTGTCGAAGATGATATTCCGCAGATTCCTGTTCGTGCTGCTGTTTCTGTTGCACCTACTGCAGAGCAGATTCGTTGGGATGGCAGAGATGCCCAGGCACATGCATTGATAGCTTTGTCTGTCAAACGTGCCATTATTCCTCACATTCGCTCTTGCAGAACAGCAAAGGATGCTTGGGATACACTTACCACTTTGTACCAGGCTAGGAATGAGGCTCGTGTTGCTTACCTCCGAAAACAGTTGGAGAGTGAGCACATGAATGAAGGTGATTCGATGGACAGTTTTCTTACAAAGATCAAAGACCTGAAGGAACAATTGATTTCTGCTGATGAGGTTATACCAGATAGCTCACTTGTGCAGACCATTCTGAATGGCCTTCCTGATTCATATCAGAGTTTTGCCTCTACTCTTCGATTGATGATGAAAGGCAATCCGAATGCCTTGTCATTTGAGGAATTAGTCTCTGTTCTGTTGCAGGAAGATCAGTCCAGGCAGAACAGGTCCATTATGCGTGTTGCAGATCAAGCTTTCCTGGCTAGTCAGAAGGGCAAAGGAAAATGGAGCTCTTCTACTAGTAAGCAGAAATCTGCAAATGCTGCACAATCGAAGAACCAGGATAAAGATGAGAAGAAATCAGAAAAGCAGAAATTGTTCTGCAAGTACTGTAAAGGAAATGATCATATTATAAAGAACTGTCCAAAACTGGCTGCTAAAGAGGCAAAGAAGAAAGAGGCTGGAATGGTTGTTGCAGAGGCCTCTACACCAAAAACAGAGTCTGCAAATCTTGTGCAGGAAGAAGAATGGGCGTTTACTACTGTTTGCAGTTTTGACCCATCTTCTCATGATCAGTGCATGTCTGCAGTAGACTCAGATGTTTGGTACTTTGACAGTGGGGCAACCAAACATATTACCTCGCAGCGCAGTTTCTTCTCTTCACTCGAGCCTGCCCCTACAGGGAATACTGTCACATGCGCCAATAACTCCTCTTATCCTGTTATGGGAGTTGGTAAGATCATTCTGACTACTGCTGATGGTAGTTCTTTCACTTTGTCAAATGCTTTATTTGTGCCAGGGATCAAAAAGAACCTGTTATCAGTTTCTGCATTAGCCAAGATTGGCTTGGTTGTGAAATTCGTTGATGACAGGTGTACAGTCCATGATCTCTCAAATGGCGATGTGATTATTGCTTCTGGCATTTTATGTCGTGGGCTGTATAAGCTCATAGACTATGAAAAATCTGTGAATGATTCGGCATGTGCAGTTCATGATTCTCAGGCTATGTCAGATGCAAAGCTTTGGCATGCACGCTTTGGTCATCTGAATTTTGCTAGTTTGTTACGCCTGCAGAAATTTGAAATGGTGTCCTCTTTGCCCAAACTTGAGGCACCTGGAAAACATGTTTGTGAAGGCTGTATTTTGGGCAAAATGCAGCGTTCTTCCTTTCCAAAAGATGGTTCAGTTCGGGCTATGCAGAAATTGCAGCTTGTACATAGTGATGTCTGTGGTCCTATGCAGACACCCTCTTTTGGAAATTACCTTTACTTCGTGACTTTCATTGATGATTTTTCCAGGCATGCATGGGTATATCCACTCAAAGCAAAGTCCGAAGTGTTCATGTGCTTCAAACAGTTTTTGGTTTTGGCTGAAAATCTGTCAGCATGTAAAATGGGCACCCTCCGTTCTGATCGAGGGGGGGAATATATGTCTTCAGATTTTAATGCATTTCTGGCTGAACGTGGGATAAAACACCAGTGTACAGTGCCGTATACACCTCAACAGAATGGAGTTGCTGAACGAAAGAACAGGTCACTCATGGAGATGGCGAGGTGCATGGTCAAAAGTCAGGCTTTACCACATAGTTTCTGGCTTGAGGCTGTCATGTGTGCAGCATATGTACTGAACAGGTGTCCCACGAAAGCGTTGCAGTCTATCACTCCATATGAGGCTTGGCATGACCGCAAGCCATCTGTTGCTCATCTGCGTGTTTTTGGTTGTTTGGCATATGCATTAGTGCCTGAACAACATCGCAGAAAATTGGATGATAAGGCAGTAAAATGTATTTTTGTTGGGTATAGTTCTAAAAGTAAAGGCTATCGTCTGTATCATCCACAGACTAAACGCATTCTGGTTAGCCGTGATGTTGTCTTTGTGGAAGATGCTATTCAACCATTGCTTTCATGTACTAAGGAGACATCTGTTAGCTCCAAAGACATGTATGATACTTTGATGCCTCTTTTTACAGGTGGACAGGCTAGCGCTGGTCCTAATGAGGCAACTTCTCAGCCTTTGCAGGTTTCATATGATGATGCAGATCATGCCATTTCTGATGCAGATTTACATGATGCACTTGTTGATGAGAGAGCTGATATTGAACAGGCAAAAACTATGCCAAAATTGCTGGTGCAGACTTTGCGTGACAGCAAATTAGATGCACCTTTGTCATATCGTACTCGTTCAGGCTCTCATAGTACCTCCTTTGCATCAGATTGCTATGCTATGGCTGCATCTAGTCTCTGTGATGAGAATGAGCCTGTTTCTTTTGATGAAGCACAAAATTCAGAAAATTGGATGGCTGCTATGCAATCTGAATATGATGCTATAATGAAGAATGGTACATGGTCTTTATGTGACTTGCCTCCTGGCAAGAAGGCCATTGGCACTAAGTGGATATACAAGCTGAAGCGTAAACCTGATGGTACAGTTGACAGGTATAAGGCTAGGCTTGTTGCAAAGGGTTATGCGCAGGAAAGAGGCATTGATTTTGATGAGACCTTTGCACCTACATGCCGTATGACTACTGTTCGGAGCATTTGTGCACTTGCAGCCCATCATGGTTGGAATGTACATCAGTTGGACATTAAAACAGCATTTCTGAATGGTGACTTGCATGAAGAAGTGTATGTTTTTCAGCCCCGTGGCTTTGTGCAGAAAGGGCATGAAAACCAGGTGTGCAGGTTAAAGAAGGCGTTATATGGTTTAAAGCAAGCCCCACGTGCTTGGTATGAGAAAATACATGCCTATCTGATTGCACATGGTTTTGAGAACAGTCCAACTGAAAGCACCTTATATGTTAAGCGTGCTAATGATGTGCTTTTGATCATTGTTGTCTATGTAGACGACATGCTGCTCACTGGTCCTCTTGAGAAGCATATTGCTGATTTCAAGGCTGATTTGCATGCCTCATTTGAGATGTCTGATTTGGGGCATTTGCATCACTATTTGGGCATTCAGTTTATGCAAGTTGATGGTGGAATGGCTTTGTGTCAAACGAAATATATTGACACATTATTGCAGCGTTTTGGCCTTGAAGACTGTAAGCCTATTGCCACTCCTATGGAGACAGGTTTACGATTGAGTCTTCATGATGCTGGAGATGCATTTGATGCTGTTCTCTATCAGCAGGCTGTTGGATGCTTGATTTACTTATGCATTACTCGGCCAGATATTCAGTTTGCTGTCTCACAGATGAGCAGGTTTATGCATTGCCCAGGAGTCACGCATTGGAAAGCGGTTAAGCGCATCTTTCGCTACTTGAGTGGTACTCGGCTACTTGGGTTGTTTTATCCCAAGGGGGGATCACTACCGCCAGATTTGCATGCTTTTTCTGACTCAGATTGGGCTGGTTGCTATGACACTCGTGTGTCCACCAGTGGTTTTTGCTTCATGCTTGGTAGCTCATGTATATCTTGGTTGAGCAAGAAGCAGCCTACTGTGGCCACTTCCAGTTGTGAGGCTGAGTATAGGGCAGCTTTCACAGCGACTGTTGAGTGTGTGTGGCTCAGACGCCTTATGGCTGATTTGGGTGTTGGCCAGTCTTCTGCCACCACCATCTTCACTGACAGTCAGAGCGCATTGGCAGTTGCGAGGAACCCTGTGTTCCATGCTCGCACTAAGCACATTGAGGTGCATTATCACTATGTCAGGGAGAGGTTCTCTGCTGGGGAGATCAGCTTGGCATATGTGCCCACGCAGGAGAACATTGCAGACCTTTTCACGAAGGCTCTGCCTAGGGAGAAGTTTGAAGCTTTCCGCAAAGCTTTGGGCTTACTTCCTTTTGTGGAGTGATTTCCACATAGCTCGGCACTTCCTTATACATGAGTGCCAGCTCCTTGTTCACCGCATCACTCCCAGGGGGGATTTGTTGATATATTTAGGTAGTGATGTGTGTGAACACTCTAGGACCGCCGGGGCACTTTTTTCCCTCTTTAGGAGGTTTTTTTCCCCCGGCTTGTATATACGCCTATTGCCCTAATGGGCTACTTATCTTTGTACATTCTCTAGTAATACATTCAGTCTTGTGTGTTGTGCTCCAAGCTTCTTCCTCTTCCTTGTGCTGTTCGCGTGCTTCCGCAGACGTCTAACTCCAACAATTCTTACACTAAGAGTCACAGATACATAGAAGTGGGATGGTCATGAGTTATCCAACCATGTAGAGTTACTAAAGCAATGACAAGAAATTTTACTGAGAGCCATAGTAGGCATCTATGATACAAAAAGATGGAACAAAGCTTACTATCATGCACACATTTAAGATAAATTTTTACAAGAAGGAGACTACCTTTTAGTATATACATTAAAACAATATGCCAAAATGCTTAAAAAAAGATGTCATGGACCATTTGTAATCAACAAAATCTCCACTAGAGATGTGATCTAGTTAGTAACCTTGGAAGGTGATATTTTGCCTAATTACATTAGTGGATATTGTTTCAAGAGGTATCTTGAACCCTTGATGGATGAAATGATGGCAACACTCCAAATTGCTAAAGATTGAAAGGCCGAAGACTTGAGAATAGAGAGGAAGCTCAAGAAGAAGCTAGGCAAAGGATCCTTTGATGTAAGCAATTGACACAAGGGCTTTCTAACCCCCTTCCTTCAAACCTGATTCAAGTATTGACATCGAGACTAATAGACAAAAATCATTGACAAAGATACTATGGCACGTTCCATGTTGGGACCAGAATTTAGAGAAAGAACAATGGCTCACATAGACTCAAGTATATCTAAGAGTGTGATATGTACAAAATTAGCTTGGGCTATGCAAAAAGTGATTTTTCAATCAAATGTTGGCATGATTCATGTAGATTTATGGAAACTAAGTTATCTTGGAGAAACTATGATCTAATAAACATTGAAGAATTAATTTCTTTAGAATATTTTTTGATTGTGGATGAACCATATATGGAAGAGCTAATCATATTAGGACAAGATTGGTTGAACATGCATTCTAATACTATGAATTATTCTTTAGGATGCATGTTTGGTGATAATAACATATGCATGGAAGGTATCATTTTCTCATCTGCATCACTTTGCACCTAAAAGAGAATGTTTGATTGTATCTCATGATTCTGATTCTTCTGTGACTTCAATGAACACATCATGTGAGAATAATCTCATTAAGAGTGAAAGTGAGGAGCAATTTCAAGAACATAGATAGGTGAGGATAATACAAGAGGCAAAGCCTTCAATAGAAGTCTTTGACTTTATGCTTGAGGAAGATCACAAGAAGGCAAACCAATGATCCTTCACCAAGTGCAAAGAAACGACAACCTAGAAGGAAATTTCATCCACATCGACATCATCCATCAACAAAGAGTCAACAAGTTTGGGTCCCTAAGGCTCTCTACTTCAAAGCTCAAGAAGGACAAGCTCAAATTTGGATGCTTAAATTGGCTTCAAGCATGAAGCATGGAGTGGTGTCATCTCCAACATTTGACTCCAAGAAATATATACCTAAAACCACAACTTTAAGAAAGCCCAAAACCAAGCCCAATAGACCGAAGAAAACAAGATCAAAGGTGACCCCATCTACAAAATGGGTTTGGAAGCCAAAAGAGAATAGGAAACATTCTCTTAAATGGGTACCCAAGCTTAGTGATGATCCACATTCTTTAGAAATGCCCATCGTAGGATAATTCCTAGAAGCTCTAGAGAGACTGATACACTCACATAAACCCTTTTTCAAGTGACTTAGCCAATTAGGAAAAGCCTCTTTGTCAGAAATCCTTTATGTTACTATCTCAACTTTGTTTTTGCATCATAAGTTCCTTTGTACATTCCTTTATTTTGCATGAAAATCGTTGTGAATCTTAGGCATTAGATGCTTTTATATACAGACCATTGTATATATTTTTCGTTTTTACTAATAGTTCTTACTTCAATAACCAACTAACATGATTTGGAAAGAGTTGTGCTAACATCATCGCTATAGGCATATTTCAAGTATGGATGCTTCATTATCATGGAGGCCAGAGAAAGAATCGATGGGGGAAACACAAGAAGCTTGTCTAACTGCCAATAGTGTCACACCATTCTTGCTTATTGGTTGACCAATCCACAAAAAGTACCATTACATGAGGTTGTCAAACACATTTACATATACCACCATGGAAAACCCCTTGATCATGACAAAGGGTGCACCTCACAACATAATTTGAGTCTATTCATGCACATCCGATGGTAGTAGCAACTTGAAATGATTTGCATATGCAAGAGGTCTTGAACCTTCCTTTGGTTCATGTTGATGCAGACCAATGCATATAATTTCTATCCACAATTTGAAGTTAAGGAGAAGTTCCTTGGACTAGCTATAATCACAAATTTTCCAAGACAAAGGCAAGTGATGAAAGTCGGTAGGAATGCTATTGCTACACTATGCCGACTAAGAGTTTTCTCAATGCTTTTAAACATGCTTTTGAGCACCATGCATACTACATAGACATGAAACAAGTGGTTTTTAACCAGCTAATTAAAGGACACAATTAGAGACTTTTGAGCCTCTTATAGTGCATATTCCTTGCAAAAAGAAGCAAAAAACCTCTGAAGATAGTATGTCCAATTGATACAATTGTCAGATTTACTAAGTCCAAGAAGGAAAAAAAAAATGGTTGGAACTTTTGCAACTCAAATTCCTCATTAGAGCCTATAATCATGCATTACAAGACTATCAGGCCTTTGCTTTAGCATACCCAAGGTTGAGGTTCAGATGGAGTGGTTATAGGAACCCCACCTCTACATTGAGAGAACGTGGCAAAACATGAATAGCAATGAATATAAATGCGTGTTGTGAACATATTGTAAAAGCTTAATGCGTGTTGTGTGAATAGTTGTTTTGATATAGGGCATTAAGGCAAGTAAGTGGGAATGGACATGGGAAAGAACTCGCACCATGATGATATTTGTTTGATATGACATGGGTTATGACTACAATCAAGCGATGATATTTGGTCCCAACTGAAGTGGTCATTCCTTATACTGGATTTGCATATCCTATTCACATTTTCAACATCTGTTTCCCAATTGCTCGTGCAAAAGAAGCTAAGTGAGGAAGGTACAAGTCTGCACCTTTGGAGAACCAAGTTCACAATATAATAATTGCTCCAAGGATCATGTTTTCTAGTTACATATACTCAATACTAGACCTTCAAGCGACCACAAGTGATCTATGGTTCACTAAATTGTAAGGCTCCCATTATGAGGAGAAGCCATTATGAGAGCTCGGATATTTGTGGAACCCTAACTTCCAAGTTAGATGAGGTCTATGTGTGACTGTTGATGATGATAGATGATCTTTGTGAGCCTAGTCATTAGGTTAGGTAAGGCATAAACTTCGAGGCCATTGGGTTGCCATTCATTATGAGGAGAAGCCATTGTGAGAGCCTCGACATTTGTGGAACCCTATCTTCCAAGTTAGATGAGGTCTATGTGTGATCATTGATGGTAATAGATGACCTTTGTGAGCCTAGCCATTAGGTTAGGTAGGATATAAACTTTGGGGCCATTGGGTTTCCATTCAAGGTGAAAATAAAGGCTTTGTGGTGTCACGCGGTTTATCCTTGGGGAAGAGACACTTGTGTTGGATCCTCTAGGATCCTCCCTACTCGACAAGATAAGATACAAGCCATATTCACGAACAAAAAAAGGGAGGACATAAGACTCACCTCCCAACCATAGAGCCAATATGGACTCACTCCCTAGCTTGGGCGCCTGCAGTCGAGTGGGAAGCCACCTCCAAGGGACTTACATCCCATACCAGAAACCCCCCACCAGTACGAGTGATGAGGCTTTGCCAAAGGGCAAAGAGTCCAGAGCCCATTGGTCCTATTTATAGGCTCAAACATGGCCCATTTCACATTGGGTAGTTCATATTTGGTCGAACACTTTTAACTACCAGCACCCATCTAGATGTTGTTGAGTTTTGGGGACATAACATGTAGGACTTCTAATTGTGGAGATATTCTCAGATTATATATTTTATTGACTATTTTCTCTCTCTCTCTCTCTCTTGACTTTTATCGATACTGACTCCCATTGTAAAAGGCTATATAAGCATGGCCCACTAGTAAGCCCTTTATCTAGAGTCTCTCTAGATCGCCATTAAGCTCTATATTGGGAGTGCACATGTGAACTATACCATCTTTATAACCTCATTAATCTTGGCAATTTGAGAATCTGAGTTCTCTATCTCTAAGTGTGCATCTTTCTTTGCCTTTGTTTTTTCTCAACTTTGTCTATTGGTCTATGCCGCTGTGCTATTATTTCTACATTTTCAAGTTTTTTGTTAGCTTTTTCATACAAGGTAATTAATAATGAACTAAGTATTTTATGTGTTTTTGACACCTTCGGTTAAAAAAAAAGTTCACGATGAATAAAAACTTCGATTTTTATTTTAAATTTTAAAAACTTTCACGATTTAAACAATTTAAATCCTGAGTTGAATCTCACATTTATACTATACTCGATATTTGTGATATATGTTGATCTAATGGATATCTTAGGTGGAGGTCGAAAGAGTATACAAAGCCCCATCCTCACATCCGTGCATGTCATAAGCTAGGTGACATGATGCCCATACACGTAAAATTTCAACATATTCGTCTTTAAAATCAAGATATACTTGCTGATCTACCAAAAGTTTGGATTTCAAGAAGGTGCAAGATCCATCTTGAACTCCACTTTATCCTCTTCTCTATGGTCGTTTCAAACTTAGAGATCTTGTAATAAGCTTCCCTGCTTGAAATCTATCAAGTAGATATTGAAATAGGCCGCGGTTGCACCAACCACCAAGAGGTTGAGTTTCTTGAGAGAAAGTTCTTTTTGCCAAAAAAATGAAGAGAAGATTAAGAAAAAAAATTACGTATAAGTTTTTTTTTCTTTTTTTTTTTTTTAAATGGAGGTTCGGCCGAGGCCTACTCCTCCAGGTTTTAACTTTGAAATTGCAACTATACAAGGAAGGACATAGTACCCATGGGATCCCTCTTATCCCACAAGAACAAGAATTGACATAGCTGTGTTAGACTGCGATTACAACTACCGCGGGGCATGACGCACATCAGTCACAAGATACAACTTTCCATGATAAACATGTCCCATACATGTTGCCGGTGGGGGTTGAACCCTCGCCCCCACCTCAAGAGGCGAGAGGTCCAACCACCCGAATAAGGGGCTTGGGACATGTACAAGTTTTTTGAAAATCGTTGTGTCTAAATAATGCATGTTTTTTTTTTAAAATGGAGGCTCAGCCGACGCCTACTCCCCCAGACTTTAACTTTGAAATTGCAACTGTACAAGTGAATGGACATAGTATCCGCGAGACCCCCCGTATCCCACAAAGCAGGGGTTAAACAAAGAGACATGATTACAAGTGAAAGAAACAAAGTTACAACTGGTTTTAATTGGCCTAAGCCATAACATGTCCAGCATAGGATTTGAACCCTGTACCTCCGCCTCAAGAGGCCAAAGCTCAACCAAAGACGTGGACTAAATGAATGCATGTTGTAAACATATTGGAAAAGCTTAATAACATAACGAAATCGCCAATCACGTGCATAGGACGAGTTGTGTGAGATGCACACATTGGCGAGGAGGAGAGTTAACTGTTCTGCCTCTGCCCGTGTGAACTCGGTTACCAATGAAGCAGATTGACGGATTCTTACATGGGTTGCCGACTAGACTCTTCTTCCGGTGGCATACTTTACAACGGGTGTGATTTTATTTCGTCTGTCAGACTACGAGCTCTATCTCCCACAGATGCTGACTTACAGCCGTCGATCGTATCCGAATCGATTCTGTCAGCATTCGAGGCTGTTCTTTTCTAGTGTTTTCACCACTGGAAATGGAGAAGGATACGATGTGTCTTCAAACACAGGCAGCGGGACCCCTTATAGGCCCTGGCAGAAGGCTGCCATCGCATTTGGATCTGCGGCGGGGGCTCTGATGGACCCATCTCGTGCTGATTTAGTTGCTGCACTCGGAGAGACCACCGGAAGCTTTGCCTTTTCCAGAATGCTCATCCGCATGAAGCAAAGTGACGAAGGTAGGGTAAGTGCGTGCTCTTGAACAACCAATTTCATAATACAATCATCGACGCTAAGATCATAATTTCAAGTCTTTTGTTAGCTCTTCTGTAGGAGACAGTGTATTCCTAGAACGAAAGTTGTTTTGATATAGGGCATTAAGGCAAGTAAGTGGGAATGGACATTTAGAAAAATCTCTTATAACTAAGTATTTGCAGTGTGGGAAAGAACTGCCACCATGATGATATTTGTTTGATATGACATGAGTTATGACTACAATCAAGCGATGATATTTGGTCCCAACTGAAATGGTCATTCCTTATACTTGAGTTTCATATCCTATTCACATTTTCAACATCTGTTTCCCAATTGCTCGTGCAAAAGAAGCTAAGTGAGGAAGGTACAAGTCTGCACCTTTGGAGAACCAAGTTCACAATATAATAATTGCTGCAAGGATCATGTTTTCTAGTTACATATACTCAATACTAGACATTCAAGTGACCACAAGTGATCTATGGTTCACTAAATTGTAAGGCCTCCATTATGAGGAGAAGCCATTATGAGAGCTCGGACATTTGTGGAACCCTAACTTCCAAGTTAGATGAGGTCTATGTGTGACTGTTGATGATAATAATAATAATAGATGATCTTTGGGAGCTTAGTCATTAGGTTAGGTAGGGCATAAACTTTGAGGCCATTGGGTTTCCATTCATTATGAGGAGAAGCCATTGTGAGAGCCTCGATATTTGTGGAACTCTAACTTCGAAGTTAGATGAGGTCTGTGTGTGATCGTTGATGGTAATAGATGATCTTTGTGAGCCTAGCCAGTAGGTTAGGTAGGATATAAACTTTCGGGCCATTGGGTTGCCATTCAAGGTGAAAATAAAGGCTTTGTGGCGTCATGCGGTGATATGCTTTGTGCGAGCATGGAACATGGCATTTTCTGCTAGACAAATGGCATTTTGGCTATCACAACCAAGAGCAAGTGCCTTGTTTTTTGGTTTTTAGGTCCACACTCAATATTGAGACGGAGAAAATAGAAACAAGATAGAGAATAGACAAGAAAAGAGAGAGAGAACAGAGCCAAGCTCCACATATATCCATACGTAACAAAATGTGAAGTACATGAAGTTACAAGAAGCATCAAATAGATGCTTGAAATTATGTTGCCGATGTGTCACATAACTCTACAATCCATTGTTGAGATCTCCTAATTTGTATAGATAAGCCATAAGGTTGTAGCTCACCTTGAATAAGAAGGAAGCACAATTCTACTCAAGTGAAGAGGAAACCCTAATGCCAAGCTTAGGATCAGCCCTCCATGTTGAGAAGCAAACTAGATGCAAATTCCATAGAAGACATTTTCATGAGATATTGAGATGAGGGTGAAATGGGTTTTCACATATGGTTACCTCAACTTAAAAAGAATACTACGTAGTTGGATGCTCCCTTTAATGATTCCAAGCAAGTTGGATACTACGTACTTGGATTCTCTCTTTTCTATTATATAAAGACTTGTGGAATATTGTCAATGGCAATTATTGTCAGGGGAGCACTAGATTGTGCTCTCTGACTACACTAGACAAGAATTCAGAAATACACTTATGATTACAAGAACACCCACAAAGGGGAAATGATGCAAGAATATGTGATCCATACAAGACGTCCCACAATCCGGGACCAATAGGTATGGAAAACTCGACTAGAGATGATACAGGAGATCCCACAACCCGGGATCATAAGTATGAGACAAGATGTCCGGATTACAAGAACTCCCCTCTGGGAGATGGACTAGATACAAGAAAGAACTCGACAAGATCTCGTACTACGAGATTACAAGAGGACAAGACTAGATGTCTAGGATACAAGACTAGACAAGACTGGAACAAGGAACAACACAAGAACAGGAACTGGAACTTAGAAAGTACTTACTTGGTGATCACGACCCCTTGAGCTCCCAAGACTGGCATTGGCAAGACTGATTATGAATGTGGCCAACCCCTCCTTATATAGGTTTTCAAGGGCTGTTCATGAAAGTCGGTTGCGAATTGATGATGTCATCGATGATGTCATCAATTCGAAACATGAGCTCTCGATATTCGAATCCGGCAAGTAGATAGTCGATCTTGGGGTTTTGGCACGTTCCGGATGCAATGGAAGCATTAGTTTCTCCCAGTGTTGCATACGCAACGCGTTGCGAACGTTCGCAACTTTCGCAACGCAACTCCACGTTGCGTACACGTTCGCAACGCGTTGCTAATCTTTCAAAAAAAAATATTTCCCAAAAGTCCAAAAATGGTCCACAAGGGTCTTTTAAGTCTTAACCCTTACAACTTATGAACAAAAAAGTTGTTGATCAAGGAAGAAAGACCAATACCTCAAGGTGGAAAAGAGAAGTGCATATATATATATATATATATATATATATATATATATATATATATATATATATATATATATATATATATATATATATATATATATATATATATATATATATATATATATATATATATATATATATATATGTATGTGTGTGTGTGTGTGGTTATGTAATATGTATGTATGTATGTACTAACTATATGTGTAATCTATGATGTATATTCCTATTTTTGTATGTTTACCCAAAGATATGTTTATTTATTTAGCTATGTATGTATGTACGTATGTATGTATCTATATATGCATCTATGTATGTATGATGTCATTCCTAAAATCTATTACTCTATGTTTACTGAAAGGCATGTATATTAACTTATATATGTATCTAATATACATGTTTCTATTTTTGTAGTATGTATGTATGCATGTGTATCATGTATGTATACATCTATGTGTTGTGTATAAATGTAATATGTATATACTATGTATATATATACATAAAAATGTGTGTATTACATTACACGTATGTATGTAGTATATATTTACTGCAATGTATGTAATATAATATAATCCATGTATGTATGTATGTGTGTGTGTATATATGTATGTATGTATCTATGTATCTATATATATATATATATATATATATATATATATATATATATATATATATATATATATACACACACACACACACATATACATATAAAAAATCTAAAATAAAAATTGATTTGTACGCAACTTTATCGCAACTTGGGGTTCGCAACTTGAACCCGTTGCTAACGCGTTAGCAACCCGTTGCCTACGACGTTGCCATCCAGTTGCTAACCACTATGGTTTCTCCAAACTCTAAGCCAATCATGAGATATAGAAATTGACATGGAATCTAAGGTTTAGATGGTTTCCTTTGTGTCCATGACAATTACCCAAGGCCAAGACAATTAGGAGAAGATGTTGCTTCATCTCCGAAAAGGCATGCTATCCCAATTTCTGCTCAACATGAGGTTAGTGAAGAAGATGAAACTCTTTCATTATCCAGAGTCCATGGAATTACCAGATTACTTCCTATAGAAGAGCAATTCAGATGTGATTCAAGAGATGCACAAGCACTTTCATTGATTGCTATGGGAGTCAAGAGGCATATTATACCCCAAATCATATCATGGAGAACCTCTCGTCAGGCTTGGTTGGAGTTAGAGAATCTCTATCAAAGCAAAAATCTTGCTAAGAAAGCTCATCTAAGGAGACAGTTAGCCAGGATGAAAGTTGGTGAGTCAGTTCAATCACATATTTTGAAGCTCAGAAACTTACGAGATCAATTACTTAATATGGGAGTTAGTATTTTAGATGAGGAAATGGTAAACACACTTTTAAGTTCACTTCCATCTTCATTTCGTGCTTTTTTATCTCTATACAAGAGATAGAGAAATTTCATTCGAAGAGTTGCAGTTCCTAGTACTTCAAGATGAAGATCAATAAAAGAGTATGGAAGAGAATGATGACAATTCTCAGATGCTAAGAGATATGATTGAAGCAGCTCTTTATGATCGAGTTATGAAGTGGAACAATTGAGGTGCTGTTGAAGCCTTACAGATAGCTGAAAAGAGAATAAAAGCCATGAAAGTAAAAAAACCATGTTGGGCATCCAATCTAAATCATGAATTACATCGATGCCATGTTGATTGGAATATAAAAGAGTCTAGTGAAGACTACATAGTGCTAGTTTCTGTTGTTACTTCAGCTGATGAGACACACAATTGACCTTGTGCTATTATGACATTGAAGGGGGTATTGTTGGAAACTATGTTAGAATAGCACAAAACCCTAATTTTGGGTGCTTAACCAAATTTTGGTCATAGAATGTAAAAAATTATTATGAGCTCATTACATAGTACTTAAGGAGAGCCTTCATTTGATACATAACATTCAATCATCAAAGGTCCAGAAATGGTAGAAAACCCTAACCTTCGTTTTTGCCCAAAATTGTTTTTTTACCTACTATTATTCCTCTAAGCATGAGCATCAAGGAAAGCTATATCATGTCAATATCTACAGGTTAGAATGATGTGATCGAAAAGTATGAGCATCAAGGAAAGCTGTATCATGTCAATATCTACAGGTCATAATGATGTGATCAGAGTCAATTACGCCCGAAAAGTAAAAATCAGCAATAAAAAGAAAAAGAATACTACGTTAATTTTTTACGAAAGTATGCTTTTTGGTCTTTTTCGTTGCTTTTTAGAAAAGCTCACGCATGATCAGTTCTTATGCTATAAATTAGACCCTAGGGGTCATTGTTAGATCATCAAAGGATCATCACTTGATCAACTCAAGGATCAACCTCAAGGCTTGGAGGTTTACTAACTTTTGGAGGAGGTGTGCCCTAGCTTTGGCACAACTTTGAAGGAGATTTTGGAAGCAATCATTCAGCTATTGCTGAGTTTTGTAAGTAGTAAGTCTATATTTTGTCCTCCTTTTGTTGCTTTTGATCCTTTTTTAAGCCTTCTACTTCAACACAAGGAGTCATCTTTCTTGCTATTTAAATTAGGGTTTGTTGTACAAACAATTCTTAACTGTTTCTATTCACCTCAATACATACACACACTCTTCATACCTCTTAGACACTTTTTGCACAATTTCTTGTATCTAGAACCCTAAAGTTTGCCTAGATTCAGATTTTGTATCTATATTCAGCACATATTTAGATTTGTATCTTCTACACATTTTGTAATTTGACATTCCATATAAGATAGTGTACGCAGGGAATCGTTACACTTTGCTATATTGTGTATTCTCACTCATCTCCTTTTGAGCCTTAAGGTGTGTATGCTAAGGTTCAAATGTTGGAAGATCCTGAAAACCTGTGATTATTGTTATTGAGGTCCACCTCACTTCCAACACCACTCTATGCCATGCACAGGATATGAAGATCATTAAAGGTGATCTTATTGATGCCCTGCTTACCGTGAAGATGCACTTTCACATACTTGGACAATGGATTCATGTGCATCATTTCATGGGACTCCTATCAAGGAGTGTTATGCTACTTTTCATGCAAGAAATCATGGTCATGTTTACCTTGGGAACAAACATGCATGTTCCATTGAAGGTATTGGTAGTGTACATTGCTGATTTTGCGTAATATGCATTATGTACTAGGCATTGAAATTAGCCTATTATGAGTTGGGTAGATGGATATGCATGGATATAGTACTGTCTTTGAAAAAGGCTCTTTGAAGCTAGTGAAAGGCTCAATGTTGATTCTAAAAGGTACTAAGAAAGGTACACTTAATTGCTTGCATTGGAGAGCCTTGTTCCGCAAGTTTATTGCTTTGGCAGAGGTTAACTCTCACATGGATTATGGCATAAAAGGCTTGGCCACATGAGCTAAAAGGGCCTTGATAAATTTTGTAATCTTAACAAGTTTGATGCTAAAGGCACAAACCAGATTTTTGTAATGAATGTCAATATGATAAGCAAGTAAAGAAATCCTACTACTCTCGTGTCTCTTATAAATCTAATATGTTGGATCTTGTTCACTTTGATGTTTGTAGCATGCTGACCAAATCTATGGGAGGTGCTTGTTTCTTTTTTTGATGACTACTTTAGGAAGCTTTGGGTTTATTTGCTAAAATCTAAAGATGAAGCCTTTGCTGCATTTAAGAAATTTCAAGCATTTGTGACCACCCAATGAGGTAGAAAGCTCAAATGCTTACGTATTGATAATGGAGGTGAGTTTATAAGTGCTTAATTCAATAGATTTTGTGAAAATCTTGGTATTAAGAGGGAGCTGACAATCAACATACAACTCCTCTTCTAATGGTGTGGTTGAAAGGTATAACAAGTCTTTGTGCGAGGGTGAGATGCATGTTGTCCACCGCTAATCTCCCTCATGGATTTTGGGGAGAGGCTCTCAAAAGTGAAGTTCATGTTTGCAATCAATCCTCCTACACGTCCTTAAAAGGTGGCATTCCGAAAGAGGTTTCGTTTGGCAAACAAGCTTCATATGACCACCTACGCATCTATGGTTGTGATGCTTTTGTGCATATAAGGCCCGAGTTAAGGAGCAAGTTATATGAAAAGTCCATGAAAGGAATCTTCATGAGTTATGGAGATGAAGGTAAAATGGGCTAACATGACCATAAACGAGTCAAATTTCAGCATGTACAGCCACCTGTTAAATCTGATATGAACCCGTGGGATGCACCACATATGGCTGGATATGACAATGAGTCAGTGATAATTGAGCCAGAGGATGTTGGACTCCCAATTGAGGCTCTTAAAGGGCATATGTAACCACCTATTCATGCTGAAAATGGGGCTGGAAATGATGTACAACAGCCCATTAACAATGAGGAAGTTGATATACCTCTTGACGTAGATACATTGCCAAAGAATGTGGATCATCGGGTAAGAAGATCTACACGTCCTAAGAGGCTTGTGAACATATGTCACCCCTCTGTTCATTACATTATGTTATTAGATGAGGATGAGCCTCTCACTTGTAAAAAGACAAAACTATGTGAGCACAAGAAGAAGTGGGAGTTACCCATGGAGGAAGAGATAAAGGCCTTGCATGCAAACGATACTTGGGACTTGGTTGAGTTGCCCAAAGGTAGGAAAGCCACTCCACGTGGGTATACAAAATCAAGACTGTGGATGGCAAACCCAAGTATAAGGAAAGGCTGGTCGTTAAGGGATATGCCCAAAAAAGAGGGCATTGATTTCCAAGAAGTGTTCTCTTTTGTGGTTAAAATGAACACATTACGTGTGTTATTTGCTCTCACAGCCCCCTTGGATTTGGAGTTATTCCAAATTGATGTTAAAACAGCCTTTTTGCATAGCAATTTAGATGAAGAGCTCAACATGAAACAATCAAAAAGGATATGCCATTCCTGAAAAAGAGCATTTGGTATGCAAGTTCAAAAGGAGTTTATATGGGCTGAAACAAGCCGTGAGACAATAGTATAAGAAGTTTGATGCATTTGTGCTCAAACATGGGGTGACTATGATGATAGGTCCTAAGGAGTCAAACTTTCAGTATTTTAAAGCACAACTTAAGCATACTTTTGGTGTGAATGATTTATGTATTTTGCATTACTATCTTGGGACTGAGTTCAAACATAGGAATGAGTGTATCTACATAACCAAAAAAAAGAAATTATTGGAAAGATTTGAGATGACAGATTTCAAACGTATGCAAACACCTATGGATTTAATGTGATATTATTGGCAAAAGAAGATTCTGAACATTTTGATGCTACTTTGTATAGTCAAGAAGTTGGGTGCTTGATCTATTTATATAATACACGTTCAAACATTCAGTGTACAGTTTCTCAAGTATCCAAGTTCATGCACAGTCCGCTCAAGATTCATTGGAAAGCCGTTAAAAAAATTTTCAGGAAGGGAACTTCCAGTTATGCTATGGTATTTCTGAGATCGCTGTATTTTTTACTTATAGGTTTTTCAAATTTTGATTGGGCAGGTGATAAAGACTCAAGAAGAAGCACAAGCGGCTATTGTTTCTTTCTAGGAGATTGTCTTATCTCGTGGTTATTAAAGAAACAACCCGCAATAGCTACATCTTCAAGTGAAGCAGAGTATAGGACTGCTTTTACAGCTACACTTGAAGCTATTTGGTTGCAAATTTGTTACCTAAAAGCAATTTTTGTGTAAAAAATTTGCCATCGCCAAAATTAGCGAAAATATACTTTCAGAGGCTCTATCGCCATGCTTTATGCTTTTTAGAAAATCCTACGCATGGGGCAGCTTAATCCTATATAATAAGGCATTAGGATCATCATTTGTGATTATCATCCATCGTTGGACATCATACTGTGAAGTGCTCAAGCTTGGAGGAGTCTGTCACACTTGGAGGAGGTGTGCTTCATCTTTGGTGTAGTATTGGAGGAGATTTTGGCAGCCAACCATCAGCATCTAGCTGAATATTGTGAGTAACAAGTCTAATTTCAGTTTTCATTTGCTATTTCATCAATCTCTGATTTAGGGTTTTTGAAGCTCTAATTTCGGAATTAGGGTTTGCTGTAAAATAGTTCTAAACTATTCGTATTCACTTCAAACTCACATACACACACTCTTCATACCTCTTAGGCACTCTACACACAAACTCTCGTATCTAGTTCTCGAAATGCTACCTAGATTCAGTTTTGTATCTACATTCAGCACACATTCAGTTTGTAACCATATACACACATTGTAATTTGACATTCAATATCAAATAGTGCAGGTAAGCATTCAACTTACCGTTACACTTTGAAAAATTGTCTGGTCTCTCTTTAGTTGTCTCTGATCTCTTTTTAAGTCTTAAGGTGTATATGCTAAGGTTCATCTCGTGGAAGATCCTAAACTTGTGATTATTGTTATTGAGTCCCACCCCATTTCCAACACAAGTGACACCATAAGAGATAGTGAGCTTGGATGATTTACCCATGATGTACCACTAGAACCTTCGATGGGTGATCTGGTGAAAAGGGAGCCTAGTGGGGCCTCTTATTGAGGTCATTGATTGAGTGTGAGCATGAATCTGAGTCTACGACTTGGGGAGTCAGTCAAGACGTTGAAGGATCGATTCCCGAGTTTTAGCCGAGGAAACTGATGAGGACAAAAATTCAGAATAAGGGGGGTTATGTCCCTAAATCCAAAGGACATAAATGATGGGTGCCTAAAGTTTTAAGTGTCTGACCAAGTGTGAACTGTGCCACCTCTTTAAAAGAGACTATAAATAGGATCCATGGACTCATTTGTTATTCTTTCCTCTCATGAGGCTTTGGCCTCTTGGCCCATGGTGGAGTCCTCCACACACCTTTAGGGTGTGAGTATGGTGGTATGGGATGATCCATGGTGAATGGAACATCACCATGGGTGTGGGTATGGTGGTATGGAACACCATGCCCTTGTGAAGGCTCCCACCCGCTTTGTTGCATGCTCCCGTCTGAGGGTGGATTGCTGTGGACCCTATGGTTGGGAGGTGAGCCTATTGTTCGCCTTTTTATAATTGTGAATATGGCTTGTGTTGTGTCTTGTATTACAGGGCTGATCTTGGAGGGATCTAACAAAGACTGTATTTTGAGAATGAAGAGAGAAAGGCTTAGACAACAGCACACTCTATATATATGCCAAAAGAAAAGAACATAGAAGAGTGTTGGACAAATTTAACTTAGCTAATTCAAAGTCTCATAGAGTGCCCTTAACGCTACGTGTGAAGGCTTCCTAGGCCATAGTTATAATGCAACGCATTGCGTAGCGTCTGCAATGTACACAATTCGGTGTGTTGCAGAGATTTTTTTTGCCCCCTTCCAATACTAGTATACTACTAGGGATGATGGTGATGGTGGTGATGATGATGGTGATGGTGATGATGATGACGACAATGATGATTTGCCGTATGACACCATGTGAGAGTGACAAAGTTTTATTATTGACTTTTGAGTCTTTGACATTTGATATTTGATATCTCATGATAAGTATTTACTATTCAGATTTATCATTTGCAACTTATGATTTATGCCATGACTAATGTGATTTGTCATAGTGATTCTCAATGTTTTTATTTTGATGTATCAATGATCATGTATGATGTATCATTATTCATGAAAATGTTACATTGTTAAATGCTATGTTATGAATCATGATGTTTAATGTTAAAAGTTAGAAACTGAGAAAGTTAGATGTTAAATGTTATGAACATTATGTTGTGAGATGAGGATGTTATGATCATTGATGCTAAATCTTATGATGTATCATGTTAGATGTTATGTAATATGATCATTGAATGATAATTGATTGATGTAACATGTTAAAACTTAAATGTTATGAATCATGAATGACGTTGTTAAATGTTATGATGTTAGATGTTATGAATCATGATGTATCATTCTAGAGCCTAGAAGTTATAAATTAGAAGTTGAAACTTTCAAATGGTAATATGTTATCTAACCCACTGTGAGCACTACATGTGTTGGGGTAAAGGTCCCAAATGACCCCCTTATTTGTACACATTTGTATAGGCCTTTTATAAGGCTTAATGTACTCATTATTTATTCTTTTGGCCAAGTTCAATGTGAACTTGGCCAGGTCCTATAAAAGTGAACTCAAATAAACTTAGGGCTCACTTCTTTCTTTTGTGAAGCCCCCAAACAAGCTGCCTCTCTCCAAATTCGAATTTCTCTCTCTCCATCTCTGTCTATCTGCTGCGTGGGCTGCTCCTTGCACCTCCAGCCCTTCTACTCAGCCAAGTGGGGTATTACCACAGCTGCTGCATCACCTGAGAACATCTCCTCAGCTCAACAACTGGTATCAGAGCCTATATTGGGCCTCAAATCTGCTGCGCAGGTTCTCTACAGCAGCATACACTCACCATTTGGCAAAATCATCAAGTTTCATCGCGAAGAAAGGGTCCAAAATCTGCTGTACCATCATTTTCAGTGATGTTCCAGCTTTTTGTCGCGAAGAAAGTGATTTTTCTCTGATTTTATCGCGAAGAACAGGTGTTTTTCAGCAAAATCTGAAAGTTTCCAGCAAGAACAGGTGTTTTTCAGCAAAATATCAGATTTTCCAGCAAATTTCTGAGTTTTTGCAGGTCTTCTCACTCTCAACCAGCTGAACACTTGTCATCGTTTACAGGTACTTTGTCACAGTTGCAGGACTCAGGAATGCCTCCTTTCGATGATAAGCTTAAAGCCATTTTCTTGCTTATGACATTGCCTGACTCTTGGGAGACATTGGTAGTCTCATTGTCCAATAACACCAACTTGACTTTTGATGGTGTTAGGGGTTCTATTCTTAATGAAGAGATCAGGAGAAAAGCAGGTGGAGGAGGCAGCTCAGCCAACATGGTTAGAGGCAGGACAGATAAGAAGAGTAATTATGCACAGAGGAATAAGAGTAAAAGCAAAGAAAGGGGGAATAGCAGCAAAGGCAAAAGCAATGATGTGATATGCTATCAGTGTGGCAGGAAAGGTCACAAGAAACCCGATTGCCGCAATTACAAAGCAGAGCTTGATAGGAAGAAGAATTCTGGAGATAAGAAGAAGGACAGGAAAGAAGACAAGACTGATGCACAGGACAGCCAAAAGGACAAGGAGAAGGCCAATGTGGCTTCTAGTGTAGTCATAGAGGAGCTGTCAGATGCAGAGGACATTTTATGCGCTACTTTCTCAGCTGATGACACTCATGCATTTGATCCTTCTCTAAATGTTCATGCACAGGACATGTCAATCACTAAGAGTGATGTCATAGATGCTTTGCTGACCGTCAATGATGCATTGGCCCAGACTTGGATAGTAGATTCTGGTGCTTCATTCCATGTGACTCCTATCAAGGAGTGTTTTTCTACTTTTATTGCAGGCAGCCATGGCCATGTATACCTTGGAAACAATCATGCATGTTCCATTGAGGGTATTGGCCAGTGTATTTCGCTACAAATGGCACTAATGAGCTGGTCTTGCATAATGTGCGTTATGTACCAGGGATCAAGAAGAGCTTGCTTTCTGTGGGTCAAATGGATTTGCATGGTTATAGCATTCTCTTTGAGAAAGGATCATGGAAAATGACTAAAGGTTCAAGGCTGATTGTGAAAGGCACAAAGAAGGGAACTCTCTATTGCTTGCATGGAAAGGCCTTATCAGGCAAGTTCATTGCTTTGGCTGAAGTTCACTCCCATATGGAGTTGTGGCATAAGAGACTTGGCCATATGAGCCAAAAGGGTCTCACTAGGCTTTGTAACTTAAAGAAGCTTGATGCTAAAGGCACAAAGCTTGACTTTTGTAATGAATGTCAATATGGAAAGCAAGTAAAACGTTCCTTTTATTCTGGTGTGTCTCGTAAGTCTTGTGTACTTGATCTTGTTCATTCTGATGTTGTAGCATGCCCACCAAATCTATGGGGGGTGCTTTATATTTCATCTCCTTTGTTGATGATTTTTCTAGAAAAATTTGGGTTCAATTGCTTAAATCAAAGGATGAAGCATTTGCTGCGTTTAAGCGTTTTCATGCATTTGTGACCACCCAAAGAGGTAGAAAGCTGAAATTCTTGCGTACGGACAATGGTGGTGAGTATACAAGTTCTGAATTTCAGAAATTTTGTGAAAATTTGGGCATTAAGAGGGAGCTTACTGTTCCATACAGCCCCTCTTCTAATGGTGTGGCTGAACGTTACAATAGGACACTTTGTGAGAGGGTGAGATGCATGCTGTCCACAGCTAATCTCCCTCATGGATTTTGGGGAGAGGCACTCAAAACTGCAGTACATGTGTGCAATAGATCCCCTCACATGTCTTTAAAAGGTGACATCCCTGAAGAGGTTTGGTCTGGCAAACCTGCTTCATATGATCACTTACGTGTCTTTGGCTGCGAGGCGTTTGTGCATATAAGGCTTGAGCTGAGAAACAAGCTTGATGCTAAGTCCATTAAAGGCCTCTTCATGGGATATGGTGAAGAAGGTGAAATGGGCTACAGGATTTGGATACTTCAGCTCAAGAAGGTCGTACGCAGCCGGGATGTTGTTTTTAATGAGGCAAGGCTGCTTCAAAACAATTGTGCCTCAAAAGATAACCATAAAAGGGTAAGATTTCAGCATGACCAGCCACCTGTTAGGTCCAATTTTGACCCTCAGGATGTACCACAAAGGACTGAAAATGTTGACGATCCAGTGGTTTTTGAGCCAGAAGATGTTGGACAGCAAAATGAGGCTCTTGAAGGGAATATGCAGCCGAATAATAATGCTGAAAATGGTGCTGGAAACAATGGACAGCAGCTTAATAATAATGATTTGATCATACCACCTGATGTAGACCCATTGCCTGACAATGTGGATCATTGGGTGAGAAGATCTACTCGTCTTAGAAGGAATGTGAGTAGATTTGATCCTTCATTGCATTACATTTTGTTGACAGATGAAGGTGAGCCTCTCACATACAAAGAGGCAAAGGCATGTGAACACAGCAGCAAGTGGGAGCTTGCTATGCAGGAAGAGATTAAAGCTTTGCATGCTAATGATACTTGGGATTTGGTTGAATTACCCAAAGAAAGGAAAGCCATTCCTAACAAATGGGTGTATAAAATCAAAACAGTTGATGGAAAACCCAAGTACAAAGCAAGGCTGGTTGCAAAGGGATATGCCCAGACCAAAGGCATAGATTTCCAAGAAGTATTCTCTCCTGTGGTGAAGATGACCACTTTGAGAGTGTTACTTGTTAAGGTTCATACATCACAGAATCCTGCAGATGTTCTCACTAAGTGCTTGTCTAAAGCACAACATGAGCTATGTATACAGATGGTGGGAGTCACGTAGCTTAAAGGCGTCATTTATGCCTTTAAGTGGGAGGTTGTTGGGGTAAAGGTCCTAAATGACCCCCTTATTTGTACACATTTGTATAGGCCTTTTATAAGGCTTAATGTACTCATTATTTATTCTTTTGGCCAAGTTCAATGTGAACTTGGCCAGGTCCTATAAAAGTGAACTCAAATAAACTTAGGGCTCACTTCTTTCTTTTGTGAAGCCCCCAAACAAGCTGCCTCTCTCCAAATTCGAATTTCTCTCTCTCCATCTCTGTCTATCTTCTGCGTGGGCTGCTCCTTGCACCTCCAGCCCTTCTACTCAGCCAAGGGGGGTATTACCACAGCTTCTGCATCACTTGAGCACATCTCCTCAGCTCAACATACATGTACCAACCAGTTTAGACTTGATAATCTCTATTATTTGTATATCTTATACTATATTTTATGGATATTGATATACATGGTCATATCCCACCTTATTATATACCATCCATATATATATATATATATATATATATATATATATATATATATATATATATATATATATATATATATATATATATATATATATATATATATGGATGGTATATAATAAGGTGGGATATGACCATGTATATCAATATCCATAAAATATAGTATATATATATATATATATATATATATATATATATATATATATATATATGGATGGTATATAATAAGGTGGGATATGACCATGTATATCAATATCCATAAAATATAGTATAAGATATACAAATAATAGAGATTATCAAGTCTAATATAGATAGAGAGAGATAAAGGGATCAGATTTTATATATATATATATATATATATATATATATATATATATATATATATATATATATATATATATATATATATATATATATATATATATATATATATATATATATATATATATAATTAATCAATTAATTAATCTGTACATAGTATTTTAATACATGAATGACATAAATTAATGGATAATTCATGTAAATTTAGACTCTAAACATAGAAAATTTAGACGATAAGCACTGTGCACTTAGAAATTGAAGGTGGTAGAAGGTACTAAGAGCCATTGGAAGAGATATGTGCATCCAAATCATTTATTATTGATGTTGAGATGTCGTCTAATGTTTCGGTGAGTCATATGTCCTATAGGCTATGTCCATGGACCATGTGATAGATAATAATAGATATTTCTCTTTCTAAGTGGCTGTAGCCCTAAATGACAAGTCACAACTCCTTTATAATGAAGGCTGATGTGAAAGGTCCCAAGCTTGAAGGCCTTGCAAACAAGTGTCAAAAGAACATGCATTTGTGCTCACCTTGCTAGAAGACGACTCAGAGCATTCATTTGTAGAAGACATGGGCTCATGCAAGCAATAGTTTGTGCAAATAAGCTATGGGTGTCGATTCTTTTGGTTCCTCTAAGCTTGAGAAAATGACCTTGTTCGAAACAATTTTCCTTACCATATGCTTGAAACCTTTTAATGAACTTTTGGTTAGTGTTCTATACGCGTTTGATGCCAACCATGGTGGCACCATATGACCAGTGCACGAGCTCTGTTAAATATTATTTATACACTCTTTTATATATACTATACACTTTGATTTGTTTGAACAATTTGTTTGTCTCAAACCTTAGTCTCTTTGTACATATCCCAAAGTCTTCTGAACTTTCTATGTAAGGCCAACCCTCACTAGAGGTCAAAAATTTGGTCCAAGCCAATATGAAAGACCCCAAAAGCCCATGTAAGTTTTAAGGTTTGGATGGGTTGTTTTTTAAAGAAAAGTTGAAGTAAAGCAAAAAACAAAAAAGTTACTCATCTTATTGAAACAAAAAGAAAAAAAGCAAATATTTCTATTAAAGTAAAAAGCAAACCACAAAAACTTTTCCTATATCAGAAGCTTTTCCTTCACCTTCTATTTAAGTGAGGGGCTGCATTAGGCCATATGCATGCTCAACCTCTTGGGGATGTACACTGTAATTGGACCAAAATTTCAGCAATTTTGCCTCTTTTGATCATCTCCCAAGCTTCCCATAGCTTCTACATATCACTTAGTCAATGCATCTTCTTTCCCACAGCTTTGAAGTATTGTTTTGCTAATGTTTTTCTATATATGAAACCATTGTTTTATCATATCTTCATCTTTTTTAAGTTTCAAAGCTTTCTATCATGGAAAATTGGAGTTGTGGACTCTTCTTTGATTGGTTTTTTATCTTACAACATATTTTATGAAGTGAAAAGTTATATATAACAAGTATATTGGTTTTATCGTTTTTTGTTAAATCCAGCAAAGATCTTGGCTACTTTAGTTGTAAAGCTCAAATCTTCATTGTATTCAGCAAACTAATTTGAAAGATTTTTGTTCTTCATCATTATGTTGAGCCCTTGGAGAATTTACTCCTCAAGCTTTGTCTCTTGTCTTAATTTGTTATATTGCATATGGCATTTGATCTTGTGATTCCCAATAGACATGACTTGATGAATAAGCTTGATGCAAAGTCCATCAAAGGAATCTTCATGGGTTATAGAGATGAAGATGAAATGGTAGTATGGTATTTGATCTTGTGATTCCCAGTGGACATGACTTGAGAAGAAGCTTGATGCAAAGTCCAGCAAAAGAATCTTCATGGGTTATATCAGTTTTGAAAAGGTAGTATGTAATCCAGATGTTGTGTTTAATGAGGCAAAGCTGCTTAATGTTGTAAGCTGGTATATGGCTGACCTTGACAAAGCAGATTGGAATCTAGTGATGTCCATCATGAGTTATTTGAAAGGTACATAGTCAAAATGCCTATTCTATGGAAAGGGTCCTTAAAGTTGAGGGGATTCTATGAGTCAAACATGGCAGGTGATGTGGATACATGTAAATCTATTAGTGACTATATCGGATCCCGATACATTGGTAGGTGGTGCTACTTAATTATGCTTTAGATTCCAAAGGATGGTTGTCTATTACAGAGGCTGAATATATTTCAGCCACATAGTTAGCTTGCCTATGCAGTGTGTTTGGTACCAGATCGAGCACTTTTTCTTGGTTGTGATAGTCAGAGTGCTATATGTCTAGGTAAGAATGCCATGTTTCATGCTCACACTAAGCACCTGCAGTGCAGTATCACTTTATTGAAGAAGTGCTTAAGGATGGCTTGATCACATTGATCAAGGTCAATACATCACAGAATCCAACAGATACTCTCACTAATTGTGTTGGGGGTAAAGGTCCCAAGGACACCCTTTTTTTGTATGTAGAGACCCTTTCATTTTAGCTCTGTGCGAACATTCAAGACATTATTTTAATGCATTTTTGGGCTTAAAATTGAGGCCATTAAAGGCATTTTATTTGCCCCTGTGTCACTTGGAGCTTTTGAAGGTGTTCACACCTTAGTCTATGTTGGAGTGCTTAAGAGGCCCCATTTTTAAAGAAAACTTGTCTTAAGTTTCAAAACCTTAGAAGAGTTTTGAATTTCAAACATTGTACATACAACTTTTGCATCTTTTTCTTTATCTCCAGTTTTTTGCACAAACCTAAGCTTTCAATAGCTAACTACCTCCTTTTCTCAGCACATGCACTTTCCTTGGCCAAACTGGACATATTTGATATCAACACGAAGCTTTGGAGCTTCTCTTCAAATAGGTGCCATTGACCTTTTTTGTGTAAGAATTAATCAGTAGGTTGCTGATATTTTCCCCAAACCACTTGGAGCAGAAAAGCTGACATGATTTCAGATGGTGCTGGGAGTATGTGAGATGGTGTTGAGCTTGAAGATATCAAGCTACACATGGTGCCTCACAATGATTATTTTGATTCTTTGATGCTTCTTCATCTTTGGCATATGGTGGATTCAATGATATGTGCCAAGTAGTTAGCTTCTTTGATGTAGTCAACCTACTAAGAGTGATGGCACATTTGCTTCGTTACCTCACTGACTACTGGCTACCTAATTTTTGTTATGCACTTTTTTTTTATATTGCACTACCTAGATATGTTCCCGTAAGTCATTTTCACATATCTTGCTTTGTAAAAGGAGAATCATTTTCAACCTCCACATCTTTATCTTCTTTCCTTGTATGGTTTGTGTGTTTGCAAGACCTCGATCTCTGTTCTTGTGTCTTTAATGGACAGTAATCTCATGCATTCTTCATGTTGAATGCAGGATAGATCTTTCAATATGTTATCAATGAGTTAGGAGACGTTAGCCCAAGCTGATCTTTATTGATAAGCAGAAGGGTATTGTAAAATTCAAGTTAGTGATTTAGCTCCAAGGTCTTCCTACATGTCATGAAGGAATTGTTCATGGTCACAGTTGTGTCCAATGAGCTTTTCTGCAACATGGGAAAAACATTCTTCATGTTGAATGCAGGATAGATCTTTCAATATGTTATCAATGAGTTGGGAGACGTCAGCCCAAGCTATTGATAAGCTGAAGGGGATTGTAAAGTTATTTATTTAGTTCCAAGGTCTTCCTACATGTCATGAAGGAATTGTTCATGGTCACAGTTGCTGTCTAATGAGCTTTTCTGCAACATGGGAAAAAACTGGATGTTTTTTTGCTTTAAGGATATGTTTTGGACCTGCAGTGATAGTATGTAATATGCACTATGCGACACTGAAAAATGTGTCCTCTGTTTGACTGAATGGGTGATCATTATTTGTACCTATGGTGATTATGTAGTATGTCGTGTGTGCTCACTAGGTGGGATATGCAAAGCTGTAAAATTGTAAGGTAAAATCAGCAATTTCCTAAAAAGCCTTAATAATATTGATTCGTAAACAGTCAACTATTTTTTGCTCACATCTATCAACACCATAAATACCAATGAATGCTACATTTTCTATTTTGATGCACTTCATTATTACAAAACACACAACCTTGAATGTTAGTAAATACCTCTGCTACTATTTCCTTGCACTACATAATACATTATTTAAAAATTCTGAACTGTAGATGGTGATAGTTGCCCCCCTTTTTTTTTTTGTTGTGGTCCTTAGAAAATCCTGGAGGAACGTCCTCGAATAAGGTCTGAATCAGTAGCACATGCATGGGATTTGCCAGAAAACACTTTTGGGGCTGCTTATGCTAAATTTATGGGTAAACGCAACTTCTCACCAGATGACAGACCACCAGTAAGGTTCATGGATTCTGATGAGCTTGCTTATGTGGCAACTCGAGCCCGGGAGGTACATGACTTCTGGCATGTGCTTTTCAAGCTACCCACAAATCTCATTGGTGAGTCGGCCCTCAAAATGCTGGAGTTTCAACAGATTCATCTTCCCATGTGTTTTCTCTCAGTAGTAGGAGGCACAATCCGTCTCAAACCTGCCAAAAGGGATCTTCTTCTTCGCACATACCTACCATGGGCTATGAAGGCAGGAAGCAGTTGTGATGATCTGATGTGCATATATTATGAAAAGCACTTTCATGAGGATCTCAATGAGGTGAGGAACAAATGGGGCATTATTCCAGCACCATCAGTACATGAAACCAATACTATGAGATGATCTACAAAACTATCCATAGCATGTGAAGATGCAAAAAAGTTTGTCTTTTTGAAGTTTTCAAAGAAGCTTTCATCCATGCTAGAAAAGTATCATAGTGCTTTTTCTAGATCTGTAGAGAAGGAAAGAAATTGCAATTTGTGCTTTCTTCTGGAAGCAGATGTAAAAAAAAAAAACTTGAATGATTCATGGAGCTTTTTTGTGGTTATGATACCATATAGCAAATAATTGGAAATCATTTAGTGATGAGGTATTCAACCAAATCTTGAAAAAGTGTCTGGTGCTTTAATGTGTTCATAGCCATTACGCATGTACTGAGTGGATTTGTAAAGAACAGTCGTGTATAGAGTGAAAGCCTTACTGATTGTTGGTCCAACAGATGTGAGGCATATGACAACAAGAGAAATCGAAACAGGCTAGTTTTTGTACATTATAGGCAGACAGTTTTTCGGATGAAGCCTTGCAGTCTCTTTTATTGTCGACAATAATTTGATTTTCAGTTTTGATCTTTGCAGTTTCCAAGTGTTTGTCTTGTAGTCACCATTGTTACAGGTGTGGCTTTGGAAGAGGTATTGTGAACCTAGACAATTTAATGTTGACTATATAAAGGTACTTTTAGGGAGCTATTGGTTTTGGTTGTGAGTGTAAATGAATACTAGATCATCATCCATGGCAGGAGACATCAGACACGATGTGTTATTGGGGTGACCTTCAGCAATAAACTAGTTCATGTAAAGCTCACTGGAGTTTTTTCGCAGTCTCCAATTTTTATTGGTGATAGTTTGTTTTGCAAGTTTCATCTTTGCAGTGTTCTACTATCGTGGGATTGTGTGAAACCATTTTCTAGGCATGTTCCACTATTGTGGGATTGTGTGAAACCACTTTCCATGGCCTGTTCATGCCACTTTCTAGGTGTCCCTCAGTCTAAGATAGGGTGGCATAGATCCTACAGCTCAATTAGATTAAAATGTTAGCTAGCAAATCGAATATGAATTGGTTTACATTTGACTTGTCATGTTCAGCTACATATGTAGGCAGAGGTGATGCATGCAATAAATTCAACGGCTTGCTTCTTTACGTTTTAATTTTTAATCATGGTATCATCGAGATTATTTTTCAAATGTGGTGATGATGTTTTGGCTCTATTTGGATCGTTTTTGAACATATGCAAACAAATGATGGAGAATATGGATGTGTTATGAAACGGGAGGAAGTGTACAATCAGATAAAAACATTATGTATGAAATAGAGAGGAACTCTATTGTTATGATTCTAAGCCTCATAGATGACTTTGGTTTCCTCTTACACTTGAAGAGCCTTGAAAGGAAATTGAATCAAGTGAAAAGGCTTGCATGCTGGAAGGTACACACTCGTGATGGAAGGTGCTTCTTTAGTCCCGTTTGGGTGGTGATTCTTTATTTTGACCCTTTTCAATCTCCCTTACTCCTCGCTTTTCTCCCAACAAAAAAGGAGGAACTTTTTGCCTTTCTAGCATACATGGATGTACTCGTACACAAGATCCCAAGCAAAATGAGCTATTTGCATTCACACGCATATTTTCATTACTGAAAATCTCATGTTGAGTATAATGATAAGTATAATTGCATACATGCGGATGTTTCTTGGAATCTTAGCCACATGCCACGATTTATTCAAGTTCCTCTTGTGGAGAATTTCATGAGCAAGGATAGGCATCAAGCAGTCTAGCAGCACCTTCTTCCCATAGGAAGATGCGAAGATGAACCATAAGTTTGATACACATCTTGCTTGATGAGAAGGCACTCTAGACTTGTGCCCCTATATGTTGGGAATGTATTTCCATAATTCTCATGCCTAAAAATGTTAGAAGTAGATCTATCTATCCATGCTTATCATTACTTAAAAAATTGGACTCTTATAGTTTTCTATGCGAAGGAATGCTCTTGTATTCCAAAGTATGTGAGAAATTTGATAGGGAGTAATAGTGCTCCCATGTAGTGACTTTCCTATTGGGTGCACGTTCCTCATGTTGATATATTTTGGTAGTGATGGGTGAATACAATAGGACTGCCATGGCACCTTTTTCCCTCTTTAGGAGGTTTTTTTCCCTAGCTTGTATATATGCTTATAACTTTAACGGGTTACTTATCTTTGTACATTCACTTGATAATACATCTAGTATTGAGTGTGGTGCTCCAAGTTTCTTCTTCTTCCTTATGCTGTTCGAGTGCTTCTGCATACCTCAAACTCCAACAATTCGTATTAGAGTAGGTCGTTGCTTCATCTAGGGCTCAACACCCCTCAGGTCACAATCTCAGAATTACACGAAATTTGGTGACTATATTGTGAGCTCGTTTTGGCCTTTGAATGCACTATTGCAACACTCGTGCAGGCAGTTTCATCTTTTTGTGCCAAACATATATAAAGGTTTCGGTTTGCCAATACAAGTGTCTCGAAGTCTACTACGGGGTTAGCACAATTTGACATGATAGTTCTGTCCAACTTTTTGAGATACAATCATTTTTCAGCATCAGGGAATTTCTGTGGCTGAAAGCAATGATGTATTCCCTGTGTTGGCTGTTGAGGATAAGTTGGATGGTACCAATTATCCATTGTCGGCATATATGATGCATCATGTATTGGTCGCAAAGGGAATGTGGAATATTGTGCACGGTGTTGAAAAACGACCTACTACACATCCAAATACAATTATTTAATGTGATGCAGATGGCGTTGAAGATGATGATCTTCAAATTCTTGTTCATGCTGTTGTTCCTTCTGCACGCACTGCAGAGCAACTTCGATGGGATGGTAGAGATGCTCAGACACATAAATTGATAGTTTTGTCTGTCGAGCGTACCATTATCCTTTATATTGGCTCTTGAAAACAACAAAGGATGCTTGAGATGCACGCACCACCTTATACCAAACAAGAAATGAGGCTCATGTTGCTTACCCCTAAAAACGAGTGAGCATATGAATGAAGGAAATACTATGGATAATTTTTTGACAAAGATCAAAGATTTGAAGGAACAATTGATTTATGCTGATGAAGTCTTGCCAGACAGTTCACTTGTGCAGACTGTTTTGAATGGTCTTCGAGATTCATATCAAAGTTTTGGTTATACTCTTCGGTTGATGATGAAAGGCAATCCAAATGCCTTAACATTTGAGAAGTTATTCTCTGTTTTGTTGCAAGAAGATTAGTTGAGGTAAAACAGGTCCATCATGCATGTAGCAGATCAAACTTTCTTAGCTAGTCAGAAGGGCAAAGGTAAATAGAGCTCATTTACTCGTAAGCAAAAATTTGTTAATTCTACACAGTCGAAAAAAAAAGACAAAGACGAGAAGAAAATAGAAAAGCAGAAATTGTTTTGCAAGTACTATAAAGGAAATGATCATGTCGTAAAGAGTTGTCCAAAACTGGTTGCAAAAGAGGCAAATAAAAAAGAGGTCTGAATGGTTGTTGCAGAGGCCTCTACAACTAAAACAGAGTTTGCTAATCTTATGTAGAATGAAGAATGGACATTTACTATTGTTTGCAATTATGACCCATCTTCTTATAAACAGTGTATGTTCGCAGTAGACTCAGATGTTTGGTACTTTGATAGTGGGACAACCAAACATATTACCTTGCAGCACAATCTCTTCAGTTCACTTTAGCTTGCCCCTATAGGGAATACTGTCACATGTGCTAATAACTCCTCTTATCTTGTAATGGGAGTTGGTAAGATTGTTCTCATTACTGTAGATGGTAGTTCTTTCACGTTGTCAGATGCTTTGTTTGTGCTAGGGATCAAGAAAAATTTGTTATCAGTTTCAACATTAGTCAAGATCGGCTTGGTTGTGAAATTTGTTGATAACAAATGTAGAACTCATGATCTGTCAAATGACGATGTTATTATTGCTTCTAGTATTTTATGTCGTGGGCTGTATAAGCTCATATATTATGCAAAATTTGTGAATGATTCAACATGTGTAGTTCAAGATTCTCAGGCTATGGAAGACGCAAAGCTTTGGCATGCATGCTTTCATCATCTGAATTATGCTAGTTTGCTATGCCTGCAAAAATCTGAAATAGGTCCTGTCTACCCAAACTTCAGGCATCTTGTAAACATGTTTGTGAAGGCTATATTTTGGGCATAATCTAGCGTTCCTCCTTCCCAAAAGGTCGTTCACATCGGGCTATTAAGAAATTGCAGCTTGCTCTGTCTCTGATCCTGTGCAAACACCTTTTCTTGGGAACTACCTTTACTTCGTGACTTTTATCTTGGTTGAGCAAGAAGCGACCTACTGTAGCCACTTCTAGTTGTGAATTTGAGTATCAGGTAACTTTCATAGCGACTTTTGAGTGTGTGGCTCAGACGCCTTTGACTGATGTGGATGTTGGTTAGTCTTCTATCACCACCGTCTTCACTGACAGTTAGAGTGCATTGGCAATTGTGAGGAATTGTGTGTTCCATGCTCGCACAAAGCAAATTTAATTACACTATCATTATGCGAGGTAGAGGTTCTCTGTCGGGGAGATCAGTTTGGCATATGTGTCTACATAGGAGAACATTGCATACCTTTTCACAAAGGCTCTGCCTCGGGAGAAGTTTGAAGCTTTCCGCAAAGCTTTGAGCTTACTTCCTTTTGTGGATTGATATCTTTCCACATAGCTTGACACTTCCTTATACATGAGTGCCGGCTCCTTGTCACTCCAAGGGGGATTTGTTGATATATTTTGGTAGTGATGTGTGTGAACACACTAGGACAATCGGGACACTTTTTTCCCTCTTTAGGAGGTTTTTTTCCTCGGCTTGTATATACATCTATAACCCTAACATGTTAATTATCTTTGTACATTCACTCGGTAATACACCTAGTATTGTGTGTTGTGCTCCAAGCTTCTTCTTCCTCCTTATGCTGTTTGCGTGCTTCTGCAGACCTCAAACTCCAACACCTCAACATGCAGTGCAATATAGACATAATAGGGAGTCTCTCCCTTAATTGATAGATTGATAGTGAGGCTATGATTTTTATTACATGGGAGAGGATCACATGGAACCCAACATACTCCCACTTAAGGGGCCATGTGTCCATGAGTGGCACAAAATACAAAGAATGATGTAGGTCTATGCAACATACAAATAAATTCGATCTCTTGATCTTTAGAAATCAGGTTACATCATTTTCATCAAATCCAATCTGTGCATGAATCCCAAGTTACTCTAGAATCTAGGTAAAATAGCTATCCTACCAATTGTGGATATGGTTAATTGTGCTTCATAAGACTTATTATGCTCTACCACACCAAAGGTTTCATCTTGCTCCGCATGAGCCAATTGAACAACTTTAACATTGACGTTTATTTGATGATCAAAACTTCGAGTGCCATCAAAATGCATTACATAAGCATAAGAATCAAGTTTTGATTGAGCATCAATCAACCAATTTCTGGGTAGAAAAAATGAGACATGATAAGTTTGACATTGTATACAAGGCTCAACTTCCATTGAGGTGAGTTTATCCCTCACATGACTTACTTGTAGTGAGTTTGTGTCTAATCTTAGCACATCTAAAAAGTATACACAATGTCATAATTGAATTTGAAAGTAATATTCTCCAAGAAATTTATAACATTCATTGCCATGTAATAGATTGACTATAATCAAGTTGGTAGGAAGTGATGGCACATAGTGTAAACGCTGAAGTATACATGATGCACCACAACTATGAAAAAGATATATATCTTGCAACCTCAATATCAAATGTTGAATAGTTAAGTGTGTACACAGAATCACGAATCTTATTACA